>CM076574.1:466413722-467013722 GCA_034641835.2 Pinus albicaulis | reverse complement strand
AAAGATATAGATGCATAAATTAAATGAGCATAGTTTTGAGATATAAAAGTCCAAAATGGAATAGTTGTTGGTGAGCAAATATCAGTGGATCACTATGAAAATATCTACTTCATTAAAAGGGATTTTTCTAGAAGGATGGACTAAGTTGGAAAGAAGGGAAAATATCACAATTGTTTGAGTCATGACCTTATAAAATGTTTCCACTAAATCCATCCCTATTACTTTTCATGTGAACCACATTCCCAAACCCACCCATCTATGTACCTAAGAGCCAAGCCAAGTGTAAAAAGGGCTTTTTTCATATTCTACTTTAACACATATGTGATTAATTATCGTTAGAATTTATATGGTAGAGATACGTATAAAGAGTAATCCTTAGTATAGATCTATTTTGACTTTAAGGAATAAAGGGAATTTTTTTAGAAAGTTTCTTGAAGGAAGTTCAAGAAATATTATGATATAAGAAATATTAAATGAAAATCAAAGTTAGGAAGTTAGGAAAGGGAATTAGAATAGAAATTAAGGTAAGACCATGACCTTATACCCAATATTGAAAAAAGGAAAAGTTAGGAAAGGGAATTAGAATAAAAATTAAGGTAAGACCATGACCTTTTACCCAATATTGAAAAAAGGTGAGCAACCATATATATCATGAAGGAAGTTCAAGAAATATTATGATAAGAAATATTAAATGAAATTTTTTTTTAGAAAGTTTCTTGAAGGAAGTTCAAGAAATATTATGATATAAGAAATATTAAATGAAAATCAAAGTTAGGAAGTTAGGAAAGGGAATTAGAATAGAAATTAAGGTAATACCATGACCTTATACCCAATATTGAAAAAAGGAAAAGTTAGGAAAGGAAATTAGAATAGAAATTAAGGTAAGACCATGACCTTTTACACAATATTGAAAAAAGGTGAGCAACCGTATATACCATGAAGGAAGTTCAAGAAATATTATGATAAGAAATATTGAATGAAAATCAAAGTTAGGAAGTTAGGAAAGGGAATTAGAATAGAAATTAAGGTAATACCATGACCTTTTACCCAATATAATGATTCAGTTTATCTCCAAGGTCAAAAGGAAATCAAAGTTAGTAAAGGGAATTAGAATAGAAATTAAGGTAAGACCATGAAATTTTATCCAATATTGAACAAAGGTGAGCAACCATATATATCATGAAGGAAGTTCAAGAAATATTATGATAAGAAATATTAAATGAAAATCAAAGTTAGGAAGTTAGGAAAGGGAATTAGAATAGAAATTAAGGTAAGACCATGACCTTTAAACCAATATTGAACGAAGGTGAGCAACCATAGATATTATGAAGGAAGTTCAAGAAATATTAAATGAAAATAAAAGTTAGGAAAGGGAATTAGAATAGAAATTAAGGTAAGACCATGACCTTTTATCCAATATTGAACGAAGGTGAGCGACCATGGATATCATGAAGGAAGTTCAAGAAATATTAAATATTTTTTGCATAGGCTTAAATTCTGAGTAAATTTAATTTAACTACTTTTAATATGAGATATGAACAGTCAATTCTTAGCAGAAGAAATGAGCCTTAATGAGGTCTAAAGGTCTAATAACACCAATAATAGCATGTTGAAATACCATTGATCCCAGTATTGTGATTACATAACTAACATAAGCTGTTACCTATTCTAACAAATTTTGTAGATATTCCATAAGGTTGAATACACTGTAACCAATTGCATGATAATAGAAGCTCTCATTACACTAGTTAACACAGGGAATAGAACACATAGACTAGTGTAGATTACATAACTAATATTTCCTATTCTCTAAGCTATCAAGAAATAATTTGGCTATTCTTTAATATTGAACGAAGGTGAGCAACCATAGATATCATAAAGGAATTTCAAGAAATATTAAATCTTTTTTTGCAAAGGCTTAAATTCTGAGTAAATTTAATTTAACTACTTTTAATATGAGATATGAACAGTCAATTATTAGCAGAAGCAATGAGCCTTAATGAGGTCTACGGTTGTAATAACACCAATAATAGCATGTTGAAAGACCATTGATCCTAGTATTGTGATTACGTAACTAACATAAGTTGTTACCTATTCTAACAAATGTTGTACATATTCCATAAGGTTGAATACACTGTAACCAGTTGCATGATACTAGAAGCTCTCATTACACTAGTTAACACAGGGAATAGAACACATAGACTAGTGTAGATTACATAACTAGTATTGGCTATTCTCTAAGCTGTCAACATCATACGACTTAAGCTTGGCATTTATCAAAGATAGGGACAAATTATAGAGAGGTATTTCAAATCCTTAATAATCCAATATTGGTGAAAAGAGACGAATATCTAATTTGTTATTTGCTTAAAAGCTAGTTTCTTTTCAGTTTTTTCATTGTACAATTGAGAAAGTTTAGAAAGATAAGTGGCATCATATCCAGATAATGCTATTAGTGGAAGATCAAAGGGAGATCAAGGGAGATGGTAGAGATGCCATTGTTTAATTTCTATTGCTTTTATAATAGATTTCTGTTTTATTTTTATTTGTCTTATTCGAGTTATATATCGTCTGCAGCATGGTTGTGTAGAACATGACAAAGTGTTAAATTGTTAAACATAGAGGATATATAATGATAAACTGGAATATACCAGTATTTCTATGTAAAGTATTTCCGATAAAAGGTGATCATGGACTAGTACATTTTATAAAACCAGGTTTTTTTCTTTCTGAAAAAGAAAATATCCACATAATCATAGAGAATTTGAACTTGGCCTTCTTATAGCCGGTAAATTAGAAAAAAATAGGAACATATGTACCTGTAAATTGGTCGTTAATTCAATCCCTGAAACCACTGAAGACGTCATGGAAGAAATCTGCGAACAAAAAAAAAAAAAATTAAAATCAAATTTAAAAAAAAAAAAAAAACAACAACAAATTTTTAATTTTTTTTTACAGAAAATAACAAAATTAGTATAACTTACCTCCTTAGCGCGGCACAACACCAAATCAACTAAATTCGCACAGGCGCAACACCAAATCAACTAAATTTGCGTGCGACAGATGTGAGCACAACACCAAATCATATACAATTGTGCGAGATAGATGTGAACAAGAAACCCAGAACAGTTTGCGGGCGATATATTTATAAAATAATAGTTCAGTCGAACTATTTTAAAAGTTTGTTGAATTAATAGTTGGGCTGAACTTTGTTTTCCGGTTTTCCAATCTCCAGCAAAAAATATATTTTCCATTTCCATCAGTATGCCGTCAATGTAAATGGAAAAAAAATTTCAGCCGAACTAATTTCAAAAGTTTGGCTAAAATCCTAAATAGTTCAGGTGAACTTTGACAAATGTTCGGCCGAACTATGGAGGAAAAAAAAATTCTGCCCCGAATTATCACAAAAGTGTTACCCATCTTCACATTTTCACCCATATACAATCATTTAAACAACAAATTCAAATATCTAACCACGTCTGTGGACATAATTCAAATATTTTTTTGGTGCGAAGGATTTGTATCACTTTTGGTACCAAACGAAGTTTTTTCTATGAAGTGTTGTTCACCACAAATTTTATCATACCATTTTCTTGGCAAAAGTATGGTTGTCTCATTTTGGTGGTATGATCTGGTTTCAATAATGACAACATAGCTCATACTTATGGCGTAACTGGTGCCTGCGTTTGAAACCTTTTGTAAGTGGTTGAGTCTAATGCTACAATTGGCAAAAGTATTATCGTGATATAATTTAGATATAGCTAGACATAGAATATAATCTTTTGAATTTATATGGCCATGGTAGTGGCTCATTGGGAGGAGTTAATAGAATACTATTGGTTACACGTTAAATTGGCATGGGGATAATCCAAAGGGGTGATATACGTCCTCAAATCCATTGCAACTATAGTAATCAAGCTAAAATGTAGGAGGGTAGATGGCTGAACATTCCACAACATATAACAGAGATGGTAAGTGACGAGGATTGCAAAGTCGAGATCGTAAGTTCGGTCTCCTCTAATTGACTGGTCTGATTCTTTATATATATATATATATATATATATATATATATATATATATATATATATATATATATATATATATATATATATATATATAGATATATATTATTTTGTCACTTATTTAACAATTACTAATGGATGGAACTATAATTTGAAAAAAATTTGAAAGGTGCCCAAACATGGGCTTTATGTAGAACATTTAAGTTAATGTAAGGTTTTATATTATTATTTTTTATTTCTAGGGTCAATATTGGTCCAAATTCAATCCCGGAAGAAGTTAGACATTCGAGGATCATAGACGAATGAAATTAGAGGGGTATGATGCTATTTTAACTCTTGTTTGATGACCATAATATATTTTGTGTGTTTTGAGGGTCTATGGAAATGTTTAAGTTGTCTTGGGTACATGATTAAAACAAGATCCAATAAAGGGTTTGTGTGACCACATTAATGAGTTGGATGAAGTAGATTATGGGTAGCAGTTCGACAACCAATAGTATTGATTGATATGGATTTTGTGGAAATATAATGTTTGCAGGTTGTGTTTGTAGTGACAATGATTCTAAAAGTAACAATGTTTTCAAGTTGTGGTGGCAGTGATTGTGGTAGTGAAAATGTTTACATGTTGTAGTGATAATGATGGTGGTAGTGATTGTTTGTGCAGGTTGAGCTGATGGTATAGGTTGTGAGGATGAAAATAGATTGTAGATTATGATATTCTAATAACTCACAGATATATCATGATATAGGATTCAGCTTGAAAATGAGATGAAATAGAGGTCCATAAGGAAGTTGAAGAAGTAGGTGGGTGCCTCCACTAAGGTTGGATTCTCAATTAGGTTGTAACATAGAGAAGGTTGGAGCCTCATCATTCTTGAGGTTGGATCCTGAATCAGGTTGTAGCATATAATGAGAAACTGCTTGCATCTTGTGAGGTTGGTGCCTCAATCAGGTTGTAGTGTACCACAAGTGGCAACTTGCATTTCTTGGGGGTAGTTTCCTTCAAGAATTCGGAGTCTAAAAATTGATGCAACGAACTAAAGATAAATAAGACTAATATTGGTGGTTTTTTCTCGTATGGGTTTGCACCTAAAAAATTGTGTCCCTTTGTGATGTGATGGCTTCTTAAGTTGTTGACAACTTCTTGATGTCTTATTAATATGATGATGCATTGTTGTAACTGATGATATAATGCTTATGGAACATAGCTTGATGGTTGTATGATTAAGAAAGGTCGTGAAATTGAAAAATTGACCTCACAATGATTCAATCCCCCTCTCAATGTGACCTTTAGGCCAACATTTTCACCCATGTTTCTCTTTCTTTAACACCAAATTGTTGCAAAAAATGATTTTTAAACATTCCTATGAAATATACATTAGGAGTTGAAAGGAAATGGATTGAAACATTAGAGAATCACATTTTATAGAATGATACTTAAAGAAAACTAGATTATCGAAATGAAAATAGTCAAAATGAGAGGAGGTCCATAGGAAATGGTTACTTAAAAGGAGTTTAGTTACATCTTATCATAAAAAAACAATATAATTTGAGGATTGGGCCCTTGATTTTTTGAAGCATTCCCATTGATACAATCCACTTACTATTACAAATTCATTTATTCAAATTTTGAATTGCATATGTTTTTGTAGAATTTGTAAATATAATGTACATGTAGATATTTTTTATAATGTGTTTTGGAGTTTCTTGGAAAATACTACTAATGTCAAAAAAGGATCAACTGTTTCCATTTTTACCTTTGAGCAATGGGTTTAGTAGTGATAATTTAGCAACAAAGGAATTTAACATTTATGTGATTTTTAACTAAAAATATTTATTACATACAAATTATTTTGATTTCCTTCTTAGTGCTCAACCCCATAGAACAATTCTTCTCATTTTTATGGACAAGTAGCACAAGGTGAAAAATTAAGGGGCATCTCAGATAATTGGTTTTGATATCAAACTTAACAAATTTTAAAGGGATAATTCCTAATTCTCTCCAATAATACTTTTTAAATATTGAATCTCATTTTAAGGAATAGGCTACTACGAAAATTAGGAAAAGTTTCAATTTTGCTTTAGGTATTTTCTCTAACAACAAAATCATTTGGTGCCATTGAATATATCAATCCCAATGATTAGAATACATTGACCCATAAGTGGTAAGTTGTAGAATTTTTTGAAACACAGTGGTATATATATGAGCTATTGAAATTGACATCACCAATATTTTATTTGGGTAGCATGAAATAATAATTGATGAGAGATAATTTTTTTATATGAACAAACAATAGTGGGACCATATTGAAATAGAAACTTCCAATTTTACTGTACATCTTATAATTTACTACTTTTTAGTCATTTTTTTCATTTTTTTTTGTTAAGAAATGTCCTTGGGAGTCAAACTTCATTTAGTCATTTTATGTCATTTTTGTAAGAATTACTTGGAAGTTAATCTTCAATATAAAAAAACATGTTAATTTTCCTTTTAATTTCAACAGCTTGATTAGCCCTTAGGGACTAGATACAAATCCTATTGATTGACATGCACGAAGAAAATATATATTTCTTTGACTAAATTTGACATTTACTAGTAAATTTTTAAATTAGCATTGTTTCTTCCATTTAACTATAATGGTGATATCAGTTTTAAGACATATCCTTATGCTCTATGTAGTATTCCAACTTTGTCAATGTTAAACCTTCTGACCTAAAATTTTACTTCACAAAAAATGGAGTATTATGATGGTAGAACAACCAAGTGGTCAATAGCCAACTATAATAAATATTTGGTTTAAGTGAAAGATAGTATGTTGCATTTTCATGATTGCATTTATCCTCCAACCAATACATAAGATTGATATGTTGCATTTCATAAATACACCAACTGGAGGTTAACTTCTTGGAATATTAGTAATTATGACATGCATGCATGGATGTGTATTGTTTGAAGCATGGTAAAAAATGGTTGTTTTGCTTGCATCTACTTATTTGTTTTTTATTTTTTTAAGTTGATCATAGTAAAAATAATTGACTAAATTTAAATATCAAACAATTTAGTAGAATGTTGTGTGAGAAGAGGGTAGATTCTAAGGTTTCCACGAGTTTCCTCGCTATGTTGAATCCCATATAGGTTCAAAATATGTCTAATTAATAAATCAATAAGATTCCATCAATGGATAATTCAACCAACTGTCCTTGAAAAAGTCTCATTGTACACACATCATCCCTAATCATGTTGGATAATCTAGTGGATTACTATGAGGATCCATTGGCCAATCGATAGATGTGGGTCTTTCCAAATCATTAGGGGAGCCACAAGCGTAAGTATTTATACCTATTGGAGATTGAAACTCTATATTTCTTTGGAAACATATTTGTGGAGCAAGGTGACCATCCTTCATGTTCATGAAACAACAGAAACCCCTCTACACTTAATAACCCAATACCTTGAGATGGGTTTGGCACAAGGGTTTCTCTCTCTTCGCAAATATAAGAATATATAGAGCACTCTTTTGTTCATATCATTGTCCAATGACATCAACCAACGTTCTAATGGTTATTCAGGCCTGGGTTTTGGCTCTCCTTCTTGGAATATTAGTTATGATTATCACACTTTAGACCAATTTTGTGATTTGTGTTTCATTTAGAAAGAAAATTTGTTGGATCCCTCTCAGGTGGGTTTTATTGATCTTATTTTAACAAATGAGCTCATGTGGGGAAGAATTTATTCCATAGTCACCTCATATTTCTCTATTTGTCTAAATACTAGACCTATGGAGGAATAGAAACCTAGTGCAAATGTGTAAATAGGAAATATAAGGAGATTAATATAGTTTTAGGAGACGACATAAAAATTAATGAGATTTATCAAATTTAATACTTCTCTCTTGTGGGTAGGTTCACTAGAAATCAATTTCAAGGGATACTCCTAAGAAATTGAGAAAGGATCATTTCCCCACCTTTTTAGATAAAACCCAAATGTTTAACCTTAGCTAAAGGTTGAATGGAATGGGTGTTGTTTTCAACTATTTATTGCGATAGTGTTCTCTAAGCACAATGGAGCAAGGGGTCACCAGATATCTTCTTAAAATGATGATATATTCTTTTTGGTGTTCACACTAAATGAATTGAGATCTCCTGTATTTGGGCTTGTTTTCCAATCCTTCCATTAATTCTGTGGTATGACATAGTATTCGGACTGATTGGGAATGCTATTATTTTTTTATGAAGTCGATTCCTAGTATAAGGTTTCTAGATATACAAGAATGGCTCATATACTCCTGATTTTGAAGGTATTTCTTTCTACTGTAGTCGATCTCATTCATATGTTCACCTAGTTAAGGATTGTAGCAAGTCAAACAAAAAAAATATTTGGGTGAAGAATAATAAGCTACTATTTAGGTTAGCCTGGACAACTTAGCCCTTGATCTCACTTCCTGAATGTCATCCACCTCCCATCCTGGACTGAAACTAGACTCATAGAATATATGATCAAATTAAAATATCTTCTAATCTACAATAGTGGTACTATTGGGATCCTCTTTGAGTAAGTCAAATTCCCCTGACCCACTAACTTCACATATCATCAACATTAATAAAATTTGGTAATATTCATGGGATCATTTCTCCACTAGTAAATGGAATATATGTCTTAGTTAGTATATTTTCTATCAATGGCTCTTATTCATTTTTTTCCTATCTTTTTCCTCCCCCCCCCCATATAAACCCTCCTCCTAGTGGAAGATACCTACACTCAAATGCACTCATATTCCCTCTAAATTAATCTTATATGTTATGACCATCAAGGTATAAATTCCACCCAAAATCTAGACTCCTAGTCCATTCATCTCAAGGACTCAATTGAGGCCTAAGAACTTATGAGAAATTTCCTCTTAAACCTGTTGACAAGGTTGGAAATCCTATATTTCACTTGCCCAAAAGCATGACTCCTCTAAATTTTGTTTTGGGAAATAACAATCAATTTTGGGTGAACTTAGAGTTAACATCATAGTTTCCCTCCTCATATCATATTTCCCTCACTGATCTTGTTAGCCCCCTAATTTTCTCTCTTTTTTTCATTTTCCCCTTCCTAAATCGTAACCATTTACCGTTGTTTTACCTCTTTTATGCACCCTCATCTTGCACCAGTCCAAGCACAGTGACATATTTCATATAAACTTTATTTTTCATATTTTTAATTCAACTTAGCATTAATTAACTATTTATTATATGATTTCTTAATCTTAATCACTCTTTGTAACTTATCAATGTCTCCAATGTTTATTTGGTAGTTAGAGAACTTACCGTGACCACTGATCCTAGTGTGGGATCGGATTTTGCACCATTGCCAACACATACAAATCCTTGCAGCAGATTCGAACCTCCTCAATCACCACCTTGTTTTGAGTAGATTCAGCCACAACAGCAAGATCGATCCAAAGGCAGGCGAGACCGAATCTGTGAAGGAAGAAAGATGGAGATTGGCTACAGCCAAAAAGCTAAATTTTGCGCTTGGTTATGTAATCGGTTGAATGATCTATTTTGGCCTTTGCCCAAAGATCTATATAATGTATAATGTAAATAGGACTAAAGGGGGGGGAATTTTTTATAGCAAAGGAGAACAGAGACACAGCCAGAGAGGCGGTAACAGGTTGTTGTATTTTGTTATCGCCCAAATCTGGGCTGGACGATGTATTAATGTATGTACTTGCCTCAATGAATTAATAAAAGGGAGCTCTGTTAGTGTCAGTCTTTGCAGGCTTCCTCCAGTGATCAAACATGCTCTTACAAAGTGATTTTAAGGTGTCAAGGTCAAATTTTGTCATTTCAGTGAGCCTTCAAGTAAAATTTGGTCACTAGGTATTAGGTCTAGGGTTTGCTAATACTCCTATCAAAGTTTTCCAAATGTCAGTCCATGTCACCATTTAGCTGAGTGTACCATCATTCAGAGGGTTTTCATCATCATGTCAAGTTCTAAAGGGTCATTTTACACCTTTTTCATGCTTCATTTGTGCCTAGGTAAGGTTCATTTCCCTCTCCTAGGGTTTTGAAGGTAATTTCTCTTGGATGGTCAAATCATTAGCAAAAATTGTATCCTGATGTTCATACACCTTTCCCTATCCTTAATGTACCTTATTAAACACTTCCCATCACTGAGATCCCCCAAATTTCTCATTTTCGCACAAACCCTAGTTTCTTGCTACAACTTGGCAATTTTCTAGGCTAGGCCTATGTTTTTCCCTTTTGGACCCCTTCCCCTCACTCAATCTCTGAAATTCCACTTTCCCCTACTTCCTAACATCCCTCCCTACTTCTAAAAATTTTCTCAATAATTTAGAAGTCCCTTATCCCCTTCATTTCGCTTCATTTCGACAAATCCCTTGTTCCACACATCGGGATAGGTTTTACTCCAATGATTTTTCTGACAATAAAAGATGAATTTTGGAAAATTGAGAGAGGTTTTTGTTCAAAATAGGCCAATTAATAAAAACCTCCTTAAATTTTTACACAAGTGTCATTTTTTTAGATAAATGTCAAAAATATAGTTGCCTCAGGAGAATTGATGCACCTCTGAAGTGACCTTGGGCAAATCAAGATTTCTCCTAGCTTGTTTGGCCAAATGAATTTCTTGATGAGTCAAATGATAACTAGACACAAATATATTTCCAATGAGATATCATGAGCTCAATTTGGAGTTGAGGAAGACCTTTAAAAGTTGACTGCAACAGCACTCTGCCTTGAGGCAGCCTCATTTTTCACATTTTGACCAGTCTTGGGAGATTTGATTTTTGACAAGGAAAATGAATTCCAAATTGAAAAATTCCAGTTGGGTTGGAAATTAGACTCAATAAGATTTCCAACGAGCTATCATGAGCTCAATTTTGACACTAGGAAGGCCTCCAAAAGCCTCCTTCAAAAAGGCGCTACGCATTGGGTTGTGGTGCTACGCATTGGGTTGTGGCGCTACGCATTGGGTTGGTGCGCGGCGCATTGGGCCAGAACACAAATTTTTTTCCATTTCTTCAAAAAATTAAAATCGACTGAACCTCCTATGCTATGAGTAATTTTTTGATACTGTGAATTGCTATTAGCTTGTGTTTGGTGTTGTTTGAAGGGAAGAATATAAGAGTTTGAATGTTGAAAACATAAACCCTGTTCTCTTGTTAGAAATTTCTCTCTTAGGGTTTCAAATTTGAGTTTTAAAGTTTGATATTGGTGCCAAAATACTCCATCTCCCCCACATTGTTCATTCCTTTCCCATCACTGTCATACTATCATTATAATCCCTCCCCTATTCCCGTATAGCCCAAGTCATTTCCCATCATTTTCCCCTTCCCATTTCATTTGTAAAAATTTCCCAAAACCCCAAGTTTCCCAAACATTCAGTGGATGTCCCCTCTCCCAAAGTTTTTCAAATTCTAAAAGGGAAAAATACCACTTGAAAAGACTCCATTGTTCCCATTGTCCATATTTCCCACAGTCCCTTCCTATTTGGCACATTTGGCAATCAAGACAAAAAACACCAAATTTTCATTTTCAACAAGCCAAACATACACCTTGCATGGACATTATGGAGACAGACACTGAAACTTCATACGACAGAGATAGTGATTCTACCACTGAGCTACATGCACCGAGGAGGCCTCGTAAAGGTGGCAAACATGTGAGAGAAGAGCCCACCTCATTGACCCAATTGCAGGCCTACCCACTTGCCATGTCATGTTTTCGAGAGCAATCATGATATCAGTACTGTGAGATGAATTCTCGGATTCAGCATCATCAGGAGTTGGCTCAGTTATTTGTATTACATTTGCATGATGGTCAGGTAACTCTTGCTAGTGTAAATTTCACCTTGACACCAGAAACCATTTCTCAAGCAACAAGAATACCGAATGTGGGTGAACAATGGAACAAAAGACAATAGGTGGAAAGAGTGCATTATGAACCATACATCAGGCCTAGTTATGTGAGACAGCTCATCAGGGTATTCCCATTCCGGTTCCTGAAGGAATCCTATGCGCCTTTGATGAGAATCATTATCAGATACTTCAGTTGTGAAGGTCGGTTCTCACGCCTCTATGCCTACCACATCAGGTTATTGATGCATTTCACGAGTGAGGATGATGAACATACCTTATTTCATGTGCTAGAACATCAAGGGAATGACCACTCTTGTGCAGAAGAAGACTCCCGAGCAGCAATACAATAGTATTTATCATTATGCACTCATCACGATCGTGGTTATACATCAGCTTGGATTGTAGGGTATTGCATGGGAGGATTTCATTTCCCATGAATTCTTCACAACCCCTCAACCTCCTCCAAAGATTTTTCATGATGCAAGTGAACCTTCACATCAGTTTGAAGGTCACGAGACAGAGCCTATCAGTGTGCTAGTGTTTGTTACTTATCAGAGAGGCACCAGAGCATTGTTCGCAGCAACCCAACGAGTACTATCTCCACCCGGGGTGGAAGGGGTCTCGTTGCCGTCATCAGCAGCACAGGTATAGGTACAGGACAGAGGTAAGAGGCCTATGTAGGATGAGGGCCCTTCAGGAGGCTAGGATACTGATTTCATATTGATTGATGAGGATTTGAGCTCTCCAAGCTCAAAATCAAGAGAGATCATTCAGGAGCAGAAAGCTGAGATCGACACATTGACTGACAAATTGCAGAGAGCTCAATGGATCATAAAATATCTGGAGTAGCGGAAAAAACAGTTGGAAGATCAGCAGACGATCATGGAGTTGCAAAACATCCGTGAGAACCGGCAAGCTACCCGAAGAAGCCCAACCGAGATGACACCTATTGAGTGGGAGATTGAGGCTAATAGAGAGGCTTGGATTGAGAGGGTCAAAATTCATCTCAAGAAGCTGTTGGAGAAGGTAAAAAAGGAGAATAACATGCTCAGACACATGAAGAACCATTATTGGGCGCGACATCATGTTTGCAAAATGAGGATCAAGATCCTGAAAGCGAGGCTAAGGAGGGCACTAAAGCGTCGCAAAAGGCATGATAGGCTCCAAATCTTGGCCTAAGCTTCTTTGGCTAAGAATATTACTTAATGAGGAACCTTCAGCCCAAATTTCAAGAAATTTGGGAAAAATTTTGTCAATTTTGAATTTTTTGGTCTCAAAACAGATTTTCCTGCTCGACGCGTAGCGCCACTTGGCGCGCGCTTATAATTGGCAGCTCTTCAGGAGGAAAACTTTACATTTCTAGATTTTTCATTAAAATTTGTGCATGCCTATGGATTACCTAAGGATTTCATCAAGTTCTGGGTTGCCTAAAGGGTCAAAAACACCCTAAAAATAGCCTTTCTGCCACTTTTTGCACACACAGGAAGCAGTGTTGAGAGATTGAATTTTTGGAGGGGAAAATGGAAACAAAATCCAAAAATTCCACTTAGGTTGGAAAGTAGACAGGTAGGGATTTTCAACGAGCTATCCTGTGCTCAATTTGGACTTCGGGAAGGCCCTCAAAATCAGCCTCAAACTTTTGATATGCATAGAGATTTCAGGCGCGGCGCATAGGGAAATTTGGCCTATTTTTCACTCAACAGCTCAGAATTTCTCCTAGTTTTGGCCAGTTTGAAATTTTCATGTAACTCTTGATGCACCTTGATGTAATTTCATGACCATGATCTAATTTTGGCACATTTTTACTCATTTTAGTAGATTCATTCACCAAAAAGTGAAATGTAAGTGAATGAATCAGTTTCCTATCATATAGAGGCAAGTTGTTTCATTGCCTATTTTCCAGTTCCTAGTTTAGATATGGTTGAAATAGCTCCTAGAATGATGACCTAGACCCCTTGAGGCATGGGAATGAGTTAGGCTTGTCTATATCATGTAGTTCTTCAGTCATTTTCAGGGTTGGACACTTGGGATTGTTTGGCACTTCATTGTACATTTCATCTCTGCAATTTTGGCAAAGGAATAGACCAGGGTTTGCAGAACTCTTTGGGATCCTTGTGGCTCTATGTTTTGATGGTGCTTTTCTCTATGTATTTTTAATTTCAATAATGTTTATGTGTACCATTTTCCTTCTCCTTTCTTGTTATATTAAACAAATCAATGTTAAAGGTGGAATTCAGTAGCTTGCTTTGCTCTGCCTTCAGTTTTGTTTAATTTTACATGTTTTCATCTGTTTGAGGAGGACTCTTGAGACCCTCTTGCCCTCTTCAGCTCCTCACCGGTCTGATCCATCCATTAATTCAATCTAAAGCATCAAACCTATTGCCTTCCTTGCCCCAATCAGAACTCTGCAAAAACTAGGCCTAATCCCCGCACCCAAAACTGCCTTTCCCTTTGATCCAACAAAACCCCAAAAAAAAAAATCAAACTCCTTTAATTATATACCTAGCCTCAAATTATTTTTTATTTCAGCCATCTCAGGCCCTATTTATTAATTTTCGCTGAGATTTACCTGGAGAGAGCCCTCTCATGTTCTAGTAGAGCTAGCTACCAAACTGAGCGTGGTTTGATGTTACCCTGAACTCTGCCTTCCTTCAGCCTGAGGTGGATTTAGGAAATAACAAGCTCCACCTCAGGTTTCACAAATTGCATTTCTGTATTTGAGCTGATGAATTGATTAAAATACTGAGTAGCATTTTTATTTAAAATGGAAATGTGTTGGTTGGCTAGGGCCCAACCAACCCAGCACGTTTACCCCATTTCCCGTTTTCCTGTAATTTGTGTTTACATTGTCAAGTGTGATTTAATTTTAAGCACACGCATTCCTATTTTAGTGAAAGAGGATCCGTTGTGTGAAGTGGATAAATTTCCTTTTCCTGCAATTTCCTTTTCTGCACTTGATTTCAGATTGGTTTTCCTCTGCCTAGTCCAAGCAGGAAAAATAACCTTGTACCAGTGGACATTGGTGTGATATCTCCTTTTCTGCAATTTTATTTAATTGGTTTTCCCTGCCTAGTCCAAGCAGGAGAAATGAACCTGCACCAGTGCATGTTGGTGTGATGCAGCAAGCCTCCTTAGCCTACTTCCCGCAATCTTCTTTCTTTCATTAAATGCATATGATAGGATAAATGTATATTGATTGTTTCTTTATTCCTGCACTCTGTTAATATCATAAAAATTCACTTTTTATGTGTTCAATTTGATTTAATAGTATAATAGCACTTGCAATAATTAAGCACTCATTTTAAGAATTAAATGCTAAGTGCAGGAAGCTATGATCTGGTGCAAGAACTAGTTTCTTGCCACAGGATTTGAGTGCTTTAAACCTAGAAAAGTTCAAGCCCTTGCATGAATTAAAAATCCTTTAGTAAAGACACCATTTATACCTTCTGCATAATCTCTGTTCCTGCACTAGTGCAAGCAGACTACGATGGTGCAGGAAAAATTAGCGCAAGAAGGAAATCTTTAAAGGAGCAGGTTTAAGGGCCCATCTGATGAAACTGCTAGTGTCTCTGCTAAAGAAAAACATTCACTCAATATTTAAACAATAATTAGCTGGAGTTTTTTCCTTTTATCTTTAATTCCCTCTTGCAAATGCATTCTTTCTTATTCCAGTCCTAGAATATTTTGATGGTTCAAGTTGCCTTTTTTTCTCTTTTTAATTTGATTCTGCAATATTTCCTTTAAATAAAGTAGGGATTTATATTAGGAATATTCATACCATCTCTGGCATTGCCTGTGCTTCATCTCTAATTTTACGGATCCCCCAAGTTGAAAAATTAAGTGTTGAGGAGTTTCCTTAAGTGTAATTCCTGCACCCAACATTTTGGCGTCATTGCCAGGGAGGTGATTTGATTTGGTAATAATTTTCTGATTATACAATAGAGGTAATTTTTCCCTTATTTTTGCAGTATTGTTGGGAAATGCTTCTTTGAAGGAATTTTACTGGTGTTAATTGATTTCTGACAACATTTTTTACTAGAGGTTATTTGTTATTTTTCTTTTTTGAAATGAATGCCTAGAAAAGGTAAAGGTTCAAAGCCCACTAAGGGCCAAAATAATTCTGAAAACAATTCTCATATTGGGTCTCCTTTTGTAAGCAAGAAGCCCAATCCAATTCAAATCCATCATGCAAGAACAATCCACCTAGATTCTGGTGACAACAACTTAGGTGTGGATCAGCTTGTGGAGAGTGGTACAAGTAAAAGGGAAACAATGGTGGACGATGAAGATCATTTGGAAGGGACTGGTGAAAACCAAGTAAATAAAAATCCACTTTTGTGTTTCCAATTGTGGATCCTCATATTGTGGCGCAAATGAAGAATATTCCACCATCAACTCTCCCTCATTTCCATGGTAAAGTTCATGAAGATCCTGAATCTTTTCTATTCGAGTTTGATATTCTGTGTAGAAGTTATGATTGTTCAACTGACGCTCAGAAGTTAATATTATTTCCTGTTACTCTCAAGGACTCAGCTTTATGCTGGTTGATGGGGTTAGGAGGAAACACTATAAACTCTTGGGATCATATGAAGAGAGTTTTTTGTCTAAATATCAAGAATATTGCAAAACTCGAGACATGCAGGATGAGATTTTTACAATCATACAGGATGATGATGAAACTCTTGAAGATTACCTAGAAAGATTTATGTATATTTTACAAAGGTCGAAAACTTAAGTTTGATCCCATTACTATTAGAACCTTGTTCTTAAGAGGACTTACTGATAATGCTAGAAATAATTTAAATCTATTAGGACAAGGTGATATTTCTCAGCAAACTTTTGAACAAATTTGTGAATTATGCAGGAAATTTTCAAGAAATCAGTATAGATCCAGTAGAGGAACTCGAAATAGAAATAGAAAAACTGAATCTACTGATTCTATGATTATTGGACTAGAAAATAAAATGGAAAACATCAAAATTGATATAATGAATACTGTTACCAAACAGTTAAACTCTTTAAAATTTCAGCAAAAACTCATGAAGGAACAAGAGTCTTTATGTATTTTATGTCCTAAATGTAGAGACAAGCATCCTCCTAAAGAGTGTCTCTTAATTTGAAAGAAAATAATAAGTGTGCTATTTGTGCAGAAGACCATGTCACAGAAAAATGTCCCTCTATACCAGGACTTAAAGTTGTATTTACAGGGGGACAGCCTAAAGCTGAATACTTGTATGCTATGGGAGAAAAAAGGAATTGGCCTCAGGTAGGTGCAGGTATGGCTACTGAATTTTCTCCACACTATTTTGGTTATAATTCACATGCATATTCTTATCCTAACACTACTCAGAAGTGGCAGTATGGGAATCAATATCAGCATGGGAAACCTTCTCAACCATGGCAACAAGGTTGGAGAGGGCCAACTCATTCTCCATACTCCCACCAGCCAGCTATGCAGTTATATCCATCTATGCATACACCTTATTCAATGCCTCAACTTCCAAGTCAATGTACTCCACCATTGCCTTTACCTCCACCCTTTCGACCTCCTCAGTTGCCTGCTCAACCTATTCCCAATCCTAATAAAAATAAAGTAGTGCAAATGATCTATGTAACAAACCTACCTTTACCATTTGAGTACCAGTGTATTCCAGTTGGGTTCATGATATTCAATTAAGATCGGGAAGGAATATAACATCAGAAAATCAGAAGCAACCTATAGTGATTATTGAAGAGAAAGGAGAAGAGGAAACTCTTAACCATTCTTTGAAAGTTGTCACTAAGCAGCCCTTACCCTCTGAATCCTTTCCATCTTCTTCTAACCAGCCTGCCTTCCCAGAGAGGCTAGTAATGGAAAGAAGTGAGCCTATTTCTGAGACTAGTTTGGCATTTGAGCTTCAAAATCTTTTCATTAAGATACCTTTTCTTCAAGCCATTAAAGATATCCGCACTTTTACCAATATTATTAAGGAAATTTGTCTCAAGAAACCCGAGAGGAAGAGATTGGAACCCCAAACCATTCAATTTGTTGGTAGGGCAATAGAGTTGATGACGGGATGTGTGTCTATGGAAAAATATACAGATCCCAGAAACCATGTTGTCTAAGTTCAAATTGGTAATGTCCTTGTATATAATGTTATTATAGACCTGGGGGTAGCCATTAATGACATGAATAAGAAAACCATGGATCAACTTCGGTTACCTCATCTTCGCCCTACTCCCACTGTGCTTGAATTAGCAGATAGATCTAAAATTAAGCCAGAAGGAGTATTAGACGATGTGATCATCTCATTAGATTCTTGGGAATATCCTATTGATTTCATTGTGCTTAAACCAAAGAACCCAGTAGGAGGACATCCCTTGATCTTGGGTCGACCATGGCTTGCTACGGTCGATGCATATATTGGATGTCGTTCTGGTGATATGTATATTTCGCATAGAGATTCTAAGAAGAAAGTTACCTTATACCCCCTGCCAGATCCATTCAGGACCTTCGAGATACTTTATGGTTGGATTAAAGCAGTGATGAGGAGAGTCAGCTCATTTCCCTTATTCATCATTATACTGGGTCTTCACAAGAAGATGAGATTCAAGATTTCCTGAATAATCTAGACACTATGCCTAATTTTGAGCCATTGAGCTATATTTTCAGCCTAGATTTTCAAAATAATCATGATTCTCATTCTTCTATAACGCTGCATTTTACCACTACCTTGAGTACTCCTGAGCCTGATACTACTCTTTTTGAGATTAGCCCTGGTAAATCCTTGCATATTAGTTTAGATTTGGACTCATCTCAGCAGGAGCAGCTTGTGAATTTGTTGCAAAACCATCTTAGTGACTTTGCTTGGGGCTATGAAGATATGAAGGATCTTCCTCCTTAAACTTGTACACATCATATCTATATTCAGGAAGGAACCCGACCTATCTGACAACCCCAAAGGCGAATGAATCTAGCGGTAAGAGATATTGTTAAGTAAGAAATACAAAAACTCTTGGATGTCAGTTTTATCTATCTTATTTTTGACAGTCAGTGGGTCTTTTCATTAGTGCTAGTACCTAAGAAATATGGAAGATGCCGTATTTTTATTGATTATCGAGAATTAAACAAAGCCACTCTCAAATATTACTTCCCTCTCCCTTTCATTGACCAGGTGCTTGATACCCTTGCAGGAAGGAAATATTTTTCCTTTCTGGATGGCTTCAGTGGCTATAACCAGATACAGATTGCACCCGAAGATCAAGATAAAACTACTTTTACATGTCCATGGGGTACATTTTCTTATAAAGTGCTTCCCTTTGGTTTATGTAATGCCCCGGCTACCTTTCAAAGGGCATTCCTGGCCATTTTTGTTGATCTAGAATTTGTAGAAATTTATATGGATGACTTTTCTGTGTTTGGTGATTCGTTTAAGGAAGCTCTAAAAAATCTAGAGAAAGTACTTCTCCATTGTTAGAAATACCATCTTGCCTTAAGTGACAAGAAATGTAGATTAATGTGCAAATCAGGAGTGGTACTTGGCCATTTTATTTTTGGCAAAGGTATCCAGGTTGATCCAGCAAAGATTGAAATCATTCTGCATCTTCCTGCACACAAAACTCAAAGGGAAGTAAGAGGTTTTTTAGGACATGCTGGTTACTATAGAAGATTCATTGAAAATTTTCTAAGATAGCTGCCCCTCTTTTCCGACTTCTAGCTAAGGATAGTGAATTTTCTTGGTCCACAACTTGCCAACAATCTTTTGAAACATTGAAGGAAAAGTTAGTACAGGCACCATTTTTGAGAGGTCCTAACTAGTCCCTTCCTTTTCACATTTCCTCTGATGCTTCATATTTGGCTATTGGCACAACTTTAGGACAAGAGGAAAATAAGAAATCCTATGCTATTTATTATATTAGTAATATTTTTTCTTCTGCTGAATTAAATTATACATTTACAGAGAAAGAGTTTTTAGCTGTAATTTTTGCAATTAATAATTTCAGGCACTATATTATAGGATATGAAGTATTTGTACATACTGATCATTCCGCGATTAAATATTTGATGAACAAACCATTGACTAGCGGTAGAGTGACTAGGAGGTTGCTATTGTTCTAGGAATTTAATGTTACTATTGTTGATAGACCAGGAAAATATAATGTTGTAGTATATTTTCTTTCTATATTAGATAATCCCAGTGAAGCAACTCCTGTTGATGATGATTTTCCAGATGAACATATTTTTGCTATTTCAACATATTCTCTGTGGTTTTCTAAAATTTATAATTACTTGGTTACTGGGAAAACACCACCCCACTTGTCTGCTCATGAAAAGTGGAATATTATTCAGAAAAGTGTTGCATGCTCCTGGATTCAAGGAGATCTATTTTACACTGGTCCAGATCTGATTATCCATAGATGTGTAAGAGAGGAGGAAGTGTTTGACATATTGAAATCTGCTCATGATGAACCTTGTGGAGGCCACTTCGTTGATAAGCGGACTACATATAAATTATTGCGTGTTGGTTACTTTTGTCCTTCCTTGTTTAAGGATGCAAAACAGTATTTCAGGCGATGTGATAGCTGTCAACGAATGGGCCAGCCTAATCAAACCAATGAAATGCCTTTATGCCCCCAAGTTATGATTTATCCATTTGAAAAATGGGCTATTGATTTTATAGGGCCAATAAATCCAACGTCATTAAGTAAAAAACATATTTTGGTTTGTACAGATTTTGTTACAAAATGGGCAAAAGCTAAAGCTATTTCCTTTGCTACAGGAAAATTTGTTGTTGATTTTCTTTTTACTGAAATCTTTAATAGATTTGGTGTGTCTAGAGAAATTGTTTCTGACAATGGTCCACAGTTTATCTCTAACCTGGTACAGGGTGTGATGGAGCAATACAATATTCGGCACATGAAATCCAAACCGTATCACCCGCAAGAAATGGCCCAGTGGAATCCACAAACAAAATAATTGAGTCCATTATTACAAAGACAGTAAATATGCATTGGAAAGACTGGGCTGAAATATTACTAGAAGCTTTGTGGGCATACAGAACCACTTGGAGAAATAGCACGGGACATACACCATATGAGCTGGTATATGGAAAACAGGTTCTGTTACCAATTGAATTCCAGATCAAAACTTTCAGAACTGTAGTTCAGTTATGACTAGATCTCTCTGAGGCACAACAATAGCGTCTTATCCAATTAAATGAGTTAGATGAATTTCGTAGGGATGCTATTCAGCAAAACATACTAATTCAGCAACAACGTAAAAGGTGGCATGACAAGTTTATTCAAAAAAAGCAATTCCAACCAGGTGATTGGGTGCTCCTTTATGATTCTATATTTAAAAATTTTAAAGGGAAGTTCCATACACATTGGATGGGACCTTATGAAGTGATCCAAGTATTCGAGAATGGAGCAGTAGAAGTTAAAACTATTGATGGACAAAATTCAGTATTTTTGGTAAATGGACACAGATTAAAGAAGTATTTTCAGCCACTTGTCAGGAAAGATTTTACACAGCAATTCCAACAGCAATTCGGGACGGTAGTGGTGAATGGTAATACCAAAATTTTGAAAACATGAATTCTTATTCTTCTTAAAATATATATATATAATTAAAATACAAAAAAAAAAAAAGATAAAGAAAAAATATTTTCCTGTAATTATGAAAATCAGTTCGCTGACATGATTGCAGAAGGATCAACCTAAAAACCAGCTTGCTTGCAGGAAGATCAAAAATTTCTAATAAAAAGATAATGTTGCTTGATATTTAGATATGCTAGTGACCACCAAGTAAAAGTAGGTTCAGCAGAACCAACCTTTATACAATTGGGGTAATTAGCATGGATATTTTTATTCAAGTAACGCTTGATTATCGCTGCAGTTATTTTTCTTGCACCAGTGCAAGCATACCTTCCAAAAAAATTTCTGCCTTTCTTCATATTTCACTTTCGTAATATTCCCACAGTTTTATTCTTCAATCCCAGAATGATTAACCTTCCCATATTCCTCTGAATTTACCTTGTCCGTTTCATAAAACCCCACTTTACCCTTGAATTTTTTTCCTATCCCACTTCTGTTTATCCCCTCTTGTGGTAATATTCTTGGAATCCCTGTAACAAAATTACTTCTCATTCTGAAATTTCCCTTTTCCCACTTCTTTTTTCCCCCATGAATTCATTGCAGGATCTCGCGCACAAAGAGAAAAAGGATATGCTCTGAAGCATCAAGAAAGGGCGAAGCAAATTTCCAGTATAAGTTGAGGAAGCCATGTTGGAATTCCAGCCTACATTTACTTAAATTCCTATTTCTTTTTCAGATATTATGCTTGCACTAGTGCAAGCATGTTTTCCTATATAATAAGTGCAACTATAATGGTACCATCAGAATAGCATAGTTTAAGTGGTGCAAGCAGACCAGTGCAAGCATGCACCCTATCAGAAACATAGTACAATTTGTTATTTTCATAGTGTTAGCCACCTATAAAATTTTTGCATAGCAAACAAGTGGCTAAATAATGTTTCCGAGCCTTCAAGAGAAACATTTCCTTTGTAAATATATCATTCTTGAAGCCTCCATATGTCTTCTATCCTTCAAAGAATCTTCACTATTGTTTCCCTCTTTATCCTAAAAACCTGTTGTTTTCCAAAGAAAGACTGCTTAAAACCCCATTTTCCATCATTTTCACCCCTCCTTTACTCATGAATAAACCCCATTTTCCTCCTTATTTCCTCCATGAAATCCCTCCATAAACCTTCATCTAACTTTTAAAATCACCCTAAAACCTTTTTTAAACCATGTCTTTCTCTTTACTTGGTTTAAAAATCATCCCTTTAACCCATCAGAACCTCTCAGTTGGCTTAAAAACACTCATTTCAGGCCTAAAAACACCCTATTTTCACTATAGCAGGCTTAAGCCCCTGAGGGCTTATATCCATTAGCCCCTTTTCCTCATATAGCCTTAGCCCCGCAACCGGGTGATAAAAGGCCAAATAAACCCCAATAAAAACACTTACCTGAAACACTTTTTCCTTTTATTTTATGATCACCCGACGTTGTGTTTCGAGTTGACGAGAACCATCGATCTCCACAGATCAACGGTCCTCGGGCGCCCTTCTTTTCATACCCCCCTCCGATCTTTCCAAAGCTCTCTGCCCCACCTTTCAATCTCAACCATTGAATCTATAGATCCAATGGCCAGGATCTGTTTCTGCCATCCCCGTAAGCACTTCATTTCCTCCTTTTAAAAAACTGCCACTCCATCTTTTAATCACAGCCATCCATTCACATAATCTGAAAGTCCAAAATAAACCCGATATTCCATTGATACGCCCGCTCCAAGACAAAGGACCACATGTCATCCCTGGGCCCCGCTGACCTTATTAACCGTGCATCTCTCCCCACCGCATGCGATCCGCACCGTCGAATCTGGGTCCTCCGATCCGACGATCGATGTTGTGTTTCACATTTTTTCCGCGCCTGAACGTTAACGCCCCAAAATTTTCTGAAACCGGTGGTTTTGAAAATGACATGCTTTAATCGCTATATCATATCGCATTTTTTTTGCGAAACCCGCTTACCTCCCAAAACTTTTGTGAAAACCACTATGGTTTTCTGCCTTACCACCTTTCTCCTCTGCAATGTCTTTTCGGCTTTTAATCTCAATCGTAGATCTTCCTGATCTAATGGTCCGGACATAATTTTGCCCCATTTCGTTTTCCGCCCAACCTCCTCCCAAATTATTTCACCAATCACACTCAGTCATTGATCATTTTGATCTAACGGTTTCGATTTAACCTCCTGCCCAAACTTCCAAAGCAGTATGCTAAACCTATTTTCGCAGTTTTTTCATGATTTTTATTGGTTTTTTGCAGGTGATGTGGGTTTTTCCACAGTCTTCAAAACAAAATGAAGGCAGGGAATAATGATTCACAAGCCATTATTCATGCAAAATAGGGACTAGCAGGGTTTCATCGACCCTAATACGAGCCCTCCAGTGCCATTGCAACCTGTGTGTCCATCAGCAAAAGCAGCAAAGAGCATCAGTGATAGATTAAAGGTATTAAAGCAGAATGTTGAAGATTTAATGCCTATAATCCAGTGTTTAAATGATAAAGATATAGTTCAAAGACCCGAGAACTATCAAGAAGACTTAATGAAGCCTAAAACACATGAAACAAGCCATATCAATGTTTTCACATCAGCAGAATGTTCTTTTCCAAGAAAGGACAAGTTCCCACAACCTTTACTATTCTCCATCAAGCTCCTGAGAAGATTTTTACCCTAACAGAGGCTTTTAAAACTGTTAGGACAGCAGTTATGGAAGCATGAAAGACCTGCAGACCTTCTATCAGCTTACTTATCTTAGAAGGCAAAACAGAGTACTACAGCCAGAAGAGTACTTCAAAGATCATACCTGAAGTTATTGTCAGCCTGACAAAGACTTCTAAACCAGCCTAAAGGGTACAAAAAATTCAATGCAAAGCCATTATGCAGAGTGGGCATTTGAATTCTTCCTCCCCTCTATCTTAATGGATCATTCAATTTCATATCTACTACTCTACCTCCTCATTCACCTATAAGTATTAACTGAAAATTTGTTGTTGGGGGTTGGGATTTTATCGAATGTTTGAACTGTTATTGAGGGGAAGTAGCTATGTTGTTTGTAATATAGTAGGCTAGGAAGAGAATTTGGACTGTAAAGAGCCACTGGACTCAAAGTATGTGACTGGTTTTTCACATCAATTGAACAAGCAGATTCACAGGATCCTGGTCTATATTATTGGTGATGTTATTCTTACTATAATTGTTTCCTTTCACATTCATCATACTGCCCGTTATTCTCAGATAAAGAATAGCAAGCATAGATTAGGACATACTGTTGGAAGTACCCTAAGTCTCACTGTTAAATCTTTATCTTTATGTTTTTTGCTATTTGTGTATCTAAGAGCAAATTCATGATAATTTAAATAGTATAGAAGTTGGCCTGTCCATGCTTACTGATGTATGAATTTAGAGTTTGTTCCTTAGATGTTCTTGTTTGGTTTCAGCTGAAGGAATTGGAAAACTGGGGATTCAGAGTTAGCCTTTTCCACCAGGTTCTTTTTCCAATAGTTTTCCCTTCTAAGATCCCTTTGAGTTAGTGTCAAAGCATTGAAAGTTAAAATTCCTTCTCTGATATTAGGCCTAGCTCTGTGTTTTAACCTTAAATGTTTTCTACCTTCTGAAAGTGGTTATGAGGACTACTAGGTTGTCTTCCTTGAGAGTATGCTGAAAGCAAGCCTGGATTTAAATGACATCTGACCTGATCTTAAGCTAACCTTTGTGTCTTTATTGAGAGTTTCTTTTGAAGTATGTCAAAATCAGGATAGGTTAAAAGTCCTTACCTGATCTTAGGCTACAATTTGGTTTCTTTTTTTCACCCATTCCTAATGTTCCATTCCACCATCTATCTAAAAATATCCTTTGGTATAGATGACTTTCCCTATGGAAACCCTTGGATAGTTGTTATGAAAGTAATCCCCTTTCATGACTCCATATCCCAATGGATTGGCAATTCTTTTGACCTACCTTCCCATGCTGAAACATCTTTCTGTTCAGTTCCTTCCTCACTTCCTTAACCTTCTCAGTTAATGATCTCCAACCAAACAAACAAAATCAAAAACCCTTGTGCTTCATAGCTAGCCTAATACCTCATTTTTTAGCCTTAAAGATATATAATTCTTTACATTTATAGAGAGATCCCTCTCTAGATCTAGGAGGGCTAGATCCTAGGATCCCAAAGTGGTTTGATGTTGTCTTATCTTTTGGTCTTGCCAATCTGGCCAAAACATAGGAACCACAACATAATGGCGACTCCACTGGGGAACTTCTGAGTGAATTTCATCTTAGATACCCTTAAGACCTCAGAAGACCCAAAATATTTGGTTAGATTGGTATTTAATTGCTTATGGTGGATAGCAGCCTACTTCAAACATTCAATTCATCCACCTGGCGACTCCACACTCCTTAACTCTCCAAATACCAAATGACTCCACTGTTAGAAGACCCTGAAATAGTTGAGAAGATACATTGACCTATTTTTGCAAACATGGATCCAAGTATGGACAGAGAAGCAAAGCTAGATGCTTTAGAAGATAGAGTGACAAGACTGATGAACATATTTGGTGAAATAATAGTGAAGATGTATGAGGCTAATTTAAATACAAATGTTGATTATCTAGAGCAGCCCATGCTTTTTCCAGAGCAAGAACAAACTCAACCTATACAAGACTTAGACAATGCGCAAGAAATGTATGATGTTGAAGAATCTATAGAAGATGAAGAGGAAGGTGATCAAGAGATGCTTGATTACCTACCTATATCTTGTACTATGCTGATAAGAGAATATCATGACCAAATTGCCAAGGCTAATAGGGAATGCTGCTTTGAGGAAACAAGAAACCACTTAGAAGATGCAGAATCTGATGTGGAAGGAGAACCAGCACCTATAGGAACTCCCCCTCTAAATGATGACTCACCTCAAATTTCACAAGAAGATTGGCATCCTGATCATATAGAAGAAACAACTCATGAGCCTTGTATTCTAACTGATTATCATCATGATCATGAGCAGTTGTTTGAAACATAAATAGATCAGGAAACATTAGAAAAACCTCAAGGTTTCCCTACAAGCACAAGTGAAGATCTCCTAGAAGAGGCTCAAGAAGACATACGGCCTCCAAATCAGCCATTACAAGAAACAGAGAGCTACTGCGCTTCTGCTCAAAGAAACACAAGAACATATTCCCCTTTGACAGAAGAAAAAATAGATCAGATCATCAATAGACAGCCTGCCTCTGAGGTCTTTTATAGAATAGACACTCTTTCTCATTCATCTACTAAGCTTTGTTGTACATATTCAGAAAGATCCTCTGTAAATCAAAATGAATAAAGATCTGTTGATAACCTAGTGTGTTTAATTGGTAGCATTACTTACATTCATGATTTTCCTATTTTTTATCTATCTAATGATGATTTCTTCCAAACAGAAGATGATCTTGCAGGGTCATCATTAATATATTTGTGGGAGGAAGATCAGTTCCATCAACTTCAAGAAAGTAATGAGCCAAGTCAGGCTATTTATGATACTGATGAGGAAAGTTATGAAAGTCTAGTAACAGATGAAGATTCATTGGATCTTCACTCTGCTTTACCTCAGATCATCAGTAATATTTTTCATGTGATTGGAAATCAGCAGCCTTTCATCTCAGAGGGTGAAGAGGAGAAAATTGAAGAAATTTTTGAGCGGGTTGAAACCAAGGAGCTTTTTCTTGAAGAAGAAGAAAACGGAACAAACTCCTACTCAAGAATACATTGATCTTTTCACAGAGCTCAGCCCACCAGATCAGAATATCTCAGAGCTACAAGAGGACAGAACTACCAAATATGATGAGTCCTCCAGTTCAGATGATGATGAATATGAGGAAGAATTTCTTTCTCAAAATAATCGTTTTCTTGATCCAGTGGAAGAGGAAGCAATCCTGGTTAAAAACTACTTGTCAAATACTCACAGCCATGTATCATTTCAATATCCTTATGCTCATTTCCTATAGAAATTTAGAGAAGGATCAAAGGTCATCAAGAGCAGGTTGTTGAAGACAACAAGAAACATTTTAAAAGCTGTTGTTAAAAAACAAAGAGAATGGGATTGGCCCTGCCTATCCAGCATGCTCAAAGAGAGTAGAAAAGACCAGTCATGGGATCATATGATTGACTGGATGTATTGGAAAAGAGATTTTGTGAGTTAGACATGTAAATATCTCAAGTTAGAGTAGGATAGGTATGAAATATCAATAAAGCTCAGCCTGTGAGCATTTAGTTAGTTGTTGATTTTTGTTTTGAAGAAAAATTCAAAAAATACAAAAATGAAAGGAAAGGTTCAGATATACTCAAAACTTGAACCAGCAGAGAAGAGAAGAAGAAGCAGCTCTAACAAGATCAAAATTAGAGCTTAGATGAAGAAAGAAGGTGACTCTAAAAAGCTCAAAATCTGAGTCACAAGAAGAAGAAAAGATGTTGGTGATTTTCAGATCTGAAGCCTTCAAATTTTGTTTTCAATTTCTGCAAAGTTCAGTCCATGTGCAGCTTGTCTTTATGACATGGACTGACAGTAAATCAGACAATCTAATTCTGGTTTGGTTGTGTTTTAATTTCTATTTTAGAATGTAGAGAATGTAATATGTCAAACAGTTTAATCGTGACATATATTAGTTTAGGTAGCGAAGCTATGAGTCCAACTGTTTAATCTAGTCTCATGGAGGAATAAGGGTAGCAGTAGATAGGTTTATTTTCCTATTTGCAAAAAATAATGATGTGAAAGGTCTGCAATTCCAAATGCACCTTGAAGAAAAAATGTTAGGGTAGTAGGATGGGTAGGTAGTTGTTTGGGAAAATGTTTTCTGCTCATTTAATGTCCACCATGTTTGTGGCAGTTGATCAAAGAAAAGAAAAAGATGTGTCAAGTACCAAGCATCTGGCCTACTTCCAAAGATTATTTTCTGAGATTCTTGACACCTTCAAGAAGATGTCATCCCCATGTGGAGCCACTGTTAGCCACCTATAAAATTTTGTCATAGCAAATAGGTGGCTAAATAATGTTTCTAAGCCTTCAAGAGAAACATTTCCTTTGTAAATATATCATTTTTGAAGCCTCCATATGTCTTCTATCCTTCAAAGAATCTTCACTGTTGTTTCCCTCTTTATCCTAAAAACATGCTGCTTGCCAAATAAAGACTACTTAAAACCCCATTTTCCATCATTTTCACCCCTCCTTTACTCATGAATGAACCCCATTTTCCTCCTTATTTCCTCCATGAAATCCCTCCATAAACCTTCATCTAACCTTTAAAATCACCCTAAACCCTTTTTTAAACCATGTCTTTCCCTTTAATTGGTTTAAAAATCATCCCTTTAACCCATCGGAACCTCTCAGTTGGCTTAAAAACACTCATTTCAGGCCTAAAAACACCCTATTTGCACTATAGCAGGCTTAAGCCCCCGAGGGCTTATATCCATTAGCCCCTTTTCCTCATATATCCTTAGCCCTGCAACCGAGCGCTAAAAGGCCAAAGAAACCCCAATAAGAACACTTACCCGAAACATTTTTCCTTTTGTTTTATGATCACCTGACATTGTGTTTCGAGTTGACGAGAACCATCGATCTCCACAGATCAACGGTCCTCAGGTGCCCTTTTATTCATACCCCCCTCTGATCTTTCCAAAGCTCTCCGCCCCACCTTTCAATCTCAACCGTCGAATCTATAGATCCAATGGCCAGGATCTATTTCTGCCATCCCTGTAAGCATTTCATTGCCCCTTTTTAAAACACTGCCACTCCATCTTTTTATCACAACCGTCCATTCACATAATCCGACGGTCCACAATAAACCCGATAGTCCTTTGATCCGCCCGCTCCAAGACAAAGGACCTCATGTCATCCCTGGACCCTACTGACCTCATTAACCGTGCATCTCTAACCACCTCATGTGATCCGCACCGTCAGATCTGGGTCCTCCAATCCAATGGTCGACGTTTCGTTTCGCATTTTTTCTACACCCGAACATTAACGCCCCAAAATTTTCCGAAAACAGTGGTTTTGAAAAGGACATGCGTTAATCATTGTATTGTATCACATTTTTTTTGCGAAACCTGCTTACCGCCCAAAAATTTTGCAAAAACCACTATGGTTTTCCCCCTTACCACCTTTCTCCTCCGCAATGTCCTTTCGGCTTTTAATCTCAACTATAGATCTTCCTGATCTAACGGTCTAGAATTAATTTCGCCCCATTGCACTTTCCGCCCAACCTCCTCCCAAATGATTTCACCAATCAATCTCGGTCGTTGATCATTTTGATCTAACAGTTCCGATTTAACCTCCCGCCCAAACTTCCAAAGTAGTCTGCTGAACCTATTTTAGCAGGTTTTTCATGATTTTTATTGGTTTTTTGCAGGTGATGTGGGTTTTTCCATAGTCTTAAAAATGAAACGAAGGCCGGGGATAATGATTCACAATCCATTATTAATGCAAAAGAGGGACCAACAGGGTTTCATCGATCCTAATACGAGCCCTCCAGCGCCATTGCAACCTGTGCAACCGTCAACAGAAGCAGCAAAGAGCATAAGTGAGAGATTAAAGCCGAATGTTGAATATTTAATGCCTATAATCATGTGTTTAAATGATAAAGATACAGTTCAAAGACCCTGAAATGATCAAGAAGACTTAATGAAGCCTAAAACACATGAAACAAGCCATATCAGTGTTTTCATATCAGTAAAATGTTCTTTTCCAAGAAAGGACAAGTTCCCACAGCCTTTACTATTCTCCATCAAGCTCCTGAGAAGATTTTTACCCTGACAGAGGCTTTTAAAACTATCAGGACAATAGTTATGGAAGCATGGCAGACCTGCAGACCTTCTTTCACCTTACTTATCTTAGAAGGAAAAACAGAGTACTACAGCCAGAAGAGTACTTCAAATATCATACCTGAAGTTGTTATCAGCCTGACAAAGACTTCTAAACCAGCCTAAAGGGTACAAAAAAGTCAATGCAAATCCATTATGCAGAGTGGGCATTCGAATTCTTCCTCCCCTCTGTCTTAATGGATCATTCAAGTTCATATCTACTACTCTACCTCCTCATTCACCTATAAGTATTCACTAAAAATTTGTTGTTGGGGGTTGGGACTTTATCGACTGTTTGAACTGTTATTGAGGGGAAGTAGCTATGTAGTTTGTAATATAGTAGGATGGGAAGAGAAGTTGGACTATAAAGAGCCACTGGACTCAAATTATGTGACTGGTTCTGCACATCAATTGAACAAGCAGATTCACAGGATCCTGGTCTATATTATTGGTGATGTTATTCTTACTATAATTGTTTCCTTTCACGTTCATCATACTGCCCATTATTCTCAAATAAATAACAACAAGCATAGATTAGGACATACTATTGGAAGTACCCTAAGTCTCACTGTTAAATCTTTATCTTTATGTTTTTTGCTATTTGTGTATCTAAGAGAAAATTCATGATAATTTAAACAATATAGAAGTTGGCCTGTCCATGCTTACTAATGTATGAATTTAGAGTTTGTTCCTTAGATGTTCTTGTTTGGTTTCAGCTACAAGAATTGGGAAACTGGGGATTCAGAGTTAGCCCTGTCCACCAGGTTCTTTCTCCAATAGTTTGACTTTCTAGGATCCCTTTGAGTTAGTGTCAAAGCATTGAAGGTTAAAATTCCTTCTCTGATCTTAGGCCTTGATCTGTGTTTTAATCTTAAAATTTTTCTACCTTCTGAAAGTGGTTATGAGGACTACTGGATTGTCTTCCCTGAGAGTATGCTGAAAGTAGGCCTGGATTTAAATGACATCTAACCTGATCTTAAGCTACCCTTTATGTATTTATTGAGAGTTTCCTTTGAATTATGTCAAAAGCAAGATAGGTTAAAAGTCCTTACCTGATCTTAGGCTGCACTTTGGTTTCTTTCTTTCACCCATTCTTAATGTTCCATTCCACCATCTATCTAAAAATATCCTTTGGTATAGATGAATTTCCCTATGGAAACCCTTGGATAGTTATTATGCAAGTAATCCCCTTTCATGACTCCATAGCCCAATGGATTGGAAATTCTTTTGACCTACCTTCCCATGCTGAAACATCCTTCTGTTTAGTTCCTTCCTTACTTCCTTAACCTTCTGAGTTAATGATCTCCAACCAAACAAACAAAATTAAAAACCCTTGTGCTTCATAGCTAGCCTAATACCTCATTTTGAAGCCTTAAAGATATATCATTCTTTACATTTATATAGAGATCCCTCTCTGGATCCAAGAGGGCTAGATCCTAGGATCCCAAAGTGGTTTGATGTTGTCTTATCTTTTGGTCTTGCCAATCTAGCCAAAACATAGGAACCACAACAGATAGCATACGTCATAGGAAAGTGGTCATCATGAAAATTTATAAGAATTACTTTCACTTAGTCGATGAGTACTTGTGCTATAATATTAACTAGGAGAAAATTATATAAAGTACAAGGTGTTTTTAAGTTAAGAATCATGATCATTTATTAATGAATGCTAAAGTTCTTTTTTTTTAATTATGAAGGAGTGCGGAAGTGTTTAACCGTTGCTTGGATATAATTGCTCCTTTCCACCATAATCCTAGATGTCCTTCACTCGTAATGATTACCTCACCTAGCCGTTAAAACACCACCACAAGTACCAATCCAGCACATCCACAGTTATTTCAGTGGAATGAATGGGTGATAAGAAGGAAGGGATGGTGGACGGTTGGATCCCTACCTTTAAGAACCAATTTTCTTGGTGTTTCATGTAAAATCTTGATTGTTCATAGCTGTTAACCAGTGATGCCACCTGTTCAAAGTGAACCTTCGTCTCTTAGTAGGGTATAACAAACTGCTGAGTATCACAATATTCTTACACTATTGCGAGACTCAGGCTTTATTCAATTCTTGCAAAATTTTGATGGGCACAACCGTGAAGTGGCCTTACAGTTTTCCAAAAGTTTCAAAAATGGTCGAGTAAAAATTGGGCCTCTAAAATTTGAGGTTACGGAAGAGTTTATAGCTACAGCTACAGGCTTCGAAAATACTGGTGAGCAGTGGTTTAAAAATCAGAAACTAGAAAGGAAGCAATGGCAACGTTTCGTCGTCAACAAGAATCTAAAGGTAGATTGGAAGAAAGGAATTCCACACAGTGCCCTACTGGGACAGTGGCGGGACCTCCTTTTCATCCTACAGAATTCCTAACCTGTGAGGGTACTCCCTCACTTTTGTGTACCATTTTAGGATGTTGCAGCATTTCGAAGCCGATTGGCACATCTAGTGGAGGATTGATTTCCCCCATTTTTTTCTTAAGAGCTTGGAAAGAATGGACAAGGGTGTGTAGGACGGACGGGTAGACCAAGCCGACAATAAGTTATATCACCACGGCCTCATAAATATTTTGGTCCAGAAATAATTAGAAGTTAAAGGCATGACCTAGGAGGCGTTGTTAAAATAGCTACATAAAAAGAAAATTGTCGGAAAGGAGACAGAGGACCCCGCCAACACAAGCAAGGGTCTGAGTAAGAATGTAAATGGGAATTCTTCCTACACCAGTACAAAAAGGAAACGACCTAAAAAATCAACAGAATAAAGGGCCACATCTCCAAATAAGAAGATATCTAGTGCACCTATTGAAGAGACTCCTTCTATGACACCAGTATAGGCACCGACCCCCGAAGAAGACAACCTATCAGTCCTTGCAGACGCAGAAAAAATCGTAGAGGTCGAATATGACACTTTGTTGGTCAATTTCATTAAAAAGGCCCGGAAGAAGAAGAAGAAGAAGAAGAGGAAGAACTGTTTGCTAAAACCATGAGGGATACTGAGGTCCCTGAGGAAGACACAACCCCTGTCAAGACAGAAGAAAAAGAAGATTTGGCAACTCCTGTTGCTTGGATAGTTGAACTAGAGCTTCAAGTGCAGAACTTAGAACAACTCATAGCTAAAGCGCAAGAGGATAAAGAACAGAGTAAAGAAGAATTAACTGCAGAGATCCAGAAAAAGAAAGGAGAAGTTAGATTTTGGAAGTATCAAGCTGCGCAATGTTTCAAGTGACTTAAAAAGGTGACAAAGAAACTAAATAACATCAGAAAGAAGAAGTCTGAAACATTGCAGGCTGATGTCAGTATGTCAGAGCAGGATTGAGCTGGAATGCTCAAAGTTTTGAAGGTTTTTTGCAAAGGTAAAGATTTGTGTGAGGACACACAACATCTTAGGGATGGGAGGATGTTAGCCCCCTAATTTTCTCTCTTTTTTTCATTTTCCCCTTCCTAAATCACAACCATTTACTGTTGTTTTACCTCTTTTATGCACCCTCATCTTGCACCAGTCCAAGCATGTTGACATGTTTCGTATAAGATTTATTTTTCATATTTTTAATTCAACTTAGCATTAATTAATTATTTATTACATGATTTCTTACTTTTAATCACTCTTTGTAACTTATCGATATCTCCAATGTTTATTTGGTAATTAGACCGTTGATCCTAGTGCACGATTAGATCTTACACCGTTGCTAGCACAAAAAATCCTTGCAACAGATCTAAACCTTCTCGATCACCGCATCGTTTTTTAGCAGCTTCAACCATGGCATCAAGATCGATCAAAAGGCAGCCGAGACTGAATCTGTGAAGGACAAAAGCTGGAGATTGGCTACGGCAAAAAAGCTAAATTCTGCATTTGGTTATGTAATCATTTGAATGATCTATTTTGGCCTTTGGCCAAAGATCTATATAATGTAGAATGTAAATAGGACTAAAGGGCGGGGAGGAGTCTTTTATAGCAAAAGAGAACAGAGACACAGCTAGAGAGGCGATAACAGGTTTTTGTATTTTGTTATCACCCGAATCTGGGCTGGACGATGTATTAATGTATGTACTTGCCTCAATTAATTAATAAAAGGGAGCTCCGCCTCATGTTTCACAAATTGCGTTTTTGTATTTGAGCTGATGAATTGATTAAGGTACTAAGCAACGTTTTTATTTAAAATGGAAATGTGTTGGTTGGCTAGGGCCCAGCCAACCCAACACATTTACCCCATTTCCCGTTTTCCTGTAATTTGTGTTTACATTTTCAAGTGTGATTTAATTTTAAACACATGCATTCCTGTCTGAGTGAAATCAGATCCATTGTATGAAGTAGATAAATTTCCTTTTCCTGCAATTTCCTTTTCTGCACTTGATTTTAGATTGGTTTTCCTCTGCCTGGCCCAAGCAGGAGAAATAACCCTGCACCAGTGCACGTTGGTGTGATATCTCCTTTTTTGCAATTCTTTTTAATTTTTTTTCCCTACTTGGTCCAAGCAGGAGAAATGAACCTGCACTAGTGCATGTTGGTGTGATGCAACAAGCCTCCTTAGCCTACTTCCCGCAATCTCCTTTCTTTCATTAAATGCTTATGACAAGATAAACTTAAATTTATTGTTTCTTTATTCCTGCACTCTGTTAGGATCATAAACATTCACTTTTTATGTGTGCAATTTGATTTAATAGTATAATAGCACTTGCAATAATTAAGCACTCATTTTAAGAATTAAATGCTAAGTGCAGGAAGCTATGATCTGGTGCAAGAACTAGTTTCTTGCCACGGGATCTGAGTGCTTTAAACCTAGAAAAGTTCAAGCCCTTGCATGAATTAAAAAGCCTCTAGTAAAGACACCATTTATACCTTCTGCATAATCTCTGTTCCTGCACTAGTGCAAGCAGACTACGACAGTGCAGGAAAAATTAGCGCAAGAAGGAAATCTTTAAAGGAGCAGGTTCAAGGGCCCATCTGATGAAACTTCTAGTGTCTCTGCTAAAAAAAAGCATTCACTCATTATTTAAACAATAATTAGCTGGAGTGTTTTCCTTTTATCTTTAATTCTCTCTTGCAAATACATTCTTTCTTATTCCAGTCCTAGAATATTTTGATGGTTCAAGTTGCCTTTTTTTCTCTTTTTAATTTGATTCTGTAATATTTCCTTTAAATAAAGTAGGGATTTATATTAGGAAGATTCATACAATCTCTGGCATTTCCTATGCTTCATCTCTAAGTTTACGGATCCCCCAAGTTGAAAAATTAAGTGTTGAGGAGTTTTCTTAAGTGTAATTCCTGCACCCAACAGATCTGTAATGGTATAGTTAGCCCCTTGAGAAAACATGTTATTAGAAGGTTGATGGAGACCCATAGACCATCAATTTAATTTTTTTCACGAATATAAGATGGAGGGAGACAAAGCTAATAAATGTATCTCATAATTTTTCCTCGATTGAGATTTTTTGGCCATAGATGTCCAGGGTTTCTTTTTTGGCTTTGTCATAGGTTATATGTCAAACACGTTATAGACTTCAAACTCTTGGGGTTTTCAAGCATGTTCATGTGTCTCACTCTTTTCATTGGAACTAAAACTTGAGATTCTCTCTTTAAAAATGTATGGCCCATATAAGGATTGACAATAATTTAGGGAACATACATTAAAGAGCTCAATGATTAATTATGTTCATGCAATGTTAGGTGGATATCTAAATTTAACTCTAGCAGATTGTGATAATAAGGAGTTGTTTCCCATACATATGCATGCATGATTAATGGCCCTAAATATTACAACAAGAATGTTGAAACTCCTTAGGATCTCAAATTTAATTATCAACTTGGGGTTCATACAAAATTAAGAGGTATCAAAACTATATGTGCAACAAACAATATGTTCTACTTTGTGCAACTACAAAGAAGCTGAAAAGAACGTAGAACACTTTTTCTATCTAGATTATAGGAAATGCTTAGAAAACTAATGATATATATATATATATATATATATATATATATATATATATATATATGTAGCTTACAGGGGAGGAAACAATAGAAATAAATCCTATCTGTTAGCACTATAAATGTAATAGTCTAACCACCATTGTATTACTGTTTTTGAATTTTTTCTTGTTCCCTAGCCTATGTCAAAGTTCTAACTATCTTCAATAAAATCCAAAAAAGAGTCTCAAAACCAAAAATATTTTCAGTTTTACAGGTGGTATTGTGTCATAGATTCATGAAAAGCTAAACCATTGTTTTAACTTAGGTTGGAGTCAAAATTATTGGTCATTTTAGTAATAATAAAATAAAATCTACTCTTTCTAAAATAATAGCTACTCTTTCTGAAAAGGCAGCTATTTCTTCTGGATTTTGGTTTCATTGGTGACACAGAGATAAAAGTAGCTATTCTTAGTGTCAGTATTTGCATCCTGCCATCAATGATCAGAATATACTTTTTTCATATTCATATTAGGGGTCCCACTTAGAAATTTTTTATCATTCCACTAGGTCATGTAAAAAATTAGTCACTGATGGTAGCCCTAGTCAAAAAATATCATTCTTCCTTAAAATTCATTTCCTTGCTAGCACACTTCCATACCTTGCTGATTGTACATCATCCATAAATTCAATTCATTATGTTATGTCACCATAAATTTCAATCTTGTTAAGGTCATCATTAGGTTTTCTAGAGTTTTAATGGTCCAACAAAACTCCATTCCATTTCATAAGGCCAACAAAATAAGGGTGATCAAATAACATCTCTTCACCCTGTGAAGATGATTTGTAAAGAGATATTCTTATTTCATCATGTAATTTTGATTTCAAATGTGAGTTTCATTCCAAGATGTAATTTTATTTTTATTTATGTAATTTTATGTCAATATAAATGTAATAAGTACTCAGTATCCCAAAAGTTTCCAACTCAGTTCCACATGCCAAACAAACACATTTCAAAGTCCAATAGTTTTTAGTTCATCAATTGATTAAATGTAAAAGGGAGTTGTATTTTCCCAAGGGTGCCCGAATCATCATTTTCCTCAAGCACTAAACCCTAATTTCCTCTCCCACTGAGCTACGGTTTGCTACGGAATGAGAGACATCTAATCTTAGGAGGCACAAGGTAGGTCATATCAGTAATTATGAGGTCATTTCAGCTCATAAACATCATTTATCCATCATTTTTCAAGAAGTCATTCCAAGAGTCAAATAATTTTCCACTCGTAGGGCAAGTTTTGCTTCAAAGTATATTTCTGACCAAACATAGATTAATTTTATACAAGTGAGAGAGGTTTTTTTCCATCATAGGTCAAAAAATAAAAACCTCCTTCAGTTCTTACACAGGTAGCATGGCTTTGGATAACTGTCAAAACTACAAGCTCTACAAGAGGTTTTCTACACTTTTGGAGTGACCTTGGGAAAATCCATTGTTCTCATAGCTGGAGTGTCCAAATGACTTTCTTAATGATTCAAATGATAACTAGACAAAGAGATATTTCCAATGAGCTATCATGAGCTCAATTCAAAGTTGAGGAAGGCCTCCAAAGGTTTCCTGTACGATCACACTTCATTTTTCCACCCTCATTCTGTAATTTTTTACCAGTCTTGGGAGAATCAATTTTTGATAGGTCAACTCAAGTCCATTATGCAAACTAAAGGCATATTTAGAAATTATACAGGATAATATTTCCAACGAGCTATCCTACGCCCAATTTGGACCCCAGGAAGGCCTCCAAAAGTGGTCTGACAAAAGGTGTTTCGCACAACCTTCTACGAGGGCTCACAGTCTTAAGTGAGGGCACACAACCTTAAGGAGTTGTGCCTATGTCCATAAAGGCCATAATTGCTTCAAATTTCACCAAATTTTCCTCCAAAACAAAAAAAATTTCTACCTCCAGCAAGTGAGTAAAGGTTTCTTCCATCAATTCTCTTCTCCTTCAAGTTCATTTGTTGGTGTTGTGAAATTAGTTTAAGATTTGGTGTTTCAAACCATCTAAAATCATAGTATTTCCCCCTTACTCTCACAATTCATACACCTTCATACCCTTCCTACATTTCAAAATACCCATTCCCAAAACTCTTTATTACATAATTCCCTTTCCCCTAAACCTTTTATCCAAATACCCTAAGCCCTAGGTGCTACATTTACCTAGGCTCCGAGTCCCCAAATCCCCATAATAAATCCCATCATACTACCACTCCTTATCCCCTCCCCCATTTCATACATCCCTAGCGCCATCTCATTCATTTTCCCTTTCCCATTCCCCATTTCTAAAACCATATTCCACATCATCACACTTCCCTAGGGTTTTGACAAAAAAACCATGGCAGAAGAGGAAGAAAACATATCATATAGTAAGGGAAAGGAAACAGAGGTGAGGAGACCACATAAAGGGGGACGAATACTCAAACTTTAACCTACTAGCACTAGGGAACTCTTAGATACTCCAATGGTTGTGACATGCTTCAAACATGTTGGCTGTTATGAGTTCTGTGAGCAAATTCAGAGGGTCCAACACCATGCCATGTTGACCATACTTTTCATATCTAGACTCCATGACAACCAAGTTACTTTAGCTAGTGTCACCTTTACTATATCAACTGCTATCATTTCAGCTACCACCAAATCCCAAATGTTGGGGATAAGTTCTTCAAAAAGAGTGATTTGGAGGAACAATACTTTGAGCCTTTCCTAAAACCAAGATACAAGAATGAAGCATTATCCTCAAAAGGAGAAAATTGCAATGACCAAGCTTAGTAGAGCCAATGCAAATGTTGAGGCTTTGACCAGGATGGAGGAGAAAATAAAGTTAGACATACTTGCAGAGGCTTCACTCCAAGCCTAACCACCTCATCGGCACTCTATCCACCAATTTTGATACATTTTGAAACATTTTTGCAAAACCTGTGTTTTTCTGAGTTTTTCTAAACAAGCACATATCAGAAATTAGGTCATATGCGCATCACCCTGGGCATTGCACAAATTTTTGGAGCACTTTTTGAGGAAAAGGATACCACCAATGGATTCCTAAGGACAAATGCATTCTAGAAAAAACACTTTGCCAACCTTGATTTGCAGATTTGATAGGTGAAAATGGAAAAAAAACTAGCTAAAATTTAGATTTCTGCCCCTATTTTGGCCTAGGCACTGCGCATAGAGCAGTATTGGGAGACTGAAATTTTAAGGGGTAAAATCAACTTCATTTTCAAAACTGGAGTCATATTCAGAAATAAGAATTGAAGGGATTTCCAACAAGCCATATTGGGCCTGATTTGGACACTGAAAAGGCATTCAAAAGAAGCCTTGAATAGGGAGGGTGCATATGACACAACGAGTGTGCATATGATAGAAAAAAGGGGCATATGACCATTTGCTGATATTTTTGGTTTTCACTATAATTTTTGACTTTATCTCAGAGATTGATCTTTTTACCTATGCCATTGAGCATAGTAATTGTAATTATGTTGTGGATAAGTTACCTAGGGGTAGATTCATTACGTAAAAGTTACCCTTAAGTCAAATGAATCAGTTTGAATGTATTTAGGGAGGAGGCACTTAGAGCTCCCTACACTCTTGTTTTTAGTTTATATGTTTGTGGATCTCATCCCTAACTCAGAAATTCGACCCCTGAGCTTGGGAGAGGTTGTTTGAGGCCTATATCATGTAATTTTTTACTCATTTTCAAGGGTTGGAATCAGTTTGGATGATGGATTATTGATCAAGGACTATTGTACTATGTTTGGCCAGTTAATAAAGAAGAGTTGCAACTATTTTTTGGGATACATGTGGTATGATGTTTATCATTGTTTTTCCTTCATTTTCACATGTTAGAATGTGTTGTCTTCATGCTTATTACATCTCTTTTTTACGATTTCTTTCAAGTTGATAAGAAGGAAACATGATTAATCTTGCTCTGTTTAGGGAAAGTTATCATAATTTTTCCATTTTCCTTTGTTTAGGAAGAATACATCTCCCATGCTCTTCCTAGCTCCTCATAAGTCTTAAAACCATCTCATCAAAATCATCTTAAAGTGTTAAGACTTATGCCTACCTTGCCCCACTGAATCTCTGCAACCATATCTCATCTTCCCTGGCCTAGCTCCCTTGACTATACTTTCATCTAGCAACACGACCAAAATCAATTATCTCAACCCCTGAACTCAAACCTAGCCTAAAATAATAATCCATTCAACCTCCTAGGCTGTGTTTTATGGAGAGAGACCTCTCCAACTTGGTAGGGCTAGCTACCAAGTTAAAAGCTTGGTTTGTGGTTACCTCTATTGGGATTCCTTCTTTAGCCTTGGGAATCGGGCAGAGTGCTAACAACTATTTCCATGAAATTTCATAAGGAACTGCAAGGAGCATTATTCAGAGAAAACATCATTCTCCTTTGAAATCAATTGAAGATCTTCTATATTATGAGAAATTATTATTTTTAAAAGGATAATTATTTCTAACTTAGAAGAAATATTATAAGGGAATGGTTATATTATTGGTGGAGCTAACCTATAGCTACTCATTATAGCTGAAGCAGAAAATGAGGTACAAAGTATCAATTTATTAATGATGCGAAGGAGTGATATATTGTATGGGGTGACATGGCACTCAGATTTGAATCATTTCAAATTGTGTCAATTAAACCACATCGTGATTAAAGGCGCGCAGACTCCAAAGCATTATGTTCACTATTTTTCATGACCGAGTACTCCAAGAAGGTTATAGCTAATAGTCTTACATTTTCCAGCAAACAACTTGTCATCTCAAGAAAGAGAGTAGGGTTGTGTGTAGGGTTTCTGTCTCTAGTTTGAAAATTTGTGCATAAATTTTGAGCTTAGGTGTTAAGAAAAATGAGCAAATGCGGAAATCTTAACCACTATGAGCTAGCAAATACTATATTTATCGACCACGGAGCAAAGCCCTGATTCCTAGCAGCAAGCTAGTACAAGTTTCTAAAGAAATTTTCAGGGGAAAATGTAGTTGTTGCACAGACCTTTGCTAAAAAATTTTACATGAAGAAAGTCAAGCTTGGAAGAAAAACCTTCAAAATCACCGATACCATATAGCTAGGGCTACTCAAACTTCAACTACTAGAGAATGTTGGCTCAAAAAGAAAATTTTGCATGCAGATGTAAGTTCTTTCCTCAAACCTGAGCACGAAAATATCAATTGGACTCCTAGTGTGAATATTTCATATTTTAGGCTAGAAGGGCAGCATGTCATAACTACCATGCAATGCTATATCACCTGTGAGGGAAGATTCTCCACTGTTCGTCAATAACAAGTGATATTTCTCTCTCACATCTCAAGTGCTAAACCTATGAATTTGTCTTTCTTTCTCTACAAATCCTTGTTAAAAATGTCTTTGAAGTTACAAAATATCCCTAATTATCCCCTGCATAACCTCTATCATAGAGGCTTAATCAAGATGTTGGTGGTCTATCACCTTAAGAAAAAGAGAATTACCTAGGAAAAATTTCTAACAGATGAAGCATTTGATAGCATCAATTCTAGGAGGAGGGTAGGGAGACCTAAGAAATGAAATGTCCAAAAAGAAAAAACTGGCTCAACACCTGTGCCAAATAATTCATAAGAAGCTCAATCTATTCCATCAACGAGTAGACAAACTAGAATTTTAGGTTAAAGAGCCAGAACTAAATATGTCACTCCCATACCAATGGTACATCCAACATAAAAATTTTATGTAAGGAAAACTTCTAAACAACCCCAAACTTTAGAATCATTCAGAAGAGAACATGCAATTAGATTCAAGCAAGGGAATACTCTGCCTAATAAAGAGGTTAAGTCTACAGGTGAGGAAAACATAGCCTCTTCCTCAAGACATAAATACAAAAGGAAATTGATCTTAACAGAAGAAACTTCAGAGGAAGTCATCCCTGAAGTAACAGTTCAACACTCAGTTTCAGAAATTACAGGAGAGAAAGAAGAAAATAATGACACCCCTTCAATAGGAGAACCAACATTAGCTCAATTATTTTCTTCTCTTAATACATCTAAGACATCTACTAGAAGAAAGGACAAGAAAATCATTCACTCCTATTCATCTTTCGAAGAAAACAGTACTGAAGAGGATTTTTTAGAGATAGAGTATGAGGCAGGCCAGTCTAGTAGGATCATGCAAAGAAGAAGAGAGGTTTCTTATATTCCCAACCCATACCTAATAAAACCTCACACTAGGCCTAAAAACAAGCTAAGACTGACCAGCAAACTCATTGCTAATCCTAGGCTAAAAGACGAAATTATAAATGTTGATGAAAGCCCAAGAAATGAAGCCAAGAAGACCAGAGCCTAGAAACGGAAACATGCAAGAAAAGGAAAAGCTAAAAGACTCTTTAAGGCAGAGTCCCTCAAAATATTTGCTTCTGTGCTTGATTTTATTTAAAAATTTAAGGAAAATCAAAGAACAAGAAGCACATATTTTTAGCTTAATCAACAAATGCAGCTATTTACAAGGTTTCCAACAATCGCTACCTATTTCTGAAAGGTAGCTATTATTTCCTAATTTTTCGTATAAAGGATGTAGAGGGAATTTTTGTTCAAATCTTGAAGGATGATACTGAAGGGTAATTACATACATGCAATATCAATAGAAGAAGCTGCTGCAGAGTGTCAATTAATCAAGTTCTCTTCTAAATGTTATATTCAATTGACAATTTTTGCACTTTTGGGGGAAAAATCCAGATGTCATCTTTAGCTGTTAGTTTCACTTTTTGGGGAAGTGGTTATACCAGAAAAGAGAAGCAGCTTTCCAGGAGTTTTCCACATCACTCCAGCCACTTTGAACTATAGGAATATAATAAATCTTCCAGAACAGATTCACACTTTTTGTGGAAATATCAGCATAATATCTCTTGTATATAGATGATGAAACTCAATAGCGAAAAGGTTTGTGTTTTGTGAATCTTATACTCATGTGATCAGTGTACTCTTTTAGTTAAATATATTGAATAAAAATTTTGAGGACTTAATACTATCTTGATATGTGTATTGGTGATCCTTCTTATGTGCTTCCATACCTAAATCTCTTCAGTTCCAGTTTGTAGTTTCAATGTTGTTATATGTTTTTATGAGCCTCTTGATGTGTTTATGTACCTTATCAATTTTTATTATGCTTACTTGGTAAGCTTTCTTGATGAGATGTGAATGATAACTGGTTAAAGAGCATTCCTTATGACAATGACTTTTCATGATGATCAATAATATTATTGTAAGTCTTATGATAGCCTTCTCTTATTGATATATTATCAGACTTCTCCTTGTGTTGTTTTTCATCAAAGCAGTGGATTTCTGCCTTGCAAACCCATTGTCCCTTCTATTATTCCATACTTTCTTCTTGCCATAGACTAAAAACTTATCTTTTTCTACCATATCAGGCCTAAATACCCTCATTGGTATAAAAATGATTTTTTCTAAAACCTTTTTCAGTGATTGAGAGCTTTAACCACCTACAAACTATATAATTCAAATCACTAAATTCCCTAGAGCTTAGGAAGTGATTGGTCAAGCACTTCAAGTATTCCAATTGTTGATTCCAGTGCTAACACTATCTATTGTATAAAATTAGATGATGAAAGGTAATCCCTAATGTAATGCAGAATGGTAAATGACATGAAATAACCCTACTCTATTTTGCAGAAATTAAATCTATGCTAATTGAAAGAAAGTAAATGACTAAAAATAAGCCTATGCTACTACAAGAAAGAAAATAAAATAACTTCAATGGTGCTTGAGGTGACTCAATCCTACTCTATGGTGCATGATAAATCAACTTGCAACTGAAAGAATACATACAAACAACAAAACCTAATTGCATAAAGATGGCTACAACTACTAGGGTAAAGTTACTAAGGGGCCTCTAAATGTCCAAAGTCCATCTCCAGTGTCTATTGAAAGTTTTCAAATTCTGAGGAATGATAAAAAAACTTTTGGTGCAAATTAGGAGGCGTTCTAAGGAAATATGTGTATTACTACAAGATGACCCTATCTTGCTACAAGAAACATCCAAGAGAAAATTTATGAGGTCTAAATGTAGTCTGAAGGGTGGATAATGTGGAAGAAGGTTTTGGAAGGGTGTATCGGTACTTTCCAAGCTTAGGTACAACCAATGTATCAACTCATACAAGGGAGAGGAAAAATTGGAGTTTCTCATAGCTCAACTAGGCATGGGCTAGGAATAATTTAACTTCCTGGAATATTACATAAATGAGTAAACAATGGGTGGAAAGGTGATATTATGAATGAACCAAATGCATAAAAATAATGGTAAATATTCTTATGAATAAATACCATCTAATTTTAAACAAATTGCAAGGTTAATTAATAAATTCAATGTGCATAAAAAACTCATAATCTCCCAATGTGCAGAAACGTTTAATGACGAAAAGGATGAATGTTGTAAAATTAATATGCCCAACACAAACAATGAGTAGTCTTTGAATCAAAATTAACAAGGTTAAAACCTTTTTCACGAGCCCTTACTAGATTTTTTTGATTAGAAAGAAAGGGTTCATTCCTTTTATGCTAATAATCACAAATGAAATAGAAGAACCCTTGTGGAGCCCTAACCCAAGAAAAATGCATTGACATTGGCCTTCCAACACTTCAAATAAACACACATTAACCTTATCGATCCATCAAAACTAAAAAATTTCATTCATCTCCACATTTCACTGAGCTCATGAACAAGTTCTACCATACCACAAGCCATGTCTAAAATCAAGTAGAAAAGTCTATTTTTCTACCAATTGTTTGTAAGATAAATTTGATGAAGAGAAAGGATGATGTGATAGATCCTTTTCTTGAAAGGAGGTTATGAGGGTTTCCTTTGATCCACTTATTTGTGCATGATTTATGAGACCATATAACATAATCTCTCTTGGTGAAACCACGTGTTTGGCCACTTAAAAATGTATCCAAATTTGCAGGAACCTGATTTGAAATCGAGTTCAAAAGAAAAAAATATTACTCCATATTTTCAAAAATGTTAGAAGATCTTATCAAGAGTAGCATATTGCAAGCAGTTGGTAGATGAAAATGGACATCCTCTTTACCTTTCCTATTGGAACATGGAATATTATAGCTGCAATCCTGGATCAATGATGGTAATAATTGCTTGGTACAATGTAATTTCAACAAACCAATTGTATTGACATACTTACTAATTATATTATAGTGATGATGAGAAACCCACCTACCATTTTCTGGAGCACCCCACTACAATGTAAACTCAAGAGAAGGCTACATTAAGAGCAAGAATCAAATGGAAAGCATAGAAATAATGGTTGATTACACCACCTATCCAATTCTCACTACCTCAAGATTCACCAATTATAAGGAATGAATACAACAATAGTACTTCTTCATCACAAGTTGGTAATGGAGGCAATCAAATGGAGGTTGGTATCGTTGATTTCTTACGGGATATGACTTTCATGGAGGAAATTTTGTTAGATTCATTCTATAATGATGAGCTAGGGGATGATGCTCATATCACTGATACCTTATTTTAAAGCCTAAAATACGATTCCATCACCCCTCTCTTTGGAAATGGCAGAAAATAAAAGTCTACTCAGCAGGGAATAAATCAAAGTATACTCAGCCACAACCACCTCAACAGGAATCTACTCCTATTGCGAAAGCATCTAGTGAGTGGGGGGGGAAACCAAAAATAAGGAACCTAAGGACAAGGCTCCCCAAACATCTCCAGCTCCACCTAAGCCTCTAAAGCTGACACCTCAGTGATCTTTGTGTGATGTTTTTGGGAATGCCACCCATAACTAACCTAAGCTTCCTTGTCTCAAACCTGTGGTCAAATAAACATTTCCTGAATCTGACATCCCAGAGGTCCATGTTACCTTACCTGATTCAACCAAGAAACTAAAATCATTGCGCATGAATCACCCTTGTGCTTTGTGCGATCATTATGGCTATTATTCCCATCATTGTCCCCATCTCGACGATTTTCCCGATACCCTTCAAGAAATTCGCAAAATAGAGGTTTCTCGTAGTGGATCATCTACTCCTCTACTTGTGAGTTATGCTTCACCAAAACCGAAGGACTGTTCTGCATCCATTGTGATACCTCCCCCTAGCGTTTAGATGATAAACTCTTTATTCGCTATTCTCTATTTCTTGTCAGCCATGACATCCATGGGGGAAGACACCTCAGGGGATTCCCATTCTATTTAGGTCGAACCCCTCACGTCGAACACCCTAGTCTCAACATCGGTAGATGTTTCATCTCCTAGATCTTTGTCTACCCATAATAGTGATGCGTATGTGACCATATTTCTCATGAATATGCATCAAGTAGCTCTGCCGCATCAAGTGGTCTCTCATACGCCTTTCTTCCAATCGTCCATTCTGATGAATACATTATTGAATCCATGACCACCCTTGTGTTTCCTCGGGATGATACACACCATCGTGCATATTTCCTTTTACAACAAACACATGACAATTATGGTGTGGGTTCCAAAGACTTCATCCTTAGTGAAGTCGATTGTTTCTATAACCCCTTACTTTGAACCCATGAATTTGAACCACATACACATTATGGCCATTACATTTACACCCAATTTTTAGGCAAGGAGGCATACCTTCTAAAGGATTTCGAAGGAAAACTCCTTCCTAACCCTCGCAATGCACTCTAAATCGAGAAATTTTACCCATAGCATCTCCTATTTATTTTCGTCAGCAATTTAGGTAGCTTTCATTGTCCACCATCATCTCATTTTTTGTCTTTTTCCCCTTTCAAATGGATCCATCATCCACACAGTATATCGGCCATTCCAATGGTGAATATCATTTCTCCCATAATCTAGCCTCAGTAGCTTCGACCATTTTTACCCCCTTGCATTCGTTAGTTCACTCCAATGGCATATGCATTAGATATGCCACCAATAACCAGGTTGAATATGATGTGTGATATTTTTGTTAGTTGATTCCCTTAACCATTAGATCCTTCATCTTCGTGTTCATTTAGATTACTTTATAATTTTCATGCAATTGAATGACATTTATTGTGTGCATAAACATATCCTATTTATAAAATATCTACGAGTGAAGCTCTTAGCACGTGAATTTGAATCCATTACATTTAGTCATGTTCCTAGAGCCCAAAATCACTATGTAGATACCATTGCAAATAAAATTCTATATTGGCTTTTATCACATGAATTTAACATAGGACAACTTGTTGAGGCCTTGAAATTCGCTGCAACAACGTGGGGATGACCACCCGGTCCAGACCTTAAAGCAATTCCTTTTTCGTTTGGAATAGTGGCTCTGAATAGTTTAACTAGGTCCATTTACCTTCTCTCAATCTCCATTGGCTTAAAATATGACTTTTTTCTACCAAAGGAAAAGAGACATCAGATCATTTTTCTTGTTGATCTGGCAAGAAAGTGATCTTTAAGCTAATTTGGGCTTAGCCAAGCCACAACTAAAGTTTTTCCTCTTCTAGAAGAGGAATTTTTAAGGATGTAGAATTTAATCTATATGGAATATTATTATAAGATGCAAGCAAAAGGAACTATCTTAATCCTATCTCAATTAGGCAGATATAGATTTATCCCAACCGAGAGCAAGATGTTTTAAATAATCAAGATTTAAATATGTCTAGCTTATAATGAATATCAAGCTAACGAAGTAGTTCAATTAACTGACATTAGGAATACCAAACACATCCTATATAGAGACCTCTTAACTGAAATAATCAATCAAAAACACTCAGGAAGAAGTTCTCAAAATGGCATTGATCATTTAATCAGTAACTTGAATAATTACACAATAATATGCGGAAACAGTTCACAACATATCACTATTCAATAAATCAGTTTTATAAGACATATTTCTAGGTGAATAGTTACTCATAAATCAGAATTCAACCCATAAGAGTAGAGATAAATAATAACATAAAATTGAGGCAAATTACTCATACTGAAAAAAGTGTACAAATATGGAAGTAAATCGACACATTCTTGTTATTATAAAATAAAACTAGCATTTAAAATAATATTATTATAAATAGCAATTTATTAAGTCCATTTCTCCAACTACGGTCTATAACAATCCTTTATAATACCTAAACTCCTGCTTTCAAAACCAGAGCTACAATAGTGCAACCTCTGTTCATTATACATAACTCAGAATGTAAAATAAAAGCCTCAATAATATCCAGATCTGAGATTCCTCTCCTCCCACCTACAACTCTAAATTCCTATTACATAAGTGCTTTCAGAATTATGGACTCGTAGAGGAGAGAAGCCCTTATTACATTTTGCAATATGTTATCTATAATATTTGCAAAAGGATTCCTTCATAAGAAAATTTTTTGAAGAGTGGTTTTTCTCAATCAAGTTTCATTGGTTCAAATCATATTATTCAATTGTTGGAGCCTTCTCATTGATTGAGATCTTATTCTTCTCATCTCTTCCTCTGTTTTCCTGCAAAAATAAATCAAAACAAAATTAAAATGTAAAAATAAAGTCAAAATGCCAAATTTGGAATTAAAACAAATCAAATAAAAAATGAATTAAATAAATAATTGAAAATTAAATAGAAGCTTCCTATTGATGTCTGTGGTGACCTAATTGATCAAGAATATCATTGATGAATGGATCTTCACTTAGAAGAAGCTTTGGGAAAATTAAAATGCAGAAAATTAAACTTAGAAAATTAGTTTTGTTAAAAATTCGAAGCTTGATCTTCTGCTGAATTTTGGTCCCAATAAATGATCAAATCTAGAAATGAAACCACTTCATAAATTTTCTCCATGATTTTATCTATCCAATGAGCCATCCAAGGCCTCATTTGGCCAAGTAAAACTTCATTTATGAGCTTCTAAAGTTGGTATACTAAAATTGCCATAAATTTGGAATTTTGTTGCTTGGGCTAAAAATCAAAATTTTAATTAATTTCTAACCCTAAATTAAATAAAAATATTTTTAATTAATTCATACTAATTAATTGCAATTATATTATTATTTTTAATTAAGAAGAAATTAATCGTGAACAGAAATAAACTAAATAAAAAAATGATTTATTGATTTAATTAAAATATTAAAAATATTATATTAATATTAAAATTTGAATTAATTATAATTATTATAATTAAAATATAATATTATATAATATAATTTATTTTGATTAATAATTCAGAAATATATAAAATGCACACCACGTGAGAGGGAGAGGAGGAATGGAGTGGAGAGTAAGGTGAGTATGACGCGAGGGAGAGTGAGGTGGAGGTAGGGGAGTCATAAGGAGAAATGAAACTTTATATTAAAATCAATTAACCCTTCACATGTTTTCCAAATCGCAATTCACAATCGCAAGTTTTTTGAGATTATGAGAAACAATGGGGTAAGAATTGCGATTTGCGATATCGCAAATCGCAAAGTTAAAGTCTTATCGCAAATCGCGAACAAAGCTTATCGCAAATCACATTTGGATATGGTTAGTGATAAATGTTTTGATACAATAATAATATATAGGATGTGCGATAGGAGTTATGTGGCGATAGGTAAGTAAGGGTCCCACATAATATCGCATCGCCATTTCAGAAGGATATCACATGAATGTGATGACGAATTTTTGCAATGGCCGAAATGTGAAAAGGTAAGGGGTCCTACCAAAGGTTTTAAGTGGAAATTAGTTATATATATGATATGTAATATATAATGTGGTAAGGTTAAATTTTATATAACACGGTTGTTCGTTGGGTGGGCGGAGCTATAACATTAAAATTTCAGAATTTAATACAAGTGGGTTTATAAAGTAATAAGTCCCGAAAGGTTTGTGTATGTGGGTTTTGGGGATTAAATGGGATTTAAAGCGTTAAACCATTGGTTTTAAATATAGTTTAACCTATGAAGTGTTTGGATTTTTGGAAAAAAGGTGAAAAATAATAAAAATGAAGTGAGGTCAATATTTACAATGAATGACTATTTTAAATACAAGAATTAAAATATTGATATCGTTTATACATGTTCTTAACCCAAATGAGAAAATGATCAAAACTTCAAAGGATTTCCATTTACAAATAAATTAACCAAATAGAGTTGGAAAGCTTGTGAAAATCGGATTCAACGAAATAATCGAAATAAAATTTCGAGGAAGATGGAAAAATGACAAAAACGTAGGATAATTAAATTAATGAAAATCCTAAAAGGTGTTTAGCCAAAAAAATTGTAGAAAGGGTCCCCATTATTTGCAGTATATAAGTAAAAAATGAGGGGTTTTTTTTTTACCACAACAATAGCGACATGCGGGAGAAGAACTAGTTATCTCTGATTAAAGATAATGAACTTAAATTTACCCAAAGGTTTAAAATAATAGAAATCATGAAATCGTCTAGCAGTAAAAAATTTCCATAGGTCCCACATAAATAGATTAAGCAATGTGAGTTTGTAAAGATAAGTACTTAAAACAGACTCGAGTAAAAGTGATGAATCCAAACTTGGGAAAAAATTGTTTTAAAACTACCTCATATGAAAAAAAGAACAAAGTAGAGATAGGAGTTTTTGATAAAGCATATATCCAGTTTATGATTGTCTCTAACATTGATTTGCTACCAGCGAGCCTAAACATTACCCCGACAAAGTTCTCTTTTATGCCATACAAGCATAGTCCCGCTTCCAATGAGCGTTCATAGCCCCGATGGGTTTACTTGTATTTCCCACGTTTCCTCTTAATCACCCTTTTGATAAGCGTATTGGCAAGATTTTTATTTATGATGTATTTGAGTGAAAGAGGTGGGATGGTAATAGAGATTTATGTTTAAGGGACATAATACTTTCATAATGTTTACTCCAAATTATTTCCCTGCATCTATTAATTAGAGGCTTTTATGTGGAGGGGTGGGAGGGATTCATTGTATTAAACTCAATTCATTTCTTTCCTTGAAAAAGTAAACTCAATCGCTTAGAAAGTATATGTGTTCCTCCATGAAAAATATTTAAATAAAGATAGTTTTATGATTCCATAAAGATATGCCTTTAATGATAAATGAAATTCACTTAAATGGATAGAGTAAAATATTTCTCATGCATGTCAACAATTGTAAGGTAAGAAAATTTTCTTTCATATAAGTCATGGAAAAGTCACCAAAATCAAATCAAACTTGAAAGTAATAGGAAAATAATTCCTAAACTAAAGTAAAAAAAAAAATTAGCGAATAAAAAATGAAGAAAGAAAAAACTAAAAGAAAAACAAAATTTTAAAAGATAAACTCCTACAAGACTTCTTATATAAATTTCTTCAAAAAATGATTATAAAATAAAATAAGCATATGTACGTTCATTCCTATGTTGAGATTAATTTTTTATCTTGCAGAGTTATAATAAATGATTCTCTCAAAATGTAGAGGGTGAAATAGCAATTATGATAGATAATATCTTGAATGAGAAGTTTATGTCTGTTGCAAATTTTCTTCTTCAAGAAAAAACCTGCAAAAAGCACCTTAACTATTTTCTAATGAAAGTAGAAGAAACATACTAGAGGTTCAGAAACTCCCCAGTCTAGCTAATTTTATGAGGATCATTACTGCTTCTCTCAAGATTCTCAAAGAGAAAAAAAGAAATTGAACTTTGAAAAATGATCTGGTAGAGGTGCGAGAGGTTTATGAAGACCTGAAAAATAGAGTTCGAGATTAGCAAAAACTAAAACAAAAATGAAGAAATGGAAGTAAATGAAAGTGGGCATATGAAACTTACCATTGGGGAACTGCATTTAATATTACCTGAGAAAGATTATTTTCTCCAATGCAAGTTAACTTATTTCTTTAATTAGAATTAAAAGCATGAAGAAGTTTTATAGATCCAAAATCATTATTTATTAAATTTGAAGTAAAACAAGAAGCTAACTAAAATAAAACATTGTTTCATGTTCAAGGAATCAGAAATAAATCAAATCCATCAGAAGTGAGGATTAAGATATGATTCTTTATGAATTTCAATGATGAATGTTATATTTGCTTCTTCCATTCTAAATTCATATCAGCCCCAAAGTATTGAAATTGATTCAAAATCCCAAATAATATAACAGTATATAAAGAGGATTTGAATCTTTATATGATAAGTATGGAGCGAAATTCAGAATAAAAGAAAATTATAAATATGAATTAATCATCGGTACATTACCTTGCCACATTTTTGCATCGCAAGATTCTTTGCGATACATAACTTAAAAGTTTTGACTTCCATCTTTGCCGATATGCGATTGAGCATTTTCTATAATAATTAAAATATAATGATGGAAAGTCAAATATCGAAGTTTCTCACATCAAAATATCTTTAAGAGAAATCTTCATTTGAGTTTAGCGATACGATATAATTTTTTGCGATGGAAAAGTTGTGATATCGAAAAATAGTCCTATCAGAAGATTAAAGTTGTTTAATAAAAAGGATAATAAAAAGGAAACACCGATATTGTTCTTCCGATAATGAAAATGTGATAAATGATTGATGCAGCGTGACTGTAAATATCATAATATATGCACAGAACTTTGGTTTTACGGCCCACAACAATGGTGACAAATCACGCACAATTTCGCTTCGCATCTTTTATAACTTACCTTCCCGCAGATTTCACAACCTAACTCTTTTGCAATTTTGTGATTTTGTGATTTCGCAATTCACAGCTAACTCCACACCACTCGTTGCAACTTTTAATGTTTAACAATAAATGTATTACTTATCTCATGTGATATTCTTGATATGTGTAGCATCGCATTGAAATCTCCTTACCCTATATTTTATTGCATCGCAACTAATATAAATTATCGGGTGAGGTCTTAACAATAACCACTAAAATTGCCGATATGCGAAACCTTGTTGGATGTGATTTAAAATCCACCATTGATCTCATTTGGATCTAATGGTCCTCATTTCTCCCTTACTCTTCCGCTTCGCATAACAATTTAAACAACTTATTGTGTAAAGCCTTAATGTGTAACTCTAAAATTTGCGATGTGCGATGACCAAGTTTATAAGAGATCAGCGATTGACAGATTTGGCATGAGATGTAACGTTTTTTATATGCCGATTAAGAATGGACCCGATATTTTTATTATATGTTGTGAAACTAGCTCCAAAAATAGAAGAAAAGATATATCAATGCCTTATAAGTAAGCCACTTCAAGGGGGCAACCTCCAATACATTACATTAGTGAACAATTCTTGGATGATACAAATTAAAAAACCTCCTTTCTATATATAGGAGTCCATGGGGCCATAATGTAATCCTAGTGGGGCCACAATGTAATCCTAGCCGACCTAACAATAATAATTTAAGGGCACAATAATAACAATATGGGGGTTTCAGGGGTACAATAATAACAATAAGGGGGCTACACTAACAAAAATAAAGGACTATACTAGTAATATAGGGACCTAACATGCCCCTCTCCTTCAAAAAAGTGTTGTCCTCAACGCTTGAGTAGCTCAAGGTGCTTCTGTATAAAATTCTCATCCTCCCATGTAGGATCTTCAGTGGGTAAGTTCTTCCACTTGATGAGATACTCTGAAATTGATCGATTCCGTAGCTATCGAGTTCTTGTTTCCGTGACCGCTTCAAGTTCCAATATGATTTTTCCTTCCTCATCAAGTTCTGGAAATATTGTTTGAACTGGAATATTTTCACCTATAACTTTCTTTAAGCATGAAACATGGAAAACTGGATGCACTCGTGAAGAAGCAGGAAGCTCCAATTTGTATGCCATAGTACCAATATTTTGCAACACCTTGTAAGGACCATAGTACTTTGGCGATAATTTATTATCCTTATTAGCTTGCTTGAGGGACATTTGTTTGTATAGTTGTAGCCGTAAAAATACCCAATCTCCTACATCAAAACTTCTCTCGCTGTGATGTTGATCTGCCTGTTGTTTCATTCGATTTTGTGCCAAATTCAGGTTATCCTTTAAGAGTTGGAGAACTTCTTGCTGATGCTCGATGTGATCTTCCATTGCTTGAACCTTTGAATTTTCCCTTAAAGATGATGTGATCGATGGTGGATGATATCCATAAAGTGCCATAAATGGGGTCATTTTTGCTGCAGTATGGAAGGAAGTGTTATACCACCATTCAGCGAGAGGAAACCACTTGACCCATTGTGTTTGTTTATCAGATACAAAACAACGAAGATATCCTTCCAAACATTTATTTACTATCTCAGTTTGACCATCAGATTGAGGATGATAAGATGAGCTATGAGTTAATTGAGTACCCAAACAAGAAAATAACTCCGCCCAAAAATTTCCAGTAAAAATGGGATCTCTGTCGCTCAAAATAACCTTTGGGTTTCCATGTAGCTTTTGAATTGTGTCCATAAATGTAGTAGCAACTTTACTTGCTTTAAATGGATGAGATAATGCACAAAAGTGTGCATACTTGGTAAGTCTATCAACTACCACCATGATGACACTCTTTCCTTTGGACTTAGGTAAACATATGATAAAATCCATTGAAATCTCCTCCCAACGTTGACTTGGAATGAATAAAGGTTGTAGAAGTCCCGGAGTCTTAATTGTCTCAACTTTTTTCTGCTAGAAAACCAAACATTCCGCCACAAAATTTTGAATATCAGAATTAAGACCATCCCAAAAAAATTATGTCTTAACCCTGTGGTAAGTTTTTAAAAATCTAGAGTGTCCTCCTAAAGGATAATTGTGCAATTCCAAAAGAATATTTTGTTTTAGTTGGGTATTTTTACAAATATATAAGCGATTTTTGTACCATAAAGAAACATTTTTCCAACTAAATGTATCAGATGTACTAGGATCTTGCTGCAACTTTTGAATGAGTGTCCATAATTCTTTGTCCTTCTTCCATTCATCTCTTTCTTCAGTTATCCAATTTGGTTGGATAATAGAAATGGCACAAAGCAATGCTTCTACCTCTTCATTCTTTCTTGAGAGTGCATCTGCAACAACATTAAGCTTTCCTTTTTTGTAGATTATTTCAAAGTCATAACCCAACATCTTTGTGACCCATTTTTGCTGCTCTTCTGAAGATAGTCTTTGTTCCAAAAATTGTTTAAGACTATGGTGATTAGTTTTTACATTGAAGTGTCTTCCCATTAGGTAAGTTCGCCATTTCTTTAGTGCATGCAGTATTGCTAACATTTCCTTCTCATAAATAAGTTTCCGTAAATACTTTCCTTTGATTAGACGACTTTCAAAAGCAATGGGTCTTCCTTCCTACATTAAAACAGCACCAATTCCATTTCCTAAGGCATCACATTCCACAATAAAGGTTTTTGTGAAGTCTGGCGTAGCTAAGACCGGTGCTAGGCACATTGCCTCTTTAAGATGTTCAAAGGCCGTAGTTGGTTTAGGAGTCCATGAAAATGTATCTTTCTTTAATAATGTTGTTAGAGGCGTTGCTATTCTCCCATAATTCTTAACAAACTTGTGATAATGCCCGGTTAACCAGAGAAATATCGTAACTTCTTTATGGTTGTGGGGACTTTCCATTCCTTAATGGCTTTAATTTTGTTAGGGTCTACCTTAACACCCTCGTGAGATACAATATGACCCAGATACTCCACCTCTTGTACTCCAAAGAAACATTTGGATGTTTTGCATATAATTGTTTCTCCTGCAATAGTTTGAGCACCCTATCAACATGTTGAACATGATCCTTCCAAGACCTGTTGTAGATTAGTATATCATCAAAAAATACTAGCACAAATTTTCTAAGGAAGGGTTTGAAAATGGAATTCATCAATCCTTGAAATGTAGAAGGTGCATTGGTAAGGCCAAAAAGCATGACCAAAAATTCATAATGACCCTCATGAGTTCGAAATGTTGTTTTTGGAATATCTTTAGTCTTCATTCTAATTTGATGATATCCTGAACGAAGATCCAACTTGGTAAAATAAATTGCTCCATGTAATTCATCCAATAATTCACCAATCACAGGAATGGGAAATTTATCTTTAATGGTGAGCTTAGTGAGCTCCCTATAATCTAGACACATGCGCCATGATCCATCCTTCTTGTGTACCAATACTATAGGAGCAGAGAAAGAACTTTGACTAGGTTGAATTATACCTGCCTCTAACTTTTCTGCAATCATACGTTCAATTTCGCTCTTTTGGACATAAGGATATATATAAGGCTTGATGTTTGGAGGAAAACTTCTTGGAATCAAATAAATAGCATGATCATGATCACGAATAGGTGGGAGTCCTTTGGGAGTTTCAAAAACCTTGGAATTATTGTCCAAGACTTGTTGGAGATCTGCAGAAATATATGATTTTGATGTTGGAACTTCTAGTGAGCATAATTTTGAAATTACACCTCATTTTTCTTTCTTTAGAAGCTTTGTCATGACATTAGAGCTTATTATCTTTCCTGGATTCCTTGCAATACCCCGTAATTCGACTTCCTTTCCTTCTGAAACAAATTTCAAGAAAAGTTTTTGAAAATTAAAAGCTACCGTCCCCAAAGATTGTAACCATTGTACTCTTAGTACAACATCAACACCTCCCATAGGAATGGAAAGTATTGGACTATTCAATACATATTCCCCCATGGTTAGCTTGATATTATGGCATTTTCCAGAGCAATTTATAGTTCCTCCATTTGCAACCATCACTTGACATTCTGGTGCTGGGTATAGGAAACAATTCAATTCCTTGGCTACCTTACAATGAATAAAATTATGGGTGCTACCTGAATCAATCAACACCATTACCTTTTTCTTCTTTATATGTCCTTCTATCTTGGGAGTTTGAGGAGTGGTAATTCATGCCAATGCATTACATGATATGGTCGGACTCATTTCTTCCTCTTCTAGGAATGGTTCCTGGTGTATATCCTCTTCTTGTTCATTTTCTACTTCCTCTTCACAATATATGTAAAATAATTTCTTCTCAGCACACTTATGACCTTTAGTGTATTTTCTATCACAACTGTAGCAAAGCCCTTTTTCTATTTTTTCTTCCAATTTTTGTGGTGTCAACCTTGTAGGTTGTGGAAATCTAGGCGTAGCAACACTTCCTTCTTTATAGAAGTGAGTGGTAGGCTTCCTTATCGCCATAATTTTACATTCAAATTTTCTTGCCAACCTGAATTTCTTCTCCAATGAATTAGGTTCCAAAACGTGAACTTCATGTTGGATGTTATCCTTTTAAAGTACCTATGAAGAGATCAATCCTGTGTTCCTCTGGAATAACAGTTAACCTTATATTCAATTTTTGGAAGTCCTCAATGTGCTCCCCCACTAAGCCTTTTTGTTTGAGATTTATCAATTGGCTATAGAAGGTGTTACTCTTTGTCTCCTCATAATGTGCTATCATTTCTTCCATAAAAAATTACCAAGTGACAATTTGTTTACGGGAGCAAAGCCATCGATACCATACAAATGTATTTTGTTCTAAATGTAAAGTTGCAATGCATACCTTTTGTTTGTTTTGCACAATATGGAGATAAAAATATTGCTCCATCTGTAGTATCCATGTTACAAGATCCTTTCCATCAAACTTCCTCATATCAATTTTTGGAATATGGTGGCTCTTCCCGCAAACATTAGAGTTTGTGAAGTCACGATTAACATTTATTTTGTTCTCATCATGAGTTTCCTCTACTATCTTTTCACCATTAGGAAAAATTTCTTGTATTAACTTTGTCAAACCTTCCATGTCTGCTTTTAGATCATTCTTCATGTTTTCCATGTTGTCTTTCATTTTTTCATCGATCTTAGCTTCCATGTCATCCATCTTAGATTCCATTCCTTTCTTCAAACCTTCCATCTTCGCTTCCACGCCTTTCTTCAAAACATCCATTTCATTTTTTGTTGCTCTTTGCGAGAGCGAAATTTGGTGCACTTGCTCTTGTAATTTGGATAGATCATGTTGCAATTCTTCATCCTCATGAGTCATAGTAGAGCCTTCTGAAGGCTTAATGGGTGTTGAATTATTTTTACGAGGCATTTTTTTTTAACCCAATACTGATATATATTCTACAATATGCCCTTGGAATCAATTCAAATTGATTCTTCAAACAAGACTTATGCAATTCGTAAAAAAATACACACCTTTTTTTTGCTTTTGAGGAGATCGATATTGAAATTGGATTATCTTTGTGATTGTGGCTCTTCAAAATCTGAAATTGGACACTAAGGTAGCTTTCTGAATTATCCTTCAAATGCCATATGTCTGACTTGATTTGGATTCTCCAAGGCAAAGTTATGTCCAATCTCCCACAATGACCTAATTATGGACTGGTTCAGTAGAGCGAACTTGTATGACTTGCCACATGTCTTTGTCTCGTCTTTGAGCTCTAAAATTGATATCAAAAGAACTACAGTCTTTGTAATTGCGACCACGTTTTACGACACTCCAATCCGATGCTCAGAGAGACAGTTATGAATATTTTCCCACGATCACCTCTTTGAGATGAAATTCAGGAGCCTGAAAAAGCACTACCTTCCACAGATCATATCTCCGAAAATATTGCGAACCAAGCTCTAAAATGTTTCGACGTGTTTCCTCAAGATTTCAACTTCGCGCCCTAAAAATTTAAGATTTTGAACCTTCGTAGAAAAAAATTTATAGCGCAAATTCGACGATGACCTGTTTAGATTAAATTGAGGAGCCTGTAAAAAGACCTAACTTCCACAGATCATATCTCCGAAAATATTGTGAAACAAGCTCTAAAATTTTTTTACGATGTTCCTCAGGATTTCGGCTTCGCACCCTAAACATTTTAGCTTCTGAAACTTCGTAGAAAAATTTTTATAGTGAAAATTCCACGATGACCTGTTTGGAGCAGCAAAACCCTAGAATCCAAAGCTTTGATACCAAATGTTGTGAAAACAGCTCCAAAAATAGAAGAAAAGAGATATCAAAGCCTTATAAATAAGCCACTTCGAGGGGGAAACCTCCAATACATTACATTAATGAACAATTTTTGGATGATACAAATTACAAAACCTCCTTTCTATATATAGGAGTCCATGGGGCCATAATGTAATCCTAGTGGGGCCACAATGTAATCATAGCCAACCTAACAATAATAATTTAAGGGCACAATAATAACAATATGGGGGTTACATGGGTACAATAATAACAATAAGGGGTTTACACTAACAACAATAAGGGACTATACTAGTAATATAGGGACCTAACATTATATGGATTTAATCTCATATTGGATCCGAACATCGAAACCTTTAAATATATGCCCCTGCCATTATTGCCATTGAATGGACGCGATATTTTTATGAAATTGATTTAAATTTTCTATCGGGTCCAGAATTGTGTGGTCATTGCAATATTTGGAGAAATCAACTATCAGATATATGAAATGTGAAATGCAATAAGCTATGTATCATTTTGCGAAAGAATGAATGCAAAAGAACATAAAGGTATTGCATCAGCAATTTTTATCAGTAAATGCTAAGAGTCGCTTTTGTTGAAATATTGCGATACAAATAGTTGTGATATGGATGATGTGATATCAGACGGAAATGTCATTGGAGATCGAAGAGAACGAGAATATCAGGAGATCGTAGATACTTGGTGTATGCTCATTTCAGAGCCTTCGATATGTGATTTGCGATATATAATGAGCCATATGTGGAGTCGATGATTTATTAAAGTATTCAATTCAAAAATAAAGTGAGTCATTTAACTTTGCTTTAAAATAAATAATCCATTAGTATTTTAATTAACTGTCAGATCTCTAATTGGAAAGTAATTTTACCAGATCTTCCTTATGAAGGGAGTTGTGAAATATAATTATCTGAAATAATTCCTCTAAAAATTTATTTAAAACTTTTCAGGATTTCAATAGATATAAGCAAAATTTAGATATTCTTCAAATTTCAAATGAAATCATAAATACTTCCCTGAACATGTTGTGGATTTGTAAAGATCTGGTTGCTTGCTTATCTTGAGTCTTCATAATCAATTCAATGAAGACCCGCAAACGAAACAAAATAAAAATAATAAATAACCTTTGAAAAAATAAAACAAACAATAGATGACGATGAACCTATAAACACATACCCAGAAGAATTTTTATTGTAATTTTACCTCATGAATCTTTAAGTTCTCCCAAATTTTCTCAAAATTTATATAAGTTCAACATCACCCTCTTATTTTAATCTAAAATGCTAAGAAATGAATTTTTTCAAATTGCAACCTTTCCAAAATTACATTAGAAGACAAGAGTGGTAAAAATGAGTTCTTAGAATTACTTATGAATCAAAAATTGTCAAGTGGTAGAAAATTCTTGGAATTTCTTCATGTATGATCAATGTTATGAATTGTGAAAAACAAGAAAATTGACGGCTTGAAAAATAAGTATGATCTGATAATTCAAGAGCTTCTAAAATGCTCTAGGTTGCTTTTCTATAATTGAAATGGGATGCCCAAAAGAAATTGGATTCATTACTTGTTTTACTGGAAATATGAAATAATGAAATAAATACAAATAGAAAAGAGAATTAATCTATTCCTATTTCTAACTCAATGAAGGAAACATGACTAGGTATAGTCATTTCCAATGAAACCATGTAAGCATTTTAATTCATGCATGTATGTACATGTCAAACATTAATAAAAATGAAAATTTATAATTAATTTAGGAAAACTAAATCTGAAAGAATAATGTATATTTATTATTCGTAGCTTATTCACCATTTCCTTCTCTTGAAATGCCATTTCCAATTGAATTTCAATTGGATCATAGAAATCTGAATGGATTTCCATTATTGAGTAGGAGAGTTTTAAAAGAAAAGATGACAAACCAGGTTGTAGAAATGATCTTTCAGAAACAATGGTCTATGTGATTTTGTTAGTGTTATTTTCAAGTGCTAAATTATTAACGATCTTCCGTGAAGGAAAACTTTCCAAATGTCTTTCAAATGGATCAATGAAAAACATATGGAAGTCTGATAGATCCAATAGAACATTATTAATTAAATTATATTGTTGGTCATATTGTGAAAACACACTCTCTTGTTGGCACTGCTCTTGAGAAGTAAGAAGTAATTGATAATGAATGAACATCAATTGAAATTGGAAGTTTAATAGCTCTTGATGTTCACAATTATAATTTGAAACTTCATCTTGAGCAAGAAGTATCTAAAAGTCTAAAACTAAAAATAGAAAATAAATATCTAGGACATTTTTTGGACATTTGTTGGAAGTATTTTTTAAAGTGATATTTTTTGAAGTATTTTTTAAAGTGGTGTTTTTTATGAAGTTGGAATTAATTTTCAATGGAAATTTTTTGAAGGCATTTTTTGAAGTGACATTTTTTTAGAGTAAGTGTTTTGGGTTGAAGTAATATTTTATAATGATTTTTTAAAATGAGTTTTTTTCTAACTTTTTAAATGAAATTTTTTTGTAGGACTTGGAAGGAAATATTTTGAGCTTCGTTTCATTTTTATAAGATATTTTTTTTTCGAATTTTTTAAAGTAAGTGTTTTGGATTGGAGTATGTATTTTTTGCAAAATTTTTAAAATGAGTTTTTTTTTTTAATTAAATATTTTGTGATGTTTTTTCTTAATTGAGTTTTTGTCTAAATTTTTGAAGGAATTTTTTTTAACTTCATACTCTATTATCAGGGGAAATCGAAGGAATTGTACGAGAAAATATGATAAAAAAAGAGACCCTGAGGAATGTAGAGAAGAGACGAGACAATCTCGCAAAAAAAATATAGAAGCACTCTCAAATATTGAAGGGGAAAATCAACCTCAACTAGAAGTTGAAGAAGGTATGTAAATGTAAATATTATGATTTTGATATATTTAAAATTTTCCTATTGTAAAATTTGAAAGAGAAAGTGAAAGAGATATTGAACCAATGATTGAATATGGTGAAAATGTTGAAAGAAATTCAAGTGAAGAAATTGAATCACAAGGTGTGTGTGTGTGTGTGTGTGTGTGTGTGTGTGTGTGTTGAACACATGCACGTATTATTGAAATTATACATATATTTATTAATTTAGTTATTTATTGAATATGTAAACTTATTATGTACTATTCATTCGAATATGTACAGATGAAATCAATGTCAATGATGAGATATTAGAAAATGTTGACACTCACACATATGGAGATAAAAAAGCTTACCATTATATACGATATCGTGTTAACCACATTTTTTATAAGTATTTCATAAAGGAAAAAGTGACAGTTCAAGCAAAAATTTTGAAAGGTCTCCTATCATTAAGGAAATCAAAAGAAGCTACGACCTTATTGGGTATTCGAAAATCAACCAAAGATAAAAAAAAAATGAAGGAAAATGTGATACAAAATATAAATAATTCTATAAATTCAATTAGAAGATCTAGACAGAAAAATGTTTCAGTTGTACGTAGAGAAATACATATGGTAGTGGTTTCATCAAGTACTAAAGATAATTGCTTGGTTAAATATATGGCACGCGCATTAGGAACCTCGCGAAAAACTTTGCATAAACATCGAAAATTTCGGTTGCAAATAGATGTAAATGATGAACTCACTTGTTGGAGAGCTATTTATAGGAAACCGTAAAAATATAGACTTGGAGAAAATGTTAAAAAAATAATATATGAATATTGGAAGAACAATTTGTGTGTTTCAACAACTCAAGGCATGTGATGCGAAGAATAATAGCATGAAATCAGGATGAAGAAAATGAAAAAAAATTCTTCGAAACCACTCAAATAGAGTTTTTCAACAAGTTCAAAGAAGAGAATCTTGAAATTAATGTTTCAATCAGTGCTTTTGTTCAACAAAAACCATCGTATGTAAAACCTATCACTGTACGCAACACTTGTTATTGTCGTTATCATGTGGAATTTGAGTTATATTATGACACATTCCTTGATTTTGGGAGAACATTTTGGGAAGATTCACCTCCTCCTTCCACTATCCATGATTTCATATCTCAAATTCTATGTGAAAGAGAAAGGGATGAACTATTTTACGAAAAGAAATCTGTTGGTGGTAAAAAATGCGATGATTGTGGAAATTTGACTAAATTTCAAAACAAATATCGTACTAATATAAATGATCAATAACTGTCCAACATGAAAGTGAAATGGAAGAGATATGAATATATCCATACATCGATTCAAGGTGCAAATAGTGTTAAAAGAATTGAATTACGAGAAGAATAAATTTTTTTGATAGACTTTTTGAGAAATTTTGAGGTAGAAATTTACAAATACACCAAGAATTCCCATAGAGCTTGATGGAAAGACTTGAAATTCAAAAAATCCTATGAAGTTTTTCCACGAGGGACCATTTTGTCAGCAATTGATTTTTCATAAAACTACACCTTTGTTCCACAAAAATAAATTCAGAGTGAATATTATAATTCTGACCAAGCCTCCATGCTCGTCCATATTCTATATAGACATGCTGAACAAAACGTCGATCATATAGAAAGCTCCAGTGAAAATCGACATATTATTAAATAATATCATTTTTATATCAGTTACGATCGTACACATGATACATATTTTGTACAACGTTGTTTTGGAAAAATTTATGATTCCTTGAAAAATCGTGGAATAGAATTCAATGAACATTGGATATGGTCAGACAAATGCGCAGATGAATTCAAATCTGCATGATCATTCTTTTGGTTGTGTTGTCTTCATAAGAAAACCTGCATTAAACATTGTTGGAATTTCTTTGAGACTGGCCATGGAAAAGGGGAACATGACGGTGTAGGGGCATGCATAAAACAAGAACTTTGAAGATATCAAATGAACCCCTCTGCAATCCAACTTGTCGATGCGAAAGAATTTGTTCAATGGTGCATTGCTGCTCTAAGCCATGAGACTAACCGATCAAGGGAAGTGCAAAGGTACATTCAATTTAGTTTTTATTGGATATCTAATTTAAAACAGTGTACATTTATCACAATGATTATCTTTGATTGTATTTTGATATCATATTTACATTCTTCTTTAAATTTTCCATATAAAGGTTTTTTTGGCATATTAGGATCGAAGATGTAGATAGATCAATTGGAAATGACGTTGAAACAATAAGATGGACTCAAAAATTGCATTCAATTAAAAAAAAAATCGTCTAGAAATGTGTTTGCATTGGATAAAAGAAAATATTCTTGTTTTTGTCATGTTTGTATAGACAACACAAAATCTAATGACGTTTGTGAAAACAAAATGTATGTAAGAGATTAGAAACATACAGAGCTAAATACAAAGGGAAAAATATCTGTTGCAATGTTTGAAGAAATGCAATTAGAGGAGACTATAATATCATCCAATGGCGATCAAGTTCTTGATCTTGTTAGAGAAGGTAACATTTGAATTGCTTTTTAATGATAAAGATCTAGAAATAAATTTAAATACATAATTTTGTTAAGTTTTTTTAATTGTGCAGGAGATTTTTTTGCTGTAATTGCACCTACTGACAACAACGAAAATGTGAATTATTATTTGATGCGTTGCACTGAACGAAAAATTAAATTATTAGAAAACTATAATGATCACGGATTTCCATATGAAAGAGGATCTATTATAATGAAAGGTTATTTTTTCAGACAAACTAATCAAAGTGGGGATTTTGTTTACTTTCAATACTATGAACATGATTTCATAAGTTTTCAATATAGTCACTTGGTGTGTGCAGCACACATAAAGTTGATAGAGGTTCAATCAAAGAAAAAAACGAATATTAAGAAATGGAAAATGTCAAAATCCGATCATGAACGGATTGTTGAAGATGGCATTCCATTGGAATTTTTTTGATTGAACTGCCCAAAAATTTATTCTCTTTGGATTATATGTTTTAGAACTTCTAGTAATCAACTAAAAATTGAGTTGCCTTGTTATGTTATATGTGCAAGTGTTTGCACATGTACAAATTGTTCTGGTACATGCACACTCTAGCATCAACTGAAAGTAGCTTTTCTATACATGCATTGATGACAAATGTTGCATATATATATGTGTGTGTGTGTGTGTTCTATAATGCAATTAATTGTTCAAGTAGTTTTACTATGTGCATTGATAAAAAATGTTTCACATACTCAATATATATGTTCTAGAATGCAATTAATTGAAAGTATTTTTTCTATTTGCATTGATGAAAAATGTTCTCGTACTGGATATATACACGAGTTGAATGTGCCTAGTTTTTCTTGTGGGATTTTCTAGTAAAAAGTATCCACAATGTAAATAAATCATCCAAATTATAGTTTTGTATGAGGATTCCTTTCAGACAAGAGACTCAGAGCACTTCTCTGACTTTTGGTCGGATTTGACCCACATCTCTATTCTTGATTGAAAATCTAGTACAAAATTTGTTTGTCCAATGGTCGGATATGTTATATGTGCATTGATGACAAATGTTGCACACACACACACACACACACACACACACACACACATATATATATATATATGTTCTAGAATGCAATTAACCGAATGTCATCAATTTACCAATTTATAAATCAACAAAGCTACCTAGTTGAATGCATTAATGAAATTGACCACAATTCAACAAACATATATCTACTTCTTATATTTCCAATCAAAATTAAATGTATTTATATGGGAAAGAGGCAGAACATATAGCCCATGAACTATTTTTTAGAGGTCAATGAAGATATCATCATGTGGGAAAATGTTTGGAACACTTGATTGTACTTCAAAGTAATCTTAAGATTGTTTTTTATCTCTACATACTATTGTTTGAGTGAAAAAAATTTCCAATGAAAAGAACATAGATTTTCAGTCCAACTAACCATATCAATTGAGCTCTATTTGAAAAAAAAGTAAAAAAACAAAAAGCCAACAAAATAACATCCTTGGTTGTTAATTTTATTGGAATAACTAAATCATATTAAGGATTCTCTTCATTGAAATTGTTTTTGGATGGAGAATCCTTAAAATATGATTTAGCTATTCCAATAAAAATGACAACCACGGATGTTATTTTGTTGGCATGTTTTATTGGCATGTTAACTTTTCTTTACTCTTTTTTCAATTAGAGCTCAATTGATATGGTTAGTTGCATTGAAAAGCTATGTTCTTCCCATTGGAAATTTTTTCACTCAAACAAAAGAAGAGTATGTAGAGATCAAAAGCAATCTTAAGATGCCAAATGTACTTCAACCATCCAAAATTTGAATTTTAAAAACTTTTTGAATATATCAAAACATTACTTCACATGTCATGTCAATTGTAATTCAACTATCCAATAAAAACATTTAAAATTATATCACATGCCAAATGTAGATCAACCATCCAAAACATAATTTTAATTTAACAAAAAATTACAGATCACAACATTACTTCACATGCCAAATGTACTTCAACCATCCAAAACTTGAGTTTTAAATTTTTTATTATTATATCAAAACATTACTTCACATGTCATGCCAATTGTAGTTCAACTATCCAATAAAAACATTTAACATTATATCACATGCCAAAAGTAGATCAACAATCCAAAACTTAACTTTTAATTTAACAAAAAATTATAGATCACAACATTACTTCACATGAAAAATGTACTTCAACCATCCAAAACTTGAGTTTTAAAAACTTTTTGATTATATCAAAACATTACTTCACATGTCATGCCAATTGTAGTTCAACTATCCAATAAAAACATTTAACATTATATCACATGCCAAATGTAGATCAACGATCCAAAAGTTAACTTTTTTAATTTAACAAAAAATTATAGATCACAACATTACTTCACATGCCAAATGTACTTCAACCATCCAAAACTTGAGTTTTAAAAACTTTTTTATTGTATCAAGACATTACTTCACATGTCATGCCAATTTAGTTCAACTATCCAATTAAAACATTTAACATTATATCACATGCCAAATGTAGATCAACCATCCAAAACTTAACTTTTAATTTAACAAAAAATAATAGATCACAACAATACTTCACATGCCAAATGTAGATCAACCATCCAAAACTTAAATTTTAATTTAACAAAAAATTATAGATCACAAAAGTACTTCACATGCCATGCCATTTGTAGTTCACTATCCAATAAAAACATTTAGCATTATATCACATGCCAAATGTAGATTGAAACCATCCAAAACTTGAGTTTTAAAAACTTTTTGATTATATCACAACATTACTTCACATGCCAAATGTACTTCAAGCATCCAAAACTTAAGTTTAAAAAACAAAACAAATTATAACACATCATTACTTCACATTGCAAATGTAGTTCAAAAGAAAAACATTAATTTATAGATCACAACATTACTAGTAGTTCAACTATCCAAAACTTAGGTTTTAAAAACCAAACAAATTATATAACAACATTACTTCATATTAACATGCCAACAGTATTTCAACCATCCAAAACTTAACTTTCAAAAACAAAACAAATTATATTAACACAATAAAATATGTCAAAAAATTGTAGATCTCACAAGTATCAAGTTATGTGTGTGTGTGTGTGTGTGTGTGTGTGTGTGTGTGTGTGTGTGCATCTAGATAATATATAAAAAATTAAATTTAAGACTAGAAATCTCAATCAAATCTAGAAATCATGTCCATCAAATACAGATGGATGTAGTGTCTTTCCTAGCAGAGTCTCAATCCGCGCACTATCTTGCGAAGCATGGGGAACCTGTACACAATGCATGTACAAAAATTAAAATTTGATGTTTTAAAAATGAGTGAGAATATATAGAAATACATGTAAAAAACAAAATATAAAAAAAATAAAAAATAAAAATCATGCAATACCTCATGAGGTTCCCTCTCGATTCGTTGCTCGCTTGCTACAACTTCCCCCATGGGAACATCTCCAATAGTAAACTGTACAATATATATATATATATATATATATATATATATATATGTATATATTAAAAAATTTCAGATGAAAATGCATGTATATATAAACTTATTTTCAATAATATTAAAAAAAAAGTTAGACAACTTGTTCAAATGTTTGAAATGGTGCGGATATTCCTATCTTCGTCGCTAGAGTCCGTGGACTAAAGAAATCTTCTATAGAAACCTAAAATTCAAAATTTTAAAAGTATAAAATAACTCAATATCAAGATCTCAATTTATAATAAAACTTTTAAACTTCAATTTATAAATTATAACTTTTAAAATAACATATATATTTAAAAGTAAAAATTTGAATACTTCTATAGGTGAATTTGGGACATCTCCTAAGAGATGCTCCAAAAGAAAATCTCCAAAAACCTAAAATTCAAAAAATTTAAAATAACTCAAGATATAGATATATCTCTTTTTTTAATGGAACTTTTTGAGGTGAAATGTATATAACTTAAAAACATAAATTTTAAAAGTGAAAAATTCTCCATACTTGTTGTGGATCTGGCGCATCTCCTAAGGAAGTAGAAGGTACATCTCCCAAGGAAGAAGAAGGTACTGCTACCCAAAAACATCGAACGAAATCAAAATCTCTTAAAACATTTTATTATTATATATGTACATGTACATGTGTGCACAATTACTTATTTTAAAAACATAATTTAAAAAACACTAACATTTTTCAACATATCTTGATGGTGAGACCCATATTGATTATTTGAACCAGAGGCTCCGAACGTGATATTAAAATTTTCATCATTCATCATGCGTGACAACTGAAAATGGTGTTTTAACATATAATGATACATTTTTGTTAGATTAATGTACATACAAATAAATGTATACATATACATGTGTACTTATTACAAATTGTACATGTATGTGTTAAAATAGTTGAACCCTAACCATTAACACATACTGTTCGTGTGCCCTCTTCCTCATGAAGAATTAGGTCTTGCCAACCATTGCGAAAATTCTTTGCATATATTTTGAGATCTTCAAAACTTATGTTGTCAATCTCTTCATCTGTACAATACACAAAATTCGCGCGTGCATTCTCACGTGCTCTTTGTCAATACAAACAAACATCAAATCCACCCAATCCACTGTGAATATTGTCGATGATGGCATCCCTTGATTCTCGACTAATTTTAGAAGTGGCATCCATCTCTGACTGCAAAGTTTCGACCCGAAAAGGTCGATTAACCAATGGTGGCTCAGGGTGAGGCAACTCAACATCACGCCTAGCACCCCTACGGTCACACAATCGACATTTCCCAGGACCAAAAAAATCAAACAGAAGGTCATTGTAATTGGGTTTCATTTCCAAAAATAATTATGCATAAAATAATTTTTCAAAATAAAGAGGAACCTCGTCGTTCCATGGGAGTCTTCCATAGGTGGCAAGGTGGCTATCATACAAATAGTTAGCTATATTGGGGTGCTTGAAATATTGCAGCTTCAGCATCTTTCTTTTCAGCCCTTCTTTGAAATTAAACATTGACTTCGCCATTTCTTTTGTAACTCTTTGTTTTATATCCTCCCATTTATCGAGACCCATTATTGTTTCCTTTATTTTTCTCATGACTTCTACAAATGTATCAGTCATTGGCCCAATATTTCGATACACAGCTACTAGTTCGCCTAAAGAATGTGTAACTATTTCGAGGCTTTATCGACTCTTAGTAGGTAGAGTCAAAGCCACGATATCTCTCTGCAATTTTTCATGAAGTTGTTGACACCTTTCTAAGGTGCATTGCACCATGTCTCTTTCCCATGGTATATCAGAAATGTTGGCCAGATAAGTCATGGTGGGTGGAAAACCTTCTTCTTGAATGTAGCATTCTGTCGTGCGTCTTTTTTTACCAACATTTGGAGCATTTTCAGCCTCTACATCAATATATAAAATTTTGTATATTAGAAAAGACACATGTAGACAGATTTATACAAATTGAATGAAAAAAATATTGAAATTGATGGCAACCTCGATGTGGTTGGCTAGCATCTTCCCCACCCTGAAACTATTGAGAATCAGAACGACCCTGTTGAGAACCAGCACCACCAGCTGTTGATTGGCCTCTGAGGGAATAAATATCACCACCTTCACGCAACCTGCTAGCACTTATTGATGGCCCTCTAATGGGATTTGAACCACCACCAACCTCTCGAGAGGAGAGAAAAGCTTCATAAACAAATATGAATTTATAATCAATTGAAAAATACATTCATACATTTAAATACACACGTACATATTCATTTATTAAATTGCATTCAAACCATACCACGATTGGGTGAACCATGGGCATGCTCCATGGATGGAGTAGAGACCCTTCTCCTCTTATTAGCTCCTAAAAAATAAAAAATAAAACTTATTAACAACTACTTTAACTCACAAAGTTGATAAAAAAATCAATTCCATATGTACACACATGTATGGAGATTTAAGATTATATTTAAATACCATGAACATCCATCGATCCCTGATCCCCCCCTCTCGTAAAGATATGGGATTCTGTTGATCTTCTTCATCGTTCATCCTCCATGATATATATATCTACGGTGGACATTTACAATTATTTTTTTAAATGATTGATTTAAAATAAATTCAAAATAAATTCAGAAAATCAATGTAATTTAATGTACACAAATTATGTAAAACACAACTTTCAAAGCACTAATTGATGTGTGAAACTCAATTTAACCAAAAAAAATGATAAGTTCACCAAATTGCGCTTTACATTATGGGAGCACACTTGGTATAAAATTGAAAAAAACACATTGTCATTATAAAAGAAGTGAAACTCCATTTAAACAAAAATTTGTTGAAGTCCCCACATTTTAATTTCATAAAAATGTGAAGTTCACCACTTGTTGCAAATTTGAAGTTCATCAAGTTGTGCTTTACATGGTGTGGTGGGAGCACACTTGGTATATAATTGAAAAAATCACATGGTCATTAAAAAATATGAATTTATAAGTATACAACACACACATATCCAAGATATGTTACAATGTCGATCAATAAATTTTGAAGGAGAGTGTCTCAACATAGATTCATCATTGAGAGATGAATCTTGAATTTTTTAAGAAGAGTGTCTCAAAACTAATTCATCTTTGAGAGATGAATCTTGAATTTTTGAAGAAGAGTATCTCAAAACTAATTCATCTTTGAGAGATGAATCTTGCACTGGCATTGCCCCGTATAATTCTAATTCATCTATTAATTCATCTTTGATTGATGAATCTTTAATTTGAATTGCCCCACGCAATAGATTAGTAGACATCTTATTCACATTTGTACAATTTCTTGTACTAAAAATTTGATATTGGCCAACAATATTTTTTGCTATTCCATGCAGTTCTTTTAGCCTCTCCTTCTTAACTTGGCACACGCCATTCATCTGGTTGCACACAAGTTCAGAATTGGTGAAAACTACAATTCCATTTTATCCATATTCCATAGTTGTTCCCTAGCCTTCTATCAATCCAATATAATATGCCTCGTTGTTTGTTGTTCTTCCCGGTATATTCATTTTCCTTTGGACGACTTTGCTAGTCGCAATATTGGAAAGCACATATGTAATCACTACTTTCCCTGGATTAGGATAGCAAGAAACTTCTATGCATAGTTTCCATTTTTCAACCATATTTAATGGTTTTCTTATCCCTAAAAAAAAACAAAATCTATAAAAATATATATTAAATTGACATTTATTGCAAATAAATGGGAGTAATGACACAAGATCATGAGATAAATGAAGAACTTCTATTTATATCTATTCCAGATATTGACTATAGGGGCATTTACTAGATATTTCACCTTTCATAAAAGATGAGATCCAGAGACTACCTGGCCCTTTACAGACTCTGCCTATAGAACTTGTAGAAGGTAGTGTACTTGTAGAAGTTAACACTACATGTCCCAATTATACCCTATGAAGGGTGTAGAGGACTCATGGAATCACTCACACTAATTTACGTAGACATAAGGGTGTATAAGAATGCATTTGTTTTACATTGAATATTTTTCATTTTAAATTAAGAATCTATTTGAAACAATTACCTATATAAGGTTAAAACCTATATGTTAATGTGCATGTGTTTTACATTGAATATTTTTCATTCTCTGAAGAATCTATTTTCAAAAAAATTAACTATATACTTGGTTAAAACCTATTTTTTTTGTATCAAATTACTTTTTGTCTCTAAATACTATGTTTTTTACATTGAATATTTTTCATTTTATTAAAAATCTATTCGAAACAATTAAACTATATAAGGTTAAAACCTATGTTTTTTATCAAATCACTTTGGGTTTCAATGGGAAGTTTTTATGGCTAATTTTTGTTTTACATGTTGAATATAAAAGGTTTTTTTCTCTCTCTCATTGTTTGAGACCATGGATATGAAAATGAAAAACTTCTATTTAGATATATTCAAGAGATATGGCTAATTTGTGTTTTACATATTGAATATAAAAGGTTTTTTCTCTCTCTCATTGTTTGAGACCATGGATATAAAAATGAAAAAATTCTATTTAGATATATTCCAGAGATTGACTATAGGGGCATTTACTAAGGTTAAAACCTATTTTGTATCAAATCACTTTTGGTTTCAATGGGAAAATTTTATGGATAATTTTTGTTTTACATGTTGAATATAAAAGGTTTTTTCTCTCTCTCATTGTTTGAGACCATGGAGATGAAAATGAAAAACTTCTATTTAGATCTATTCCAGAGATTGACTGTAGGGAAATTTATTGAATATGTCACCTTTCATAAAAGATGAGATCCAGAGGCTACCTGGCCCTTTATAGACTTTGCCTATAGAACTTGTAGAAGTTAACACTACATGTCCCAACTATACCCTATAAGGGTGTAGAGGACCCATGGAATCACTCAAACTACTTTACGAAGACATAAGGGTGTATAAGAATGCATGTTTTTTACATTGAATATTTTTCATTTTCTTAAGAATCTATTTTCAAAACAATTAACTATATACTTGGTTAAAACCTATATGTTTTGTATCAAATTACTTTTTGTCTCTAAATACTATGTTTTTTACATTGAATAATTTTCATTTTATTAAAAATCTATTTGAAACAATTAAACTATATAAGGTTAAAACCTATTTTTTGTACCAAATCACTTTTGTTTTCAATGAGAAACTTTTATGGCTAATTTGTGTTTTACATGTTGAATATAAAAGGTTTTTTCTCTCTCTCATTTTTTAAGACCATGGATATGAAAATGAAAAACTTCTATTTAGATCTATTCGAGAGATATGACTAATTTGTGTTTTACATGTTGAATATAAAAGGTTTTTTCTCTCTCTCATTGTTTGAGACCATGGATATGAAAATGAAAAACTTCTATTTAGATCTATTCCAGATATTCATTGTAGGGGAATTTACTCTTAGGTTAAAACATATGTTTGTATCAAATCACTTTTGGTTTCAATGGGAAACTTTTATTGCTAATCTGTGTTTTACATGTTGAATATAAAAGGATTTTTCTCTCTCTCATTGTTTGAGACCATGGATATGAAAATGAAAAATTTCTATTTAGATTTATTCCATAGATCGACTGTCGGGGCATTTACTGGACATGTCACCTTTCATAAAAGATGAGATCGAGAGGCTACCTGGCCCTTTACAGACTCTGCCTATAGAACTGGTAGAATATAACACTACATGTCCCAACTATACCCTATGAAGGGTGTAGAGGACCCATGGGATCACTCAAACTACTTTACGTAGACATAAGGGTGTATAAAAATGCATGTGTTTTACATTGAATATTTTTCATTATCTTAAGAATCTATTTTCAAAAAAATTAACTATATACTTGGTTAAAACCTATATGTTTTGTATCAAATTACTTTTTGTCTCTAAATACTATGTTTTTTACATTGAATATTTTTCATTTTATTAAAAATCTATTCGAAACAATTAAACTATATAAGGTTAAAACCTATGTTTTGTATCAAATCACTTTTGATTTCGATGGGAAATTTTTATGGATAATTTGTGTTTTACATGTTGAATATAAAAGGTTTTTTCTCTCTCTCATTGTTTGAGACCATGGACATGAAAATGAAAAACTTATATTTAGATATATTCAAGAGATATGGCTAATTTGTGTTTTACATGTTGAATATAAAAGGTTTTTTTCTCTCTCTCGTTGTTTGAGACCATGGATATGAAAATGAAAAACTTATGTTTAGATCTATTCCAGAGATTGACTATAGGGGCATTTACTCTTAGGTTAAAACCTATGTTTTGTATCAAATCACTTTTGGTTTCAATGGGAAAATTTTATGGCTAATTTGTGTTTTACATGTTTAATATAAAAGGTTTTTTCTCTCTCTCATTGTTTGAGACTATGGATATGAAAATTAAAAACTTCTATTTAGATCTATTCCAGAGATTGGCTATAGGGGAATTTACTGGATATGTCACCTTTCATAAAAGATGAGATCCGGAGGCTACCTAGACCTTTAAAAACTTTGACTATAGAACTTGTAGAATTTAACACTACCTGTCCCAATTATACCATATGAAGGGTGTAGAGGACTCGTGGAATCACTCAAACTACTTTACATAGACATAAGGGTGTATAAGAATGCATGTGTTTTACATTGAATATTTTTCATTTTAAATTAAGAATCTATTTGAAACAATTACCTATATAAGGTTAAACCTATGTTTTGTATCAAATCACTTTTGGTTTCAATGTTTTGTTTATTGGCTAATGTGTTTTTATCAAATCATTTTTGGTTTCAGTATATTCTGGAATCTTCTGTAACCACTTATTAGGCCTATCAATATGTAAAGTCAATATGTAATTAGAGCACAATGAATATGAGAAGTCGATTTGATTACATGATCAAAATTAGTAGAGATAAGAAGTGTTTCCATATAAATTGATTTACTTGTCTCAATCCTAAATCAATACTATTGAAAAATTCGATGTATCTTATTATAAATTAGAAATTGTGGAACATTAAGGAAACTTCAATCAAACATTTTAAAGTTTTCAGAACTAAATTCTATATGAGAAGTAATGATGAAAAGTTAGGAAACTTTGATGTTCCCATGAGGGAATATTTTTGGGATATTTATCAAAAATTAAGGCATATCCTTGATATAATAAATGAGTGCATAAGATTGTGGAATGCATAGATTTAAAGTTTGATGAAGAGCTACTTGGTAAGAAAAATAACTTAAGGAGGAGGTAGATAATCCTAAATATGTTTGTAGGGTAAATAAGGAACTATATGGACTTAAACAACCACCACCAACATGGTAGTCTTTAAGCTATACAAGTACCTTAAAAAAATGTGTTTCAAGGGGCTAATAATAATCTATGGATAAAGGCTCATGGTGATGAATTACTAATTGTGTTTGTGTATGTGGATTATATTATGTTTAGAATCAATAAAAATCATCTAGTAAAATATACTAAAATATTTTGGTGAAGAGATGAAATTTGAATTCGAGATGTGAATGATTGGAGAACTTATCTTTTACCTAGGGCTACAAGCCATAAATTATACAAAATTCAATAGACATATCCATTTCTCAATATAAATACCTAAGAGATATGTTGAAAAGTTTGAAATGGAATATTGTAAACCTAAGTGAATCTCCATATCAATCAGATGGAAGTTGTGTGCAAATGATGGATGATGAATGACCTAAGTGAATCTCCATATCAATTGGATGCAATTTATGTGCAGATGATGGATGATGAATGAGGTGATGTTGATCATAACCTTTACATCTATATAATAGGAAGCTTGATATACATAACAAGGTTTAGACTAGATATAATTTTAGAATTTATATTAGTTGGAATATTTCAATCAACAACTAAACAAAGTCATCTATTACCAACAAAAATATATTAAGATGCTTGAAAGAGACTAAAAACAATCGACTATAGTACCCAAAAGGTGAGAAATTTACATTGACAACATAGAGAGATTCAACTAGGCTTGTGTGGATGATATGAAAAGTACAAGTGGACAATGTATAATTCTACTTAGAAGAGTCTTTGGTTGCATGTTTAAGCAAGAAAGAGTCATTACTTGGAAAATTTATAATTCTACTTAGAAGATTCTTTGGTTGCATGGTTAAGAAAGAAAGAGTCATTACTTTCTCTATCTAGAGTAGAAGTGGAATACATATAGTAGTTACTTCTTTTTGCAGACAAGTGTTTTGGATGAAATGGGCTCTACAATATATTAAGGTAAATTTCAGTGAACCTATATCTATTAAGTGTTTCAAAACAAGTGTAATAATAATTTAAAAAATAAAATATTCTACTTCCTTCAATCACTACACATATCATCATAAAGTACCACTTCCTCACACAAGTCTTTGAAAAAATAGTGAAGATGGAATAAATACCCACAAAGCCTCTTGTTAGAGAACCATTTGAATATGTGAGAAAAAAACTAGGGAGAGTGCTTGTAAATTATTGTCACTTATTTAACTTCAAAAGAAGAGCCTAGAATATTACAGAGAATATGAAATTGAGTGCAATATCTATGTGGGAGAGTACACAATATCTAAGGGAGAGAATACAATATAAGGAAGGATTAAAAAGAGTAACAAGAAGCATATGATTGTGTCAATAATTTGAAGTAGTCAAGAAGCATAACAAAGGACCATCATCAAATTGCAAGATCAATTAGTCTTCTTCATGAAGAAGCAACATTAACTAAGTTCATGATTTAAAGGTTCATTTTTTAATGAAAATATTTATGAAATAAAAAATTACTTATGTATATATAATTTATATAAACATGTAAATTAATTTTCTCAAATGTACACAGTAGTATTATAATATTTCATATCTAATTAATAGATGTTGAAGATGAGTTTAGCTCATTCTTTATTGGCATTATCATAACTTTCTTAAAAGCTCCACCTGAATCCAAAAATGGATATGGAATGAATCATCGTACATTATGATAAATCTTGTATTTAAATGACATTTTATCTATGAATAAAAAATAAAATGGGATCTCTTCATATATGTGAGAAACAAATTAGGGATAGTTCTTGTAAATTATTGTCACTTATTTGACTTCAAAAGAAGAGCCTAGAATATTACATAGAATATGAAATTGAGTGCAATATCTATGTGGGAGAGTACACAATATATAAGGGGGAGAATACAATATAAGGAAGGATTAAAAAGAGTAACAAGAAGCATATGATTGTGTCAATAATTTTAAGTAGTCAAGAAACATAACAAAGGACCATCATCAAATTGCAATATCAAGTAGTCTTCTTCATGAAGAAGCAACATTAACTAGGTTCATCATTTAAAGGTTCATTTTTTAATGAAAATATTTATGAAATAAAAAAGTACATATGTATATATAATTTATATAAACATGTAAATAAATATTCTCAAATGTACACAGTAGTATTATAAATTTTCATATCTAATTAATAGATGTTGAAGATGAGTCTAGCTCATTCTTTATTGGAATTATCATAACTTTCTCAAAAGCTCCTCCTGAATCTAAAAATGAATATGGAATGAATCATTGCACATTATGATAAATCTTGTATTTAAATGACATTTGATCTATGAATAAAAAATAAAATGGGATCTCTTCATATATATATCTGTGTGAGAGAGAAATAAAAAGAAAAGGTAATTCCACCAAGCCTAAAGGAGCAAGTCCTAATACATTATTATGTTTGGTTTCTAGAAGCATTAATCATGAAGAGTCATGAGATCCATATTTCCACCATACTATTTGCAAGTTCTATATGAAGATATGTAGTCTAATAACTAATCAGTTATGATATTTGTGTAAATATGAAAATGGTTCTATGATATCAAGGCCAACATGGGATCAAACTACAATGTTACATTTCATTCCATCACTATTATTCCTCTAAATCCTTTAGCTTTGTATTATGAAAGAAAATGTATATATGCTATGCTATATTTGAATGCTAGATTTAAATGTATACAAATGGTGAATGGTTAAAGTATTAAAGTATAAATTGGTTGTAGGTCTTATAAAAGATAAACTTCATTTGCAGAAGAAGAATTAAAATCACATTCTTCATATCTCTCCAAGAGGACTATATTTATCACAATGTTTTGAGTAGATCATGAAGATAATAAAAAAAAGACATTTGGAAAAGGAAAATAAAGATCTAAATGCATATGACAGTCAATAAGGTAGTGCATAAATTCAAGCAAACAATGAAACAAAGCTCAAAGAAATACTAATATTGCAGGGGAATTTCATATATGTAATAAAAAAACAAGAAAAATAGGGAAACAAAAATTTCGCCATCAGATATCATTGAAAGAGACACCACTAGTACTGATATATTGAATAACTTCATACATTGAACTACTACAAATGTAAATGAAGAAAAAAACATCAATAGACTCTAAATGGCCTTTCATACAATTATTTTTTTGACATAACCCTCTAAGACTAAGACTAATTCCCTACAATGAAGTTTTCACATACATCCAGAAACAATAAAAAAACAATTTATGTTCTAAAGAGAAAGAAAGAACCAACAAATATGTATATATCTACAAAAATTCCCTAGAATATAAGGCAAAGAATGGGTGCCAGGTATGAGGTGACATAATGTAACTTGAAGAATAGAGTTAAATTCTTTACTTTATAGAATTGATAGGTGCATAGATAGCTGGAGATAGAAAACAAAATAAAAATAAAGTTGATAATGAATAGTGTCAAGAAATCCCAGCAACTCTAAAACCTTACACGAATTTTCAGAAGCAGTAGAAGCTTGAAGAGAATGATTTTATTGGAGTCGTTTTCGAAGGGAAGTTTTATGCTCCCCAAGAGTTTAAGGCCTTGGAAACCATGCCTACAAGAACATAAATCTATGCCAAGATCTTGGGCTCACTGCAGAGTCATGTAGTAGAACTTATCAGTACCCTTCAGGCTCTTGCAAGGGATTTAGTGTTTACATTGAAGGCTTATGCTCAGAAGCTAGAGGGAGAATCTAGAAATGCAAGTAATTCATAGATGTTACTAATGGGTGAACCGGTCCTTTTCCTTTCAAGTTGTAAGTACCATAAATTTTATTTTGGTTCATGAAACTGAAGTAATGTATAACTTCTGTGTTTTTAATTGATAAAAGTTTAAAATGTTAATATCAAAATTATGTTCTATGGCTTGACATTGTACACCACGAAACCCAATGAGTAAGATGTCGGATAAAGTGGTGAGTAGTAAGAGTGGTCAAGGCAGGGCACAAAGATCAGTAAAAAATAATACTAGAGCAGTTCATGAGGCAAACCAACGATAATACATTTAACCATGATTATTTCTACTAGAGGAAAAGGGGGCATAATAATAATACACAGTGGTGGTTTTATTTTCAACTGAAAAATTATGGAGCAATAAAACATTTTGAATTAATATAATGGTTGTTTTGAATTAAACCATTTAAGCAATTGCAAGCTTACTTATATTGAATTAATATAATGGTTGTTTTGAATTACTTACCTGGAAATTCACTCGGCGCAACTCCTGAGCAAAAATTCAGCAATAGAGCAGCAGTAGCGCCACAGAAAATTAGAACAGAAACCCACAAAAAATAGAATATATGAATAGAAACGAAATCAGAACCAAAACCCGCGAAAAACAGAATATGCGAACAGAGGTGCGAAAATGAGAACCATTCGTGGGTGATATATTTATAAAATATGATTTCGGCCTAACTATTTTAAAATTTCGGTCGAACTATTGTTGCTGGTTTTCCCATCTCTGGCCAAAAATATGTTTTCCCACACCGTCAGTATGCCGTCAATCTAAACGGAAAAACGATTTCAGCCGAACTTTGTCAAAAGTTAGGCCGAACTATTGCGGAAAAAAGTTTTCCGCCCTTGATTCTCACAAAAGTGTAACCCAACTTCACATTTTCACCCTGAAGTTAATAATAAATGATGAAATAATAACAAAATTGAATCATAGTTTACACTAGTGTTACAATTATTGTTACAACAGAATTGGGACTGACTTAGAGCAATTTCCTCTTTACAAGAATTGGGCAGAATAATGCAATTAGAATGATTGTTGATACCCACTTGTGAATTAGAGAAATGGATATGACTCTGAATAGGAATGAGAGCTTGATCATGATATAAATCATAGATTGGAATGGTTTCTTGAACACTGAAATCATGAATGTGATTAATTGTTTGAAAATGATAATTATTTGAAACATTTTATGAATTAGATTGTTCTTCATTTTCACATGTGATTCGACTTTGATCATGAGGATTCAGTTGTAAAGAAGACAAATCAATATCCTCAATTTCAAAGTAGCTATCATAAATGACCTCATGGCATTCATTATAATTCTCTTTGATATCATTGAATGTATCAAAACAAAAAGGAATATTGAGTTCATGTTCATTAATGTCAGAAGAATGATCATTAATTAATTCTCTATTCTGATAAAAAATAATCAAAAATTCATTTAGATCAACCTCTCTATTTTCTGAAACATCTTTAACTAGAAGAGAGGAAAATTTTCTATTAGAAAAATTATCAGGATAAAGAGAAAAATATGAATCTAAAACAATGCTTTTGAAAATGTCTCTATTTGAGCACTCTAGTGCACTTTCTTCATTGCAAATTTCATATTTAAGATCATTTACTTGGCTAATTATGATTTCTTGAAGAAATTTTTTTTTTCTGTCCTAAATTTGGCATTTATTCATCATGAAAGAATTCATAAATTTGTACAACATATTGTGAATTATTGGAAACTTTAATTGTTTCCGGTACTTGCCGGATTATACTCTGATTTTCTAATTCGAACTCATACCTATTTTCATATTTTAAAGTGGTATTTTCTTCAAGAGTGTTATTGATATCTTCTTGTGGTTGATTAGTGAAATTTTCCAAGCTTTATGATTGAGATTCATTGACATGTGAAGGTGCACCTTGATCTTTATCAATATTGTAGGAAGTGTGCAGTGATTGAAGGAATTTATTATATGCAATAGAGGCCTCTTCATCATCATTTGTTTGTACCTCCATATTGGAATTCTTTCTTATTTCAATGAAATTAGAAGGAGATTGATCAAATTTTGAAATAATTTCACATGGATTATGAATGGAAGGAAGAGAGAAAATATTTTCAAACCAATCTAATAATTCTTTTGTCGAAGGTTTATCTTCAATTTTAAATTTTAAACAATTTAAACGAAATTTGATGGTAAAATCAATTAAACAATCACCTTCAAACCTTCGTAGATCTTCAAAATCGTCACATAACTGTTCATAGATATATCTATCAAATTTACAAAGGAATATTGTAATAAATTGTTCCCAAATGTGGATTGAGGCAACTGGAAGTGATTGACATCAACTTCTAGCTTTTTCCAAAAATGTAAGAGAAAAAATCTTGCACAAAATATCTTCATCAATTTCATGAAAAGTGGAATTTGAAAAATTCTCAATGAATTATAAAGTATGATTAAATGCAGAATTATTCCTCTTACCTTTAAACTTTACCTAAGACAAGAGTTTTACTATTTCTGGTGGGGTATTGGAAGATGCATGTCCAGAAATACAGCTCCAAATTGAAAGTTTTAGAGAAGCCATTATAATAAAAATAAGTTGTTATAATACAAAGAATCCAAAGGAAAAAAAGTCTCGGGCCCTCCTTCTAGCGCTAAAATGTTGAGGCCTCAAAATTCACTGCAACAACATGGGGGATGACCACTTGGTCCGGACCTTAAAGAAGTTCCTTTTCTGTTTGGAATAGTGGATCTGACTGGTTTAACTAGGTCCAGTTACCTTCTCTCAATCTCCAATGGCTTAAAATATGACTTTTGTCTACCAATGGGAAAGAGACATCATATCATTTTTCTTGTTGATCTAGTAAGAAAGTGATATTTAAACTAATTTTTGGCTTAGCCAAGCCACAACTAAAGTTTTTCCTCTTCTAGAAGAGGACATTTTTAAGGATGTAGAATTTAATCTATATGGAATATTATTTTAAGATGCAAGCAAAAGGAACTATCTTAATCCTATCTCAAGTAGGCAGATATAGATCTATCCTAACCAAGAGCAAGATGTTTTAAATAATTGATATTTAAATATGTCTGGCTTATAATGAATATCAAGCTAACGAAGTAGTTCAATTAAATGACATTAGGAATACCAAACATTTCCTATCTAGAGACCTCTTAACTAAAATAATCAATCAAAAACACTCAGGAAGAAGTTCTCAAAATGATATTGATCATTTAATCGATAACTTCAATAATTAAACAATAATATGTGAAAATAGTTCACAACATATCACTATTCAATAAATCAGTTTTATAAGACATATTTATAAGTAAATAGTTACTCAGAAATTAGAATTCAACCCATAAGAGTAGAGATAAATAATAATATAAAATTGAGGCAAATTAATCATACCGAAAAAAGTGCACAAATAAGGAAGTAAATCTACACATTCTTGTTATCATAAAATAAAACCAACATTTAAAACAATAGTTTTTTAAATACCAATTTATTAAGTCCATTTCTCCAACTCTGGTCTCTAATAGTCCTTTACAATACATGAACTCTGCTTTCAAAACTAGAGCTACAATAGTGCAACCTCTGTTCATTACACATAACTCAGAATGTAAATGAAAAACCTCAATAATCTCTAGATTAGATATTCCTCTCCTCCCACCTACAATTCCAAATTCCTATAAGTGCTTTTAGAATTCCATAATTGCATATGAGAGAAGCCCCTATTACATTTTGCAATCTTCTATTTATAATTTTTGCAAAAGGATTTCTTCATAAGAAAGCTTGTTGAAGAGTGGTTTTGCTCAATCAATTTTCATTGGTTCAAATCATATTATTCAATTGTTGGAGCCTTCTCATTGATTGAGATCTTACTATTCTCATCTCTTAAACTATTTTCTTGCAAAAAAAAAAATCAAAACAAAATTAAAATGTAAAAATAAAATCAAAATGCCAAATCTGGAATTAAAACAAATATAATCAAAACTTAATTAAATAAATAATTGAAAATGAAATATAAGATTTCTATTGATGCTTGTAATGATATAATTGTTCAAGGATATCATTGACGAATGGATCTGCACTTAGAAGAAGCTTTGGGCAAATTAAAATGCAGAAAATTAAACTCAAAAAATTAGTTTTGTTAAAAATTTGGAGTTTGCTCTTCTGCTGAATTTTAGTCCCAATAAATGATCAAATCTAGAAATGAAACCACTTCAAAAATGTTCTCCATGATTTTATCTATCGAATGAGTCGTCATGGGCCTCATTTGGCCAAGTAAAACTTCATTTATGAGCTTCCAAAGTTTGTATATTAAAATTGCCATAAATCTGGAATTTTTGTTGCTTGGGCTAAAAATGAAAATTTTAATTAATTTTTAATTCTAAATTAAATAAAAATATTTTTAATTAATTAATACTGATTAATTTTAATTATATTGTTATTCTTAAATAAGAAGAAATTAATCGTGAACATAATTAAACTAAATAAAAAAATGATTTATTGATTTAATTAAAATATTAAAATATTATATTAATATTATAATTTGAATTATATTAAAATTATAATAAAAAATATTATAATTATAATACAATATTAGTTATAATATTATATAATATAATTTATTTTAATTAATAATTCAAAAATATATAAAATGCACACCACGTGAGAGGGAGAGGAGGATTGGAGTGGAGAGTAAGGTGAGTATGACGTGAGGGAGAGTGAGGTGGAGGTATGGGAGTCATAAGGACAAATGAAACCTTATATTATCCTTTAACCCTTCACATGTTTTCCAAATCGCAATTTGCAATTGCAAGTTTTTTGAGATTATGAGAAACAATGGGGTAAGAATTGAGATTTGCGATTTGCGATATCGCAAATCGCAAAGTTAAAGGCTTATCGGAAATCGCAGTTAAAGCTTGTAACAAATCTCATTTGTATATGGTTAGTGATAAATGTTTCGCAATAAAACAATAAGATATGCAATGTGTAATGGGAGTGATATGGCGGTAGGCAAGTAAGGGTCCCAAGTAATATCGCATTGGTGTTTTGGAAGGATAGCACATGAATGTGATGATGATTTTTTGCAATGGCCGATATGCAAAAAGGTAAGGGGTCCTACCAAAGGTTTTAAGCGGAAATTAGTTATATATATGATATGTAATATATAATGTGGTAATGGTAAATGTTATATAACAAGGCTGTTCGGTGGGTGGGCGAAGCTATAACACTAAAATTTCAAAATTTAATATAAGTGGGTTTATAAAGTAATAAGTCCCAAAAGGTTTATGTATGTGAGTTTTGGGGATTAAATGGGATTTAAAGCGTTAAACCATGGGTTTTAAATATGGTTTAAGCTATGAAGTGTTTGGATTTTGGGAAAAAGGGTGAAAATTAATAAAAATGAAGCGAAGTCAATATTTACAATGAATGACTATTTTAACTACAAGAATTAAAATATTGGTACACTTTATACATGTTTTTAACCCAAGCGAGAAAATAATCAAAACTTCAAAGGAGTGCCATTCACAAACCGATTGACCAAATAGAGTGAAACAAGTATCGTTGGAAAGCTTGTGAAAATTTGGATTCAACGAAGTAATCGAAATAAAATTCCGAGGAAGATGAAAAAATGAAAAAACGTAGGATAATTAACTTAATAAAAATCCTAAAAGGTGTTTAGCCAAAAAATTTGTAGAAAGAAGGGTCCCCATTATTTGCAGTACATAAGTAAAAAATGTGGGGGTTATGTTTTACCACAACACAACCATAAAAAAACAAATGGTGAGCCATAATCGTCATATAAAATATGCATATCCATATTAGGTATCATCACATAAAATCATAAAAGTTATTGCATGAATTCTTAGTACTAGTTTTAATGGTGGATAAAAACTAGTCTCTTTTATTGACTACAAATTGGTTCACCTGGCATCTCCCCAAAGAGAATGAAGGGTTTCAAGACCTCCTACTACAAGAATAAATCAGATATCACCTATTGTGACTCCACTTGTTGTCCCAGAAAATATCATAAAAGATGCAAGAGGGAAACATAAATAAGTTGAAGCTACATCTTAGTAGTCAGTGAAGAAGGTACATACAAAGTACGTTCCAAAGCAAAAGGTACCCTCATCTACTTTAGAATCTAAAGAAGTTTCAATTTCAAGAGATTCTACTGAAATATTTCAAGTTGAAAATGCTTCCCTAAAAAATAAAGTACATCATGTTGACCTAGGTTAAACTAAAAGTATCTCTCAATCATCATTTAGTAAATCAGAGATAAGTACTATTCCAGTGAAAGAAGGAAAAACAAATATTTTAAGTGTCAGTGAAGAAAATAAGGAATCATAAGACTTTGTGCTGATAGAAAGGGAATTAGAACAAGTATTGGAAATTGCACCTTTTCTAGATAGGGATGTTTTAACTGAAGAAGTTTTTAAAATCATTCTAAATTTTCTTCAAACTCATCTTGAATATCAGTATTTTTATACCCCTCAACACAAGTATTTTCCTTTGTCCTGAAATCAAGCTGTTGGTTCATCCTCTTCTCATCAATTAGAAGGGAATGTTCCTGAAGGCCCAACTTTCAATCTATCTGAATTTTTAGCTCAGCAAAACAAATTTGAAGTTACCCCAGCCCCTCAGGAGACTACATATGAATTTGATTCTTCTATAGAAGGTGAAACAAAGACCTCCTATGTCCATCTCTTTGGAAATCCGTTATTTTCAATCCCAAATCTTGAAGAACCAGCCCAAGATTCCAAATTTCTGTTATTCCAAAGTAGATCCAAATTCCACAAATTGTAATTCTTAGTTCCCAAACAACTACATCAACTTGTCATCCATTAATTGTACATCAGAAAGCCATGGCTCAGCCTGCCCTTACAAGGATGCAACAAATAGTTGCTGCAAGATATGAACCACTTGCCCTTTCTCAACCTTTTCATCCTCTTCCTCAAGGGTATTATCTAAAATATTTTCCAAAATACACAGGAGAGGGAGAAGGAGTTTCTGCTGAAGAAAATTTGGTTGCTTTCAATAGATATATTGATAATGAAAACATTGAACATGAATATGTCTATTCAAGACTCTTTTTTCAAAGCTTGGATGGAGAAGCTCGTAAATGTTTTAGAAGTCTTCCACCAAAATCAATAACAGGAATAGATGAATTGGAGGAAGTCTGGTGAGTCATTGGAATATTTTACAATGAGATTCAATAAAATTTATCAAAAAATTCTTGAATAAATCAAACCTCCTGAAACCACAGCTATGATAACTTTTTCCAATGCCTTAGATTCTTAGTTTTCTTTGTGTTTAAGAGTTGGGAAATCACAAACATTGATGGCTATGCAAGAGGCTGCACTTGAAGTGCATTCTAATCTAATGGCCTCAAATAAATTGAAAATGGAAGAGGAGAAAGCAACAAAGGAAAAAAAGAAAATGAAAGAAGAAAAACCTTCTTCCTCCAAAACTTTCATAGTAGAAGAAAAGATTGATCAAATGTCTAATTTTATTAAAGAACTTGCTTCTAAGATGATGAAACTAGAGTTAGAGAACAAACCTACCGCTAGAGCCAATCAAAATGAACTCAATAGAAATCAAGCTCCCTTCAGAAGACATTTTCAGCCTCAATAAATCTTACAGCACCCAAGGAGAAATGTTGGTGATCAAAATGTTCAGCCTCCGTTGAATAATTTTGTTGAAGAAGAGAAGCCAGAACATGAGGAAGAAAATGAAGACATAAATCTTAGAGAAACATCACAGGAAACTTGTTTGACTTTGCAAGAATATAAAGATCAGTCAAGGATACATCTCTTTTTAGATGATGAGAATGCTCAAATCCATGTACAAAATGAGAAAAAGTAGCAAGAAACCCAAACCATAAATTATCCTTTGAGGTCGAAAGGTCATGTCCAAAAACCTCAACAAAAATCAGATTCTGACAAACAAGTTGTTAAACAAAAGGAAAAAGTCAATGGTGACCCTTTACCTCGTAATCCTACCCCAATCATCATAATTTCTGTAGAAAATAAAGAATTGACTTCTCTTTATTTCAATTTCAAATCAAAGCTGAATAAAATCAAGATCCCAATTCCACATCTTGAATTGTTGAAAAATGCAGCATACAAAGAGTCATTTAAAATTCTATTATATCCACCTCTCGCTCTTGATTCAATCAATCTTGAAGATGAACATCCTACTATCTACTTAGGAAGCCATTTCCAAGACCAAAATGATGATAATTCACCACCTTTCTATCTTTCACTCAATATACATGATAAATTGTTGCATAATTGTTTATTAGATTCTAGGGCCTCCCACAATCTAATGCCAAAGAAATTGATGGTTGAATTAGGATTAGAAATCACTAAGAAATACCATGACCTATACACTTTTGATTCTTAAATATTCAAGTGTTTAGGAGTGATTAAAGACTTCGTTGTTTCCCTTACCCAACTTCCTATGAAAATTTTAGTGATGGACATAGTAGTTGCAGACATACCTTCTAGATTTGGAATGTTGCTTTCCAGATCCTGGCCCAAAAAATTGGGAGGCACCCTTCAAATGGATATGTCATACACCATAATCCTAGTGTTTGGAGGTGAATTCAGGAGGTTGTATAGGGAAACCCAAATGTCCTATATCATAAGTGATCAGCATAATCCCTCAAATCATACTATATATGCAAAGGAGAAGGAATTAGGGTCATCCATATTACACCTTGATGTTGATGACATCAATTTCCACCCTGAAATCAATGAAAAGCAGCATTTGCAAGATACAAATAAGCATCATTTAGAAGGAGGAAAGATGTGGAAACTATACTTTGATGGAGCCTCATCAAGAGAAGGATCGGGAACTATTGTAGTTCTCATTTAGCACACTCATCAAATGGTAACTTTATCATATAAATTACAATTTTCTACCTCTAATAACACTGTTGAGTATTAGGCGCTTGTTTTGGGTATGAAGGCAACAAAATATTTGGGAGCTGAACAAATAATTGCTTTTGGTACTTCAGAATTGGCAGGTGAGAAATAATTATCAAGTGAAAAAATTCAAATTTAAAAATTATAGAAATGAAGTGTGGTATTTGATTGAGCATTATTTTATAGCATTCAATTTTAATTTTTTCACTAGAGAGGAAAATCAAATGGCAAATTCACTAGCTATCGTTGCGAGTAATTTTAAAGCTCCACTTGATGTCAAGGCAACATATGATGCTAAAATAAAAACAAACTCTCCATTCTTGGCAATATCAAATACTGGCAAGAATTTGAAGATGACAAAGAAATTCGAAATTTTTTGGAATGTGTAGAAGAGTCTGCAGACATCCAAATTGATAATGAGCAGGACATCGTTGAAAATCAAAATAGTAAGTGTTTGGTCTCAATCTAGTCTCCTAAATTGAGCTCATTTAATTGTCAACCAGGGTTGGTAAACTGCTGAAGTGAAGTGTACTGTATGTACCTAGGTGTTTGTTTCTTAATGCGTTGTGTGTAGTGTTTTGTGATGTTTTTGGTCTTTTGGTGGTTTTATGTTCACAGAAAGATGACTAGAAAGCTAATGGAAAGGAGCTGGTGATTAAAAACAGAGTAAAGCCTAATTGGTTGATGACAAATGACAAATGCAATTGCAAACACTGAAGCAGAATCAAATCTAAACTATGACTAAGCATAAATAAAGCTTGATAATGACTTCTAAGGAAATGATTCAAAACATAAACTCAACTTGAGAAATGATCAACTAAATATGCAAATCCTCCTAACTAAACAGTTTGAACAACTAACTTATAATGATGCAACATTTCATCCTTGATTAGAGATTTGTTGAAGCAAATTTGGAATAAAACATTTATACCATCATAAGATCTTCTACTCTAAAGCTAGTTCCTAACTCTATTCTGCAACTTAGTTTAATGACACTACACTTCACTCAAAGGTTATGGATTTTTGAAATAGTCTTTTGAGGAAATGTTTGTTGTGAGATGATAAGGGAGTTGCAGAAGTACTTCAGGCCTTAAAATGATATTGTCTTCTGTTCCTGTGGTTATGAAGCAATTATAGATTTTAGAACAAGAAGATGTTTGTAAATAATGAAGGTTGTTTTGTTAAGTTTAACAACTGAAGTAGTCTAATATGCAGTGAATGGCAACTGAATATGGAGTGCAAATGCAATGAGTTAAGCTAACAATGAACTTGAGATGTCACTAATCTAAAACAATGTTGAACTACAAGTCATTATCAAACTTAAAACAGAACAACTGAGCATGAGTTAAGTGCAATTAAACTCCGGAGCATCCTAACTAAGCTATCATGCATTATTCTATGGAATTATACAGTTTGTTTGTCCATCATGATTGGTATTTTGGATGAGTTCCTTCTTTTGGAAGAGTTTTTAGAACAATCCTGACTGTGTAATTGAGTGCAAATGCAAACATAAAGACTGAAAGCAATGAAAAACTAAGATATCATAGCCATCTCCTACCCATCATTATGATATTTTTGACAAGCGTTTAAGAGCAAGAACGACTATGGTACTTAGTGAAAACACACAACTAAAACGTTCAAGATCACAATCATGCTTAAGACAGTATAAGGATTTTTTGGAAGAGTTTCTTCTTTTGGAAGAGTGCTGAGCATAAGTATAACTGTGATGGTGAATGAAAGAGACTACAATTAAATCCTACCATACTATAGCCATTTCCCATTCATCATTATAATCTTTTGGAAGAGCTTCTTCTTTTGGAAGAGTTTTTAGAATGAGTATAACTACAGTAGCTAATGAAAACAACTACGAATTCAACTTCAAATCCTACAATACCATAGCCATTTCCCATTCATCATTATAATCTTTTGGAAAAGCTTCTTCTTTTGGAAGAGTTTTTAGAATGAGTATAACCACAGTCGCTAATGAAAACAACTACTAATTCAAATTCAAAAACGTAAAGGCAGCTAGAATACTTATCTAAATTACGCAAATAAATCCGTGCAAGAGGCAGGGGCCCTCTACCACCTGACGGAATCTAACTCCAAATAAAATCAACGCTTTCAAAACAACACTGTCTACTTCATTAAAGGTGAAATAACTTGAACAGAGCACTCTGCATCTTCAGAAATGTAGCACAGAATCTAAGCAAAATCTAGAACAAAAATCTCTAGCCTAGCTCTCGGTTTCCCAAGTGTTTATATAACAAATGTAAATAACAAGACTTGCAACAATATCAGGATCATTGTCTTTCCTCATCGAAATCATATTAGGACTCTTGAAGTGGCTGCGTAAAAAGGAAAAAGACATCTGGACTAAGACAGTCCTACTAGAAGTCTGCCTTCTTAAATGTGTTCCCACGTATCAAAACCATACCTAGAATTCGTTTCTTACTTCATGGTGAGCAACGAACCATGTAGACATGACGTGGAATATGCCCATATGCGGTTTTTCTTGAGAGGCCACCTGGAACATACCCAAACGTGAAGACAGCTGCAGAATCGCCGGTTAGCTACGGAATGTCTGTATTCTGCAGCTAGTTCTGGTCAAAATGCATTACAATGGCAAAAATCACAAAACTTTAGCAAGTCAGTCATGTTAATCATTCTAAAAGTAATTTTAACTAAATTCATTGATCAATTGGGTCTAGGATAGCAATGGAAAAAGGAAAATGAGGTAAAATAAGATGAAAGAAAGCACAATTTTGAGGCTCAACATACCCCCACTGCTGTCTCCTTGCATGTCCTCATGCAAATTATCCTATGAACTCAGAGGCTTCTGCAAGAACATCTAATCCTCTCATTCTCCTTTGTCTGGAAGCTAAAGATCTTCTGGGTTTTCTGATAAAAAGTTTGAACCTTAGGTTGGTAAGTGCCCTGATTAGCTTCTTGTTCCTTTGCTTCAACTTTTCATTGGTCTTTTCCACTTTGTCTATATGTAGGGATAAGGTTGAGTTCATATCAGTTTTGAGCTTGACTTGATCTTTGAGAATTTCATTCTCATTTTTTATGTGTCTATTAAGTATTTCCAACTCATACATATCCCTTCTTAATACATCTATTTCAGACAGTGGAGGACTAGGGGTTCTCTCCTTACTTTCTGAAGCTCTCCTTTCCAAAGTTTCCACATAGTCATAAATTTCTTGTTGAGCAGGGTCAATTTCAGGGGTTCCTTCATTAAAATCCTCTTAAACATATTCTTCAATGGATGTTTCCTCATCTTCTATATTAATCACCCCTGTTTGTTTGATTTGAGTTTTCCTTAATTTCCCCTTTAGTCTGTGGCTTCTTCTTGGCTGAGAAGATCCCTCTCCTTTCTCCATGGCAGATTTCCTGATTACCTTTTCTTTCTTAAGTTGTCTCTTGATTTGAGTCAACTTCTCTGAGATGATTTCCTCACTACTTTCTTGGACTGTTTTTTCGATTTCAACTTTTGAGGCTCTCCATTTCCTACTTCTCCTTGTAGGCTGTGGTTCCAGTGAGGGTTCTTTTGGCTCTTCAAAATGATTTCTTATCAAGAAATTGTCCCATGTATCATTTGTTTTGGCTAAATGATGTTCAATCAAAATTTTAACCAAACCATGATGATATAGAGTTGTCTCTAAAAATTGAACCCTTCTTTGAACACAAGAAGCCATCTTTTTCAAACTTTGAAGCAAGAAGTAAGGTAGGTTTAAGTCTTCCCCCAGAAAATGCATTATCAGTCTAATGTGGTAGACATAAAATGTACCATATCTACCCTCACATGTAATAAATTTTTGCAGAAGAAGTAGTATGTTTCTCCATTTATTTTTCAATGCAGAACTGGGAATTCCTTTCTTAAATACAGTGACATCCATACCTGGTGATTTTAAAATTTGTTTCCAGGATTCATTGTGGAATTCTTTGTTTTTGAACCATCTCTCTCCAGTTCTGAGCAACCCTGTAGCCTCTGCAATGAAAACTTCAGTGACAGTAAATTTGACATCTCCCACTTCAACTTCCGTTCCTTGAAATGATCTTGCAAATGTTTTAGTGACTTCCTTGTGGAAGCCATTAAATTTCTCCAAAAATTGAAGCCATCCTATCTGTTGTAACATTTCTTTGCATTGAGGGTAGCCTTCTAAGTATTTTGAACCCACTGGTTCAGTTCTTACAATGAAACCCATAATTGCTTCTTCAATGTTCAGATTAACACTCTTCTACCCACAGAAACAATAACTTTCACCTTCGAATTGAAATGGCTTCAAGTTCTTAATGACAATGGCTTCAAACTTCGGAATGATATACCCTCTGATTGACAATGAAAACAACTTCAAATTTCGGACTGATATGCCTCTGGTTGATAGTAACAACAGCTTCAATCTTCGAGCTGATATACCTCTGATTAACAATGAAACTTTGGACTGATATGCCTCTGGTTGACAATGACAAATGGCTTCAAATTCCCACACTGCTATACCTCTATCTCTCGGTGGAAAATAGCTTCAAATTCCCACACTGCTATATCTCTGTCTCTTGGTAACAAATGGCTTCAAATTCTTCACTGCTATACCTCTGCGTTTACAGTGATAATGCTCAATCTCTGCCCACGGTGATTCAAACTGATATACCCTTTTGCTCTGCTCTCGGTGATAAGGATATTTCTGTTTGCGGAATGAAGTGTCGGCTACAGAATGGAGTGATGGCAGTGGTCACGGAATGAGGTAATGGAGTGAGGTGGAGGAAACGAATTAATGATTGAAAAGACGGCGGAGATTTTTACAACGGAAAAGAGAATCATCATTAAATGATTTGGTTGGGTTACGTGAAGAATTCAAACACTTTGACCATTTGAACCGCTTAAATGATGTCGGGCATGGAATTTGAAATGAGAGATTTTAATCCAAATTTTGTGGAGGGTTTATTGGTCATGATCAATAAAAATAATTAAAACAACCTTTTCGAACAATTCATAACTAAAACTATGCTAAACTTTATGAAATGCCATTATAATCTAAACTTGTTACCTCTGCTTTTCATTTGATTTTTGTAGTCTTTGTCTTCTTTGTTCTCCTTTGGAAGAGTCTTCATAATTCTTCTTGATGCTTCTTATTTATGGATACACTGGATCATTTTGTTGCAATTCTAATGTCTGCTGATCAATGCCTTCAGGATTTGTAGCTGCAGAATGTCTGGCTAGCTGCGGAAAGGCTGACCAGCTGCAGAATGTCTGTTAAGCTGCAGAATGTACCTGTAGAGCATTTTGATCATGGAATGGAGTGTTTTTGGAATATAGGTGAAATGTTATATGGTATGAATGAAGATGGATGATGAGACATGATATGTATGAAGTGGATGATGAAATGGAATGGATTCAGTTTATGAAATGGAGTGAAAGAACATAAGAACCGCCCTGCAATCCTTGACATGTTTTATTCATTTACAGCAAGACATCAAACTTTAAATTTTAACATGGAAATGAGATGGATGGAGTATGGAATGAGATGAATGAAACATGGAATGAAGTAGAATATGAGTGAATGAATGAAATGGAGTATGGATGGATAAGTGAATGGAGTGAAATGAAATGAGATGGATCATAAGCACTATGGATCTGGACTTATGATTTTGTAACAGCGGCTTGTAAAAACAAAAATGGAAAAGTTAGAGTGTCAGAGAGACTCTGATTTTCACCCTATCTTTTCTGTATAAACATGCCAATCAGTGATTGGTTTTCATGTTTATACCTTTATTTATTTATTTATTTATTTTTTTATTTTTTTAAAGAGAAATACTTCAGAAAATTTAATCAAGTTGATGAAGAAGAAGAATTCTTCTTCATTAACTTCACATCACTGCTTTCTTGGAACTTCTGGACAAATTCTTCTCTTGAGAGTTGTTTGTGATATAGCTTCAATCTATAACCATTCACAAGAAAAGTGACCTCTTCTTCATCTATAGTTCTGATTTTTACTGCCCCATTATCAAAAATTTCAACAATTTCATATGGCCCAAGCCAATGTGTCTGAAATTTACCTTGAAAATCCTTGAATTTTGAATCAAACAAGAGAGCCCAGTCACCCTCTTTGAATTTCTTCTCTTTGATGTACTTGTCATGCCATCTATCCCTTTGTTGTTGGACTAGACTTGTTTTCTGAACTGCATCTTGTCTGATCTCATCCAATTCATTAATTTGCTCCAGCCTATGCTTTTGTGCCTCAGTTAAATCAAGTCCTAGCTGAACTGCCATTTTGAAGGTTTGAATTTGGAACTCTATGGGAAACAAAACTTGCTTTCCATAAACAAGCTCATAAGGAGTATGGCCTGTTGTGTTTCTCCATGTAGTTCTATAGGCCCACAAGGCTTCAGGAAGCCTATCTACCCAATCTCTTCTATGTAGATGAACCGTCTTTGTTAGGATTCCTTCAATGACTTTATTAGTGGATTCCACTTGACCATTTGCTTGTGGATGATAAGGAGTAGATGTTCTATGTCTGATTTTGTACTTCTCCATCATTTTCTCCACTAGCCTTGATGTAAATTGGGCTCCTTGATCTGTAACAATTTCCCTTGGGACACCAAAACGAGTAAAAATATCCTCAAAAAGAAAAGTAACTACAGATGATTCATTAGCAACAAGTAATGGTTTAGCTTCTACCCACTTAGTAACATAATCGGTGCAAACTAATATGTATTTCTTTTGTCTTGATGGAGGACTAATAGGTCCTACAAAATCCAAAGCCCATTTTTCAAAAGGTTCAATGTGTACCTGAGGTTGTAATGGCATCTCACCTGAAGGAGAAGGTTTCCCTACCCTTTGGCAACTGTCACACCTTTTGACATACTCTTTAGCATATTTAAACAAAGATGGCCAATAATATCCTAAATTAAGGATCTTATAGGCTGTCCTCTTATCTGCAAAGTGTCCGCCACAAGGTTCGTCATGACATGCCTTGAGAATCTCAGGCATCTCATCTTCACGAACACACCTTCTAATGATCAAATATGGACCTGTCTTGTACAACTCATTAGCGACCCATGAATATTTTGCACTATCATTAATGATTTTTCTTTTATCCCTTGCATTCATAATCGAAGGAAATTTTCCTGAAACTAAATAATTAGCAATATCAGCAAACCATGGAGTTTGAGTAGAGATTGCAAAAAGATATTCATCAGGAAATTGATCTTCAACTGGAGTGTCATCTTTGATATTTTGGAGTCTAGATAGGAAATCGGCTACTGTGTTTTGTTTTCCAGGCCTATCTAGAATAGTAATGTTGAATTCTTGTAAGAGCAACAACCATCTTATAACTTTGCCATTAGTGATTGATTTGTTCATTAAGTATCTAATTGCAGAATGATCAGTGTGAACAAAAGTTTCATAGCCTGTTATATAGTGTCTAAATTTTTTTATGGCATGAACAACAGCTAAAAACTCTTTTTCAGTTACAGTATAGTTTAACTCTGCAGGAGTCAAATTTTTACTGGTATAATAGATGGCATAGGGAATTAAATATTTTTGTCCCAATACTGCTCCTAGAGCTGTATCGGAGGCATCTGTGGAGATATGAAAAGGTAACTTCCAGTTAGGTCCCCTTAATATAGGTGCTTCAGAAATTTTGGTTTTCAGGGTTTCAAAAGCTAACTGGCAATCAGAAGTCCACTTAAATTCACCATCTTTGGTGAGTAATTTGAAGAGAGGAGATGCTATTTTGGTGAAGTTTTCTATAAATCTCCGATAATACCCTGTAAATCCTAGAAAACTCCTAACATCTCTTTGACAACTTGGAATGGATAGGTTAGAAATAACTTCAACTTTCGCCTCATCAACTTTAATCCCATCCCCTGAAATGTGGTGTCCTAAAACAATACCTTCAGTGAACATCATAAAACATTTTTCATGACTAAGAGAAAGGTTTGCTTCTTGACATCTTTTTAAGACCTTTTCCAAGTTTTCTAAAGCCTCTGCAAATGTATCCCCATAAACTGTAAAATCATCCATGTACACCTCTACACAGTCATGTATTAGATCAGAAAAAATTCCTAATACTGCCCTTTGGAATGTTGCGGGTGCATTGCATAATCCAAATGGTAATAATCGGTAGGCATAGGTACCCCAAGGACAAGTAAATGTGGTTTTATCTTGGTCTTCAAGTGCTACTTGGATTTGATTGTAACCACTAAACCCATCTAGGAATGAAAAGTACTTTTTGCCGGCTAATGTATCTAATACTTGATCTATGAAAGGTAAAGGAAAATGGTCTTTAAGAGTAGCTTTATTCAGTTCTCGGTAGTCAACACACACCCTCCATTTTCCATTTTTCTTTGGTACAATTACCAAAGGAGAAACCCACTGACTATCTGAAATAGGATAGATGAAATTAACATTTAACAATTTTTGCAATTCCTCTTTAACAATTTCCATAAGATTTGGATTCATCCGTCTTTGAGGTTGTCTGATTGGTTTGCAATTTTCCTCTATATAGATGTGATGAGTACAAGTCTTGGGTCTTATCCCTTTCATGTCAGTGTATTCCCATGCATATGCAGAAGAATGTCTCTGTAATACTTTGACTAACTCTTCTTGTTGAGATTTTTCTAGGTTCTTGTTTATGTTCAAAGTTTTGCCTGGAAAAATCTCACTTGTAGAGCTGACAAATTTGTCCATAGAATGAAGAGACATCTGCCTAGATGAAAAAAACTCAATATTGGATCCCTCTTGAAATGATTCATATTTGTGTTCTGGAGAGGATTCAAAGTTTTCTAGAGTATTCAGAATTTGATTATCTTCACTAATTTCTGAAATTGTGAAGAGTGGTTGTAAATCTTCTTCATCCTCTATCCATTGAGTGTCATCTAGATCCGTAATTTTCCTAGCTAGAGGATATAAAGTGAATCTCTTAGTTGAACTACCATCAGAAATATACATATCACCGGACCTACAACTAATAAAAGCATTAGTTGTAGCCAACCAAGGTCTTCCTAGTATAACAGGATGGCCTCCTAGATTATTCTTGGGAGTTAGGATCATGAAATCCACAGGGTACTCCCAAGAATCTAGGGACACTGGAATGTCTTCTATTACCCCATCTGGTCTGATCACAGATCTATCTGCTAATTGTAATAATGTGGGTGTAAAGAGAAGATTAGGAAGTTTCGGTTTGTCCATGATTTGTCTACTCATGATATTTATTGCTGCTCCTAAATCAATGAGTGTGTTTTGAATTTCAATTCCATTGATGTGAATTTTGACAACTGGATTTTCTGGGTCAAGATACTTTGGAATAGCAATCTTGCCCATCATAATGTCTGCTATTTGTCCTACCAGTTGAATTTTCTTGGTTTCTCTTATTCTTTTTCTTGTTGTTTTCATACTCAACTCCTTTATTGTTTTGGCTAAAATTGGGATTTCCTTGATGGCTTGCAGTAATGGAATTTTAATGCAAACATTTCTCATTCATCTAAGAAATCATAATTAGGCACCATGATTTTTTTTTCTACACCTCTATCAATTTGTAATCTTTCCGGAAAGGGAGGTATAGAAGTAGATGTGGATGGTTGCTCTAATACAGGAGTTGGATTTATTGGATCTTTTTGTTTTAGTTTTTCAATGTGTGGGTCTTGAAAGGATGTGTCTTCCTCAAGGCTTTTATTCACCCGTAGGGAGTCTTCCTCAGAATTATCTTGTTCTTGTATGATCACAGAAGGTTTCCTCTTTTCAAGTATCCTTCCAGACCTAAGTTGAACATCACTAAGGTCTAGAGGAGTAATTAAATAAGTTGGAAACTATTGGCCTTCTATCATGTATGTATTCTGAGGGTTCTTATTGTTGGGGTTTGGTATGGGTTGAGCAGGCAATTGATTTGATTTTTGAGGGAATGGTAATGAAAGTGGTTGATTTTGATGTGGTTGGTTCTGATGATGTTGTTGAGGATTTTGTTGAAAATTTTGTAGAAGATTTTGAGGAAAATTTTGTTGAGGATTTTGAGGATAAAAATGTGGATATGGTGGATAGGATGGTGGATACTGATAGTATGGAGAATATCTTCCATAGGGACTTTGTGTTCCTTGTGCCCAAGATTGAGATTGATTTTGAAATTGGGGCCAAGGTTGTTGCCAATAATTCCAAGGTGGAGGTTGATTATACATTTGATCATGGAATCCTTGTGTTTGAGGTCCCTGCCAAGGTCTTCTAGATACAAAATTGAGAGACTCTGTGGAATCTATAGGAGTTTCTTCCTGAAAGACAGCTTTGAGACCAGGGAGAGAAGGACAATTCTTGGTCTCATGTTTCTCAGAACAAATAACACAGGTTTCTACAACTTTTATATCCAAAGGACACTCTCTCAAGGCATGTTTCTTTCTACATTTGGGACAAAATATTGCCAAGGCATCAGATTCAGCCTTCTGCTTGTTTTGTATCTTAAGGGTGTCTATTTGTTCACTAAGACTCCCTAAGATGTCGGATTTAAAATCATCAAGCATGTGTCCTATTTCTGATCTACTTACTGTCCCAGAAGCAGACTTACTTGCCCTTGCAAGAGCAGGATCTCTTGGACCTTTGACAGTTTTGGATTTCCCTCTTGAAAGGTTAATACATAACTCAAATATTTCAGGTAATGTGAGTTGTGATATATCCCCTTTTCCCATCATGTTAAGGATATCCAACCATTCATCCCTAATTGTTTTCAACAAAAGAGCTTTTAAGGTGTCTTGATCTAGGTTTTCCATTTTTGCCCTTTTGATGTTGTAATTAAATCTCCCCAACAAATCTTCCAAATTTTCATCTTCTTTTTGTAACATCTTGAACACTTCTTCCTTATGATTAACCGGCATACAATAATCCAAATATCTCTCTAGAAATGCTTGTTTCATGTCTTCCCATGTTCTAATAAAAATACTGATTAGACTCATAAACCACTTCAATGCTGCTCCCTTCAAAGTTGAAGGAAATAATTTCAGCTTTTGAGCATCTTGTAAGTAGTCATAAGTTCTACATAGCACTTCAAATTCGAATAAGAAAGTTTCAGGATCTTCAGTTTTAAGTCCATAGAAGTTTGGAAGGACAGAGGGTGAAATGTTTTTCATGGTTGTATTGGTTTCTTCATCAATTATAGGGAACCCCAAAGAGCTTCCTATTCTACCTCTTCCTCCATTTGCACCTCTACCTCCTTCTCCTCTACCTCTACCTCTACCTACAAATAGTGTGTTTTCTCCATTAAAAACTCCTCCTCCTCCTTCTTCTGCCATGGTTGACTCTCCTGTGGAAGTGGAAAGGTTTGTGTCCCTAACAGGAGTTTTTAGATCTTCTTCTATGGCAGGTTCAGTGGATGAAGTGGAAGGTTTTTCTAATGGGATATCTGATTTCAGGTCTTCTCGAAGTCCGGGATCAGTAAAGGATGGAAGATGGGTTTGAGTTGAAGGTGTACTAGCTCTGGATCTAGATGAAACAAGTGGTGTTCTAGAAATCAAAATTCTGCCTCTGCTGCTTATAAATCTTCCCCTTGAATCTCTCTCCCTACGCATATAATTGTTTTTGGATGCTAAGAAACAAAGGTTACCTAGTTTTCACTTCCTCGGCAATGGCGCCAAAATGTTTGGTCTCAATCTAGTCTCCTAAATTGAGCTCATTTAATTGTCAACCAGGGTTGGTAAACTGCTGAAGTGAAGTGTATTGTATGTACCTAGGTGCTTGTTTCTTAATGCGTTGTGTGTAGTGTTTTATGATGTTTTTGGTCTTTTGGTGGTTTTATGTTCACAAGAAAGATGACTAGAAAGCTAATGGAAAGGAGCTGGTGATTAAAAACAGAGTAAAGCCTAATTGGTTGATGACAAATGACAAATGCAATTGCAAACACTGAAGCAGAATCAAATCTAAACTATGACTAAGCAAAAATAAAGCTTGATAATGACTTCTAAGGAAATGATTCAAAACATAAACTCAACTTGAGAAATGATCAACTAAATATGCAAATCCTCCTAACTAAACAGTTTGAACAACTAACTTATAATGATGCAACATTTCATCCTTGATTAGAGATTTGTTGAAGCAAATTTGGAATAAAACATTTATACCATCATAAGATCTTCTACTCTAAAGCTAGTTCCTAACTCTATTCTGCAACTTAGTTTAATGACACTACACTTCACTCAAAGGTTATGGATTTTTGAAATAGTCTTTTGAGGAAATGTTTGTTTGTGAGATGATAAGGAAGTTGCAGAAATACTTCAGGCCTTAAAATGATATTGTCTTCTGTTCCTATGGTTATGAAGCAATTATAGATTTTAGAACAAGAAGAGGTTTGTAAATAATGAAGGCTGTTTTGTTAAGCTTAACAACTGAAGTAATCTAATGTGCAGTGAATGACAACTGAATGTGGAGTGCAAATGCAATGAGTTAAGCTAAAACTGAACTTAAGATGTCACTAATCTAAAACAGTGCTGAACTACAAGTCATTATCAAACTTAAAACAGAACAACTGAGCATGAGTTAAGTGCAATTAAACTCCGAAGCATCCTAACTAAGCTATCATGCATTATTCTATGGAATTATACAGTCTGTTTTTCCATCATGATTGGTATTTTGGAAGAGTTTCTTAGAACAATCCTGACTGTGTAATTGAGTGCAAATGCAAACATAAAGACTAAAAGCAATGAAAAACTAAGATATCATAGCCATCTCCCACTCATCATTATGATATTTTGGACAAGCGTTTAAGAGCAAGAACATCGATGGTACTTAGTGAAAACACACAACCAAAACGTTCAAGATCACAATCATGCTTAAGACAGTATAAGGATTTTTTGGAAGAGTTTCTTCTTTTGGAAGAGTGCTTAGCAAAAGTATAACTGTGATGGTGAATAAAAGAGATTACAATTAAATCCTACAATACTATAGCCATTTCCCATTCATCATTATAATCTTTTGGAAGAGCTTCTTCTTTTGGAAGAGTTTTTAGAATGAGTATAACTACAGTAGCTAATGAAAACAACTACGAATTCAACTTCAAATCCTACAATACTATAGCTATTTCCCATTCATCATTATAATCTTTTGGAAGAGATTCTTCTTTTGGAAGAGTTTTTAGAATGAGTATAACCACAGTAGCTAATGAAAACAACTACTAATTCAAATTCAAAAACGTAAAGGCAGCTAGAATACTTATCTAAATTACGCAAATAAATTCGTGCAAGAGGCAGGGGCCCTCTACCACCTGACGGAATCTAACTCCAAATCAAATCAACGCTTTCAAAACAACATTTTCTTCTTCATTAAAGGTGAAATAAATTGAACAGAGCACTCTGCGTCTTCAGAAATGTAGCACAGAATCTAAGCAAAATCTAGAACAAAAATCTCTAGCCTAGCTCTCGGTTTCCCAAGTGTTTATATAACAAATGTAAATAACAAGACTTGCAACAATTTCAGGATCATTGTCTTTCCTCATCGAAATCATATTAGGACTCTTGAAGTGGCTGCATAAAAAGGAAAAAGACATCTGGACTAAGACAGTCCTACTAGAAGTCTGCCTTCTTAAATGTGTTCCCACGTATCAAAACCATACCCAGAATTCATTTCTTCCTTCATGGTGAGCAACGAACCATAGACATGACGTGGAATATGCCCATATGCGGTTTTTCTTGAGAGGCCACCTGGAACATACCCAAACGTGAAGACAGCTGCAGAATCGCCGGTTAGCTACGGAATGTCTGCATTCTGCAGCTAGTTCCGGTCAAAATGCATTACAATGGAAAAAATCACAAAACTTTAGCAAGTCAGTCATGTTAATAATTCTAAAAGTAATTTTAACTAAATTCATTGATCAATTGGGTCTAGGATAGCAATGGACAAAGGAAAATGAGGTAAAGTAAGATGAAAGAAAGCACAATTTTGAGGCTCAACAGTAAGTCTTTCAAAAAGACCATGGTTGGGAAAGACATTATTGATTTAAAAACTAACTACATTCCTAGAGGCCTAGTTCCTTTAGAGAGGTTTTTTGACAATAATAATGTCTTTTTAAAGCCTGAAAGTAAATTAGATGGAGAGAGTACAATTGACTGCAATATTGGTACAGAAGATCAGCCTAAATTAGTTAAAGTTTCTAAATTTCTTTCTCAAGAAACTAGAACTAAATATGTCAAGCAACTGAAACAATATGCAGACATTTTTGCATGGTCCTACAGTAATTTGAAGAACTATGATAGAGGTATAATGGAACATAAAATTCCTCTGAAAGTAGAAGAAAATCCTGTAGTACAGAAGATAAGGCACATCGATCCCATGTTTCTCCCTATTATTGAAAAATAGATCAAGAAATTATGGGAAGCAAAAGTAATTCTGCCTTTAAGATTTTCCAATTGGGTAGCTAATATTTTCCTGGTTCGAAAGAAGAATGGTGAAATTAGAATTTGTGTTCATTTTCACAATTTGAACCGGTGTTCACTGAAGGATAACTATCCATTACCCAAAATGCATTATATTTTGCAGAAAGTTGTAGGCTCTAAGAGATTTTCAATGATAGATGGATTTTCAGGGTGTAATCAAATATCGGTTGATAAACAAGATGGAGAGAAGACAACATTTAATACACCCTGAGGAACATTCATGTACAAGAAGATGCCATTTGTTCTAATGAATGCAGGCACAACATTTCAACACGTAATGGATATTTCCTTTGCAAGAGAAAAAGACAAATTTGTAGTCATTTACTTGGATGACATTACAGTCTTTTCAAAATATGATGAAGATCACTTGAAACATTCGAAACAAGTTTTTGACAAGTGCAGAAAATTTGGTTTATCCTTGAACCCAAAGAAGTCGTCAATTGTTGTTCAAGAAGGAAAATTATTGGGACACATTGTGACAGAAATTGGTATTTGTATTGATCCAGGAAGAGTTGAGGATATTCAGAAGATTGGTTTACCAAGGAATAAAAAATAATTACAGTCCATTTTGGGGAAAAATAATTTTCTGAGGTGTTTTGTCCAAAATTTTGCAGATATAATCAAACAAATAAATGTCTTGCTGAAGAAAGATGCAGAATTCAAGTGGCGAGATGAAGCAAAAAACTCTTTTTCAGCAATCAAGTCCACCTTGACTGAAGCTCCAGTTTTAATCAGCCCTAATTTTGAAAAATATTTTCTGACTTTTTCATATGCTTCTAAAGAAACAATTACAGATGTTTTGTTACAAAAGAACAAGGAAGGCTTAAAACAACCTATTTCATTTTTCAGTCATGCTTTAAGAGATGTTGAGTTAAAGTACAACTTGATTGAAAAACAAGCATATGCACTAGTTAAGGCTTTAAATTATTTTCGATTTTATGTGTTACATTCAAAAATTGTTTTGTTTGTACCAAATATTACTATCAAAGATGTACTGGGGATGATTCACCATTTTTGGGGTAAAAAAGTAAAAGATTAAAAATAATAAAATGATAAAACTGCTTTTTTCAACTTGTATTTCAACTTATATTCCTAAGGTTTTACTCAAATTTCGAGTGGGAGTACTCATTGGATGAAAAATTTAATTCCTCATCTAAGGAGTATTCATGTTGCATACTTTCAATGGACCCTGCTACATGAAAAATGAGAAATACATGAAAAACGTGATTGCAATCATGTTTTTCATGTATTTATCACTTTTCGTATAGCAGGGTCCATCGAAAGCATGCAACATGGGTACTCCTTATATGAGGAATCAAATTCTGCATCCAACGAGTATTCCTTCTCGAAATTTGAGTAAACCCATAAGGAGATAAGTTGAAAATATGAGTTGAAAAAGTAGTTTTTTCTTTTTTCTCTCTAAAATTTGATGATGTAATCTAATATTATTTTATTATTTCCACTAATATTTTATAATTTCTTTAGGAGGCCCATTTTATACCTCAAAATTTTCTTAATGATCTCCTGTTACAAAATTACATCCATCTTTCTGTCGCATTCATCACGTGTAGCTCATTTTGGCCTCTAGTCGTGTTGTCCCTCATCCCCTCCAAAGTTGAATCAGTCACTGCCAAGTCCACCATGTGTTTTATGCTCTCACAACGGAAGTCCTATGTCCACTACTTAGTATCCCATTCTTCAAACATCATCCCTAGTATCAGTCCATCAGTTGCTTTACTATGATCCCTCATGCCGTAGTTGAGGATTCATCATTGCCTCACCTATGGCACACCTCCTTTTGTCGACATCAGCACATTAATTCTAGAAGACAGGTCTAATGGGCATTGTACCTTAGTTCCAACTTCCATTCTTGCTCAGTGCCTCAGATCAAGCAAACGGTTTCCCTTTGACTTGGTTGTTTCTCACCTTCTCGACCTCTACTCATTATCGTATGATTGAGATTTGTATACTTGATTTTTTGGTGATCCAACAGATTGTACTAGTGATTCTCGGGTTTGTGTGAGATTTTTCATTCCTCATGAGGGGGTGGCCCTTCAGGTATCCCCCCACACGCCTAGATGATGTCAGATTATGCTACACGCTCAAATGCAGTTCTGCAGATTTGATGGATTTAGTTTCAGCTGCTTGTAGCACCTAATGCACATCTCATTTAGATGATCCATTCATATCTTCAGAGCCCTTTCATGTTCAGTAGGGCTTCTTTAGTTGTTATACCACCCCACCTCCCCATGTTATATGGAGGGGCACTACTTATGTATCATGTACTCAGATGCTATTGTATTTAGTCTTAGCACATGTTTTTCCAGGTGCATTATGTATATGGGATCCATTGTATTATTTTCTGGCCCATTAATGCCAACATGTCATGTATTATGTACTATACATTTTGTAGCTCAGTCCCACTTTGTTGGGATCACGATTATTCTTTGTACTTTGTCATCTCGGTGGGTATGGGTATGCCTCCCCTGCCTCATTGAGAATGGGTACTCCAACATAAAAGGAGACTTATATCACTTTGTAGGTCTTGCACCCTCAATTATTGTCCTCTCTTGCTTCACTTCACTCATATCTCTATTTCTCTCTCTAATTCCCCTTCAGTGTCTAGTGATTGTGTTCTTACAACGTACTTTGGTCATACAATTTTCTCCTAACGCTCGTACATTGGGGGCAATATGTTATCACCAAAAATTGGTCATCTAACCATCTCTAATTAGATGGATCGAAATACACCATGTAAGAAATAATTTAATAAACCACATTTTATTAAGTTATTTCTGGTTAAAACAAGAAACCGCATGAGGAATAATTAAATAAATCCTTATTTATTTGATTTTTCTCTAGGAATAATTAATTAAACCATTGTTTAAATAATATTCCTGGTCACATTTAACCCAATTATGAGAGAAAATTAGATAAATCATTATTTATCATTATTTATCTTATTTTTCTCTAGGAATAATTAATTAAATCCTTATTTAGTTATTGTTCCTTGTTAAATTTGACTAAATCACCTAGAAATATTTAAACAAATCATTGTTATTATTATTATTTAACCACATTCTTGAAATGATAAATAAATCATTTATTTATTTTATTAATTCTAAATAAAGGTATTTAGCCAATTTAAATACGTTTTCCCTCCAAACAAATATAATAAAATATTCCAAGCAGTTAGATCTAGATTTTGGTTAATACTATTTTATTATTCTCCATTATCGAGGATAACTCAATATTTTGTTATAAATAGGAGGGTTTTTCCATTCATTCTTGACTTTGATCATTCTCATTATCGCTATTATTTTTTTTTCTATTTGAGCTCCCACTTGAGTTCAACACATGATTTGGGTTTTCTACACCATTGAGAGAGAGAAATTTCTGAAGTTGAAGCATTGAGGACAACCAAGAACCCATCCCATTGAGGGGTACTAGTAACATCTACTTGTTTCCTTTACTAGGTGTTATAATATAAGAAATCATTCTTTAATATTGTCTTACTTGTTGGATACTTGGAGTTATTTTTTCACCAGTACTATTTCTTTTTGTTGTTTAAATACTTTTACTGCATAGATCTGGGTTTTTGCAGGATTTTTTCTAGCTGTCTATTGCAAATCTAAAGGGTTAAGCAGTCATTTATGTTGTTAGGGCTATTTATCATGCATATCTTAAGTAAGGTCTTTTTGGTACACTTACTGAAATATTTTACACTAACAAATGGCATCTCTACTGGTGTTCTAATTACACATTGGCATCAACAAATGGTGACTCCAATGTTGTGATTCAAACTGCTATGTGACCAACAACTTCAACAAAATGGATTTTTATTCAGTTTTTTTCAGTATCTTGATGTTTTTTTTTAACTGTTTTTCCCTAATTCAGTCAAAATTATAAATTTTAGATGTTTTCTGGTGTTTTCTCCAGGTAACAACCTACTTCCCAAGAAACAAGAAGCAGGAATCACATTTTTTTAGCCCAAATAGTGAAATTTCCCCCTGAAATCGCACTTATGTGGTAAAAATGTGTGATCCCGCTTGTTTAGAGGTCAGTAACTACAATCTAGAATATTTTGTTGATTTTTTTCTGAAAATTGTCAGGGTTTGCCAAGAGCACTGTTTTCCGTTGTCTGACCTCTGTTTCAGCCCATATTAGGTCTAGATATGCTTATTTTGTCTCGAAGTATAACCAAGCCCCCTAGGGTTTCAGTACATTTCTACCTTTTTAGGAGGGGTTAAGCTGAGTAGGTAGTTTGAGATTTGTAGTGCTTTCAGCCATTGTTTCAGGGTCTGATCTATCCTTTTTACTAATCCTTTCTCATAGGTTATTGTTACATCCAAAACCATCTCTTGAGTTTTGTTTTCTCTTTGCCTTAGGGTCTCTTTGTTTTCCCTATGTTTTTATCCTTTAACCTCATCTTTTACAACAGTTTTCCCCTCTGGTTTCTTTTTGTTTTCTGCATCATTTCCAATAGTATCAAGTCATTAGATCCGAGTCTCATAGGCATTATTTCTCTTGGCCATTTTAGTGTATTTTGAGTCAATTTTTCCCCCATTTCATCTGGTTGTTTTATATTCTCATTTGGGTTGGGATTTATGCATGAATAGCTTGTTATAGGTCAATTTGGGCATCATCCCCCATGATCTAATCAAACTGGACATCATCAACAGGACCAATGAAATAGGGTTTATAATCCCCTCATATTTTAATTGCTACATGCCCTAAGAGAAGAAAAAATCATTCATGGCTTATATTGTGAGATTTCCAATGTTTGAAGTATATTTTATATCACTTATGAGCTCACCAACACTACCTCTCAAGGGAATAACTGTGTTGCATATGCAGCTCCCTCCATTCAAGGGTGCACTGCAATGCACTTCCCAACATTCAAGAGTGCGTTGGTTAATTGGGAGCAAAATTCTCATTGTTCCAGAATATCCACATGGCCAATGCCTTATAGAAGAGTCCATATGTGTCAAAATTCGAATCCAAGTGTCCATCTAACACCTCTGAGCTTGGAAACATGTCTTACCTATTATTAGAAAGTCATTGATTGAGAAAATACCATCAGTTTCCCTATAAATTGAGCAGAGATCTTAGTGCCAGGGAAGGAATAATTTTGGTAAAGAAATGTTGTTGGATTCTCAATTGAGAGAGTGAAAGAAGTGATATGTTGCTGGTGATATGTTGATTTTGATGAGGCTGGGATGAAGCTGGAGTTGGTGACATCAAATCGATCATTGGTTGTAACCTCCCCATTCTACTCTTTAATAAATATTATTGTTCATTTTCCCATATATGTATCTGTTTATATTTCTATTTCTCATGTAATGGATTCTTGAATTATATATATGTTTCATGTTCAATCGATTTAACTGATTAAGATAAATAAGCATCTGTATATTTCAATATCTTTGTTTTGATTTGTTTATACTTGCAGGAATCAATCGAGCAATCAAAGTTGGACTGGAGGGTACAAAAAAAGCGACAGAAGGAGAATAGGAAGCGCTTGGATCACAGGTAGGTTCTTCTATATTTTTGTGTGTCTATTTACTCTTAGAGAAAGTGATAACAAAGTCTTTAATATGTTGTTCTAAATGAATAGCACCACATTAAGGGAATTTTATTTATCCATAGATCATAATTTTTCATAACATAGTTGTTTATTTTACTTCAATTTTAGTTTCATTTACAAGTTTTCAACATTTTTTATTTTTCTTTGAATAACTGCCTGGGCATAATTAAAATAAACACACAGCTTGAACGCACTCACACCTAAAGCGAAGAGTGATTGGTTTACACTGCCAAGCTAAGACATAAACATCATAATAATTAATATGCCTCACGGATCCTTTGTTTATCACTTTTCAACCTTTTCATGTCATTTGTGACTTGCCATCATTGTGCCCCTAAGACATTTATCGGGGAGACTCCTAGGTATTCACCCTCAGTTTCCATTAGGGCATCTTACTTCATCCTGCAGGGTCTAGGTGAGTCCTCCCCCGAGTCCCCATTCTAAATCTGATTCTGGTTGATCCGGTTCTTCCTTTGATTCCGACCCTATTTCTCCTCACCCTCATACTGTCACCATGTCAGGCGCCAATCCAAGTGCAGGTCCTCAAGCTGGTAGTGGCCCTGGCTCTAATGTTGTTTCCACTACTAGTGGAACCGCTACTAGAACCATATGGACTACTCCTTTTCTGCCTTTTATGGTGGGTTTAAGCCTTCCCGATTTTAGCCAGTCAATCAATGACCCCATACTTCACGATGTAGGTTGGCCAGCTATGCCAACTAAGCTTCCTTCTGGCATTTCTAATTTTGAAGGAAACACTAGAGAGGACCCTAGTAATCACGTATGTTCCTTTCATATGTGGTGTTCGTTTAATTCCATCACCAATGATTCCATTCGCCTTTGTTTGTTCTAACGTACGCTCATTGGAAAAGTTGTAAAGTAGAATTTCGATCAACTTGTGGCATCTCATATCAGTTTTGCGACTCTTGCTAAAGCATTTATGTCATATTTCTAGTTACCCCTCCGCTATGATACCGGTATCGAGTTTTTGACCACATTCCGTCAATATTTTTCCACTCGCCTTTCCGACCATGTCTAAGAACGACGTAGAAGAAGGATCTTGTGTAGAGCCCATACATTCAACGACCATTTCTATATGGATTGGTTTCTTAGAATTCTCATAGCCCTGATTGGTAAATATGTCGCATATCATTTTCCTCGATTCGAGGAAGAAGCTCTCCAGAGTCGCATTAAAATATGACTGGATCTATGCCCAGTTTGGTTATGTTTATATCGTTTTACCAGATCTTCCCAGACCTGGAGGTGCCAATGCACTAGGGGAATCTCATGTCACCGAAGGCCTCGTTGGATCTCTTTCACATCCATATTCTCCTCCTCACATGATTTATGGTTACCCCCAGTGGGGGACCAGTTCCTCCAAAACTATTCCCCCTCTGGGAAACTTGTATCTCGGTCAAAGCACGCCTTACACATTTTCCCAACTACATGAGTCAATGCTAGGGCCAGTTGTTGCTTAATATTTTTATCCAAATGTTGCCCCATATCCTTTCTATACTTATGCACATCCCAATGCTCCATCCCCTCCAGCATCAACGCCCCTACCTCCCGTGCCTTCTCAACCTCTTCCACAACAACCACTGCCTCCTCAAGGTCAAGTGTATCCTCAACAGAGTGTGACTAATCCCCTAAATTCAAATAAAAAGAATAAGGGGAAAGGAAACTAGAACCAACAAGCTCAATATAACCAAGGTCCCTAAGGTAATCAATCGAATGCACCCCAAGGGAACCAACCTAACACCACAAACTAGCAACAAGGTGATCAACCCAAGCAGAACAAGACCCTTCATATGAACAAACCTAGCTCATGTTGTGGTGTAAATGGCCATTATACTCATGATTTTCCACCTTTACCCCAGATGCGTCAGCGTTTGGAATCCCAAGAAGCATCCATAGGACAACAACCCACCATGTCACTTCCTCCAAACATTGCGCCAGCTCAACCGACTATTTTCACTAGTCCTTTTCCCGCAGTAAGGATATGTTGCTACCCAACCACCTCAAGGTCAGGTTGCTCCTCAACCTCGGTATTTTGGTACCTCTGTTTACCATATTCTCACGATGAATTCTGACGAGGCCAATATCACTAATTTCATCCTTCAAACCCGGTCACACGAGTATGAAAAGAAACAAGCTACGTCTAAAATAGAGTTTGAAACCAAATTATCCACAAAGTCCATTCCAACACAAAATTTTCCCTACCAAATCCCTTAGCCTAAGGAAGAGTTCATTCCTAATATCCCCAAAGAGACATTATGTTGAAATGATGCTTCTACCAAAGCCGCCCACACCTACAACATAGTAGATGACTTAGTGCAGTCTCCTATCGCCATGTCAACATTGGAAGTCCTCCAAATGTTCCCATCACAATGAAAGGCTCTACTATCTTCTCTGGGCACTCTGGATCCTTCATATGGTTGTTTAATCATCTTTTATGCTGACAAGTCAGAACATCCCCCTTTATCCTCATCATTTTCCTTCCAAATACCAGTCAAGATCCATAAAGCCCACGTTCAGTGATGTATCATTGACGAGGGCACATCCACGTGTGTGATGTATGCCTATGTTTGGAAGAAACTTGAATCTCCCAATATTTCCCCATTCGCCATCACTTTACGTGCTTGGGACAATCACCCTTCCCATCCCTTTGGCATGTTACACAACTGTCAAGTAACACTTGCAGGAAATAATGTTTGTATCAACATAGAAGTCATTGATGCCCCCTTGGATTATAATATCCTCTTGGGTCATAGCTACACCTATGAAATGTTATTTGTTGGATCTATGGTTCACCATAAGATGTGCTTCCCCACAACGGAAATATCATCACCATCGAACAGTTGTCATATTATGAACGGATGTCTCAGACCTCCCTTAAGTCCATCATCTCTTTGGTGGCTGATAACCAATGAGTCACACTTCTCACCCATTTATCACTAGGAGTCTATAAATATTCCACCTTACTTGGTTCATTCCCTATTCCCCCCCATCTTATCACTGAGCCCATCTCATCAAGTGTTTGCATGTTGCAAGTGTCTCGGGCTAGCTAGAAGTGGTCTGGTACGACTAGCTAGCAGCCAATGCCTTCACAACCTACTATTGTTCACTTGACATAGCCATCAGGACCATCTCCTCAAGGACCTTCTCCTTTTTTTGGTGTCTCTCCCAATCTTTTTCAACCAGGACCAGTTCCCCCAAGTCTTAATTATTTGGGAGTCGTTCCACCAGGTCATTACCCTTCAGATTAGATATCGTTTTTAGCTTCCCCGTCTGGAATCTTTTCTTTGCCTATTATGGCTACGTTGAGTTTACCCACTTTGACCCTGGGGATCCCAGTCTGATACATTGATCCCCTAGCAAACAATCCACCTGGTCAACTTAAACCATGTACCACTTTGACCCCGATTCAACCATTCGCCATGACCCCTCCCTTTACTTCAGTTCCATAGCCACCTCAACAGGAATATACTCCTATCGAGAAAACATCCGGTGATGGGGTTAAAGCTAAAAAGAAGAAACCTAAGGAAAAGTCTCCAAGAAACTCAAATCGTTGCGCAAAAATCACCCTTGTGCTTTGTGCAATCATTATGGCTACTATTCCCATCATTGTCCCCTTCTCGACGACTTTCGTGATACTCTTCAGGAAGTTCACGAAATAGAGGCTGCTCGTAGTGGATCATCTAATCCTCTACTTGTGAGTTCTGCTTCACTAGAATCGAATGACTATTCTACACCCATTGTGATACCTCCACCTAATGTCAAGATTAAGGACTATTTGGTCATTATTATCTATCTGTCATCATCCATGATATCCATAGAGGAAGACCCCTCATAGGCTTCCCCTCCTATTTCGGTTGAACCCCCCTCATTGAACACCATAGTCTTAGCATTGGTATATGTTTCATCTACTAGCTCTTTGTCTACCCATAGTAGTGATGTGTATGTGAAAAATATTTCCCATGAAGATGAGTCACGTAGCTTTGCCGCATCAAGTGGCCTCTCATCTGCCAGTCTTCCCATCTTACATTCCGATGAAGACATTATGGAAGCCATGACCACCCATGTTTTTCCTTGGGATGATATGCACCATTGTGTGTATTTAATTCCATAGCATACATATGACCAATATGTTGTGGATTCCAAATAATTCATCCTTAGTGAAGTCGATTGGTTCTATAACCCCTTACTTTGAACCCATGAATTTGAACCACATACACATTGTGGCCATTATATTGACATCAAATCTTTTGGAAAGGGGGCATACCTTATAGAGGACTTAGAAGGAAAACTCCTTCCTAACCCTCGCAATGCACTCTACCTCAAGAAATTTTACCCATAGCATCTCCCATTGACATGTGTATATTCATTTCTATCATGCAATTAAGTAGCTTGCATTGTCCACCATCATCTCATTTTTTGTCTTTTGGCGCCTTTCATATGGATCCATCATCCACATCATATATCGGTCATGCCTATAGTGCAATTTTCTTCTCTTGGAATCTAGCCTCGACGGCTTGGGCCATTTTTACCCCCTTGTATTTGTTAGTTCACTCCAACGGAGTATGTATTTGATCTGCCACCAATAACCAATTCGAATATGATGTAGTGATAGGTTTGTTAGTCGTTGCCCTTGACCATCACATCGTTCATCTTCATGTTTGTTTAGATTCCTTGCTACTTGTCATGCAGTTGAATGATGTTTATCGTTTTCATAACCATATCCTATTTAGAAAATATCTACGAGTGAAGAATTTAGCACGTGAATTTGAATCCATTACATTTAGTCATGTTCCTAGAGCCCAAAATCACTATGTAGATACCATTGCAAATAAAATTTTAAATTTGCATTTATGACATGCATTTAACACAAGACAACCATAACAAACAAATGGTGAACCATAACCATCATATAAAATATGCATATCCATATTATGTATCATCACATAAAAGCATAAGTGTTATGAGTCCACTAATATAAATACATCCGACATGCCCACAACATGTTAAAAAAAATAAAAATGGGGCACCACATGCCCCTATCCTTAGTCACTATCTGGAGGCTTTCGAGCTAATGGCTCTGCTCCACTAGCCCGTAGGTCCAGAACTACCTGACAGGCCATATCTGTGCATTGTCGGATGCCTCGACACTCTGAGGGAAGACCAATACACTAATTTGTATACCAATCCTCTAAGTCATGTGAACCGTGCTCTGCCACCCTTTTCAATAGTACATCGAACTTGCGGCAAAGGTCCTCCAGCAGAGCATCACATTCATGTCTCTATTCTGACATCGACACACTCTGTTCTATGGCCCTTGGTGCTACGGCTCGTCCTGCATATCCTATCGACTTGACTGATGCTATATCTACATACCAAAAGTTAAGAATCAATACCACATACATATCCTAAAAAAATTAAATGCACCATAATATATCGAAACTTTCACTTACCATTTGGTCCCCATGCTCAGCTGGGCAAAAGTGGCGATTCAGGATCCCCTTGATAGTTCATGCCACTGAATGGATAGTAGTCTATGTATAGCAGCATATGATTCCAATGTGCGAAGAACTCTGGTCGGAACACACATTTGAATCCCCCTCCCCCTCCTCTATGCAGTACCTGCCACCAGCGGCGCATCCTGAGCTCCTGTGGGCCATGAGGTCAAATAGTCGAGATAGTCAGGATATTCTCAAAGAAGAAAGAGCAAAACATTGTACCAAAATAAAAATCATGGTTCACTTTTCATCTGCATAGAGATAACTGTCGTTTCATCGACAACAACAGCATCTAGGCCCACCCATAGTAGGTCCATCTCAAAATACTCTCCACTATATCATTGGCCCTTTAGTGATGTGATGGAATTCCTAGTTGCCCAAAATCCGCAGCACTTCTATAGTGACAACCTGTGTCTCTAGCCTCTCTAGATCACTGATCAGGATGGTCGTGCCCTTAGCATGAGCACCTAGTCTATAATGGTGCTCCAAGAACTCTTATATGTTCCTCCCATGAGGTAACACTGGATGTATGTTCCTCACCACCCCTAGTGGGGGGATTCTGGTCAAAAAATAGATATCCTGGATCATGAGCTTGATCCTATGCCCCTGCACCATGAAGGCCTCCTAGCCTAGATTCGAGTAGCTCACTATCCTAGATAGCAAGTTCTCACCTTCCCTCATCAGCAATTTCTCTACCAACTTGAGAACCTCGTACCGAGCAAGCACACCTCTCACCATATGATTCCCCTAAATCTCGGAACAAAGAGCATCCAAGTCTCTTTCATGCCAATTGATATTTAACTCTGCCATACCTGCAAAACATCATCATGTCCTGTCAGCTCAGAAAAAGACAATTGCACCATAAACTTTCTAACCCTGGTCCTTAGCAAACCAAGAGATCAAATATATTCTACCTAGAAATTATAAGCTTGCAGTTTTCCCTTTGTTTCCTATGAGCTAGAGTGCATTTCAGGAGAAAAAAGTGTGACCCGGTCGTAAACATGGGTAGGGGTCTCTTACTAGGCTCTGGGACCTAATCTAAAAAAATAAACCATTTAAAATGAAGAGTAAGGTTAGGCCACCTACCTGCAACTAACGGATCTTGATTCCAACGATCAGTTTATCTTCTACGATTGCCACAAGATTTAGGGCCTTCTCCTCCTCTCTAAATTCACCACAACTCACTTAGAAAATGAATTCAACTAGAAGGAAAATTCCCTTTTATAAGAAAACCCCCACATTTTTCATTTCCAATTGTGACCAAACTGTAGCTTGGTTTGATGAATTGTCAACATTGTTGTAAAGTCTCACCAAGCATTCTAATGGGTCTTCTTTTTTTTTTGGTGATTTGACACTGCACCTGGAAGGAATTTTTCCACGAAGGGTCGCTTCGCCACCTTATTAAATCACATTTCTTCATATGAGTTTTTTTTGCTTGGGCCACCGCTTTTCCTTCACACTTGTCACCTCGTGTGTTGACTTTTGTGATGAGTAACCATATTTTTCTCATGTTTTTATGGTCCCCCTGGGCCTACCATGTATGGCAGTGTCATCGAGTCACCCTTCATCAGAGCATCTGAGTTGAGTCACCATCGCATTCATGGAGTTTTCCCCGAGTCCCTTTATCTCTTGTTACAATATTCCATCCATATTTACGTTGCATTCGTCACATGTTTCCAATTTTTACCTCCAGTCATATTGTCCCTCATCCCCTCCTAAGTCGATTATGTCGCTGCTAGGTCCATCATGTGTTTTATGCTCTAACAAGGGAAGGCGTATGTCCGCTACTCAGTATCCCATTCTTCCATCATCATCCCTAGTGTCATTCCATCAGTCAATATACTATAATCCCGTGTACCTTAGTTGAGGATTCACAATTTCCTCACCTATGGTGGACCTCCTTTTATCAACATCAGAACATTAATTCCAAAAGACAGGTCTAGTGAGCAGTTTACCTTAGTTCCAACTTCCATTCTTGTTCAGTGGCTCAGATCAAGAAAAGGGAATCATCATTTCCCTTTGACTTGGGTTTTTCTCATCTGCTCGACCTTCGCTCATTATCGCATGATTAAGATTCATATACTTGATAATCCGATGATCTAGCAGATTGTACCAGTGATTCCCGAGTTTGTGTGAGATGTTTCAGACCTCATGAGGTGGTGGCCCTTCAGGTAGCCCCCCACATGCCCAGATGACTTCATATTATGCTACAACGTCATATGTAGTTCCACATATTTGATGGATTCAGTTTTAGCCACTTGCAACACCCACAACATGCATGTATCATTCAAATGATCCATTCAGATCTTTAGAATCCTTTCCTGTTCAGCAGGGCTTCTTGGGTTGTTATACCCACCCCCCCTCCCCATGTTATATGGAGGGGCACTATATATGTCTCATGTACTCAGATGCTATTGTACTTAGTCCTGACACATGTTTTTTCCAGGCGCATTATGTATAAGGGATTCATTGTATTATTTTTTGGCCCATTGATGCCAGCATGTCACGTATCATGTATTATACATTTTACAGCCCAGTCCCACATTGTTGGGCTCACCATTATTTTTGTACTTTTTCATCTCGACTGGTATGGGTATGCCTCCCCCACCTCATTGAGAACATGTACTCCAATATAAAATGATACTTATATCACTTTGTAGGTCTCTCCCCCTCGGTTATTGTCCTCTCTCTCTTTGCTTCACTCATATCTCCCTCTCTCTCTCTCTGAATCCCCTTCGATGTCTAGTGATTGTGTTCTTACAACATACTTTGATCATATGATTTTCTCCTAACGCTTGCATGTTCGAGGGAAATCCTTTATCACCAAAAATTGGTCATCTAACCATCTCTAATTAGATGGATCGAAGTACACCATGTAAGACCAATTTTACCATAGTAAAATTGTTTTCACTATAAGAAATAATTTAATAAACCCTTTTTTATTAAGTTATTTTTGGTTAAAACAAGAAACCCCATAAGGAATAATTAAATAAATCCTTATTTATTTGATTTTACTCTAGGAATAACTAATTAAACCATTGTTTAAATAATATTCTTGGTCATATTTAACCCAATTATGAGAAATAATTAGATAAATCATTATATGTCTTATTTTCTCCATGAATAATTAATTAAATCATTATTTAGTTATTATTCCTTGTTAAATTTGACTAAATCATCTAGGAATAATTAAACATATCATTATTTGTTTATTATTCTTTAAACACATTCTTGAAATGATAAATAAATCATTTTTTTTTTTCTAAATAAAGGTATTTAACCAATTTAAATACCTTTTCCCTCGAACAAAATATAATAAAATATTCCAAGAGTTAGATCTATATTTTGGTTTATTTTATTTTATTATTCTCCATTATCGAGGATAATTCAATATTTTGTTATAAATAGGAGGGATTTTCCATTAATTATTCATTTTGATCATTCTCATTGTCACTATTATTTTCTTTTGTCATTTCAGCTCCCACTTGATTTCAACACATGCTTTGGGTTTTCTACACCATTGAGAGATAGAAATTTCTGAAGCTAAACCATTAAGGACAACGAAGAACACATCCAATTCAGGGGGAATGGTAACATATACTTGTTTCCTTCACCAGGTGTTACAATATAAGAAATCATTCTTTAATCCTGTCTTGTCTGTTGGATACTTTGAGTTATTTTTGCATCAGTTACTATTTCTTTTTGTTGTTTAACTACTTTTACTGCATAGATTTGGTTTTTTGCAGGATTTTTTCTAACTATCTATTGCAGATCTAAAGAGTTCCACAACCAATTGTGTTCTTAGGGCTATTTGTCATGCATATCTTAATTAAGGTATTTTTGGTACACTTGTCGAAATATTTTACACTAACAAATGGTTTTACACGTTTTTTTGTAGTGGAAACATTTCTACAGTACTTAAAGCTAATTTTTTCCAATTGTGTTCATTATCTATGATAATAAGGATTCAAGGTCAATATTGAAGTCCAACAAGAAATTGCATCACCACACACTAGTGTGGGACTAATATGTCCTAGCAGCACCTACACTAGTGTGGGCTAAATTTTGTGTAGTGTCTATTTTAATTTTCCCTTAATTAAGTTGGACAATAAATTTTAATATTATCTCAAAATCACTTGAAAAATTTAACTGAGTGCGTTTAACTCACTTAGCTCATGAATTTTGAGTTGATGGTAGTTGGTGAGGCATGCAGAGAAATTATATTTGTAATAGAGTTTGAAATGCAGTTGGTGCATTAGTTAATGCATGATAAATCAGTTAACTCAATCTAGGTGAGTTAAAGTCGGTTGAGGTAGTTATAAATGTTTCTTGCACTAGTGAGAGATCAAGTGAATTAAATATTATTTTATTCACAATCAATGATCTAACATGCAACTGATGATTTACTATTAATATGTGCATGCATGTCAGTTTCAGTGGAGACCCAATTGATACAAAGGTTAAAGGGATGTTAACTATTAGTTGTAGGATTATTGGGTTGCACCCATGAAAACAAACACACATTGGATTTACCATGATCCTTGCACCATTTAGGAAGGCCAAAATTCCTAAATAATAGGGATTGCATTCATCAGGAATTGCACAGGAAGGAAAGTTGTTTAGAGGCTAATAATTGGCTAAGTGTTGGTCGATTTTGTCTGGGACAGTGTGAGACAATTAGCTGAGTGGTGGAGACTCTTGTCAGAAGAAGGCATTGTATTTATTTCATGTTTCCATGTTGAATATACAATAGAATATAGTGGGGTTTTGTGCAGCAAGCTTTCCCTAGGAAATTATCTGTGTTGTGGTTTGATTTGATTCTTTCTTTACTTGTCGTGATTAGAGATTGTGTTTATTTTCTGCAATTGATTTGTAGAAGTATTCAGTATCATGCTTTCACACATTTCTTGATCATATTGAATACATGAAATACATATTTCTTGTATAATTTCTACATGGTATTAGAGCACAGGAAATTATTTTAGTAAAGAAGAAGCTGAGTTTGTGAATGAATAGAATTCGAATTTTCAAAGGTACTCTCGGTGCAACAAGAGAATCAGGATCGAAATGGATTTCAATGGCTTGAGATTGGAGTATGCACTAGAGGGAAGTTCCAATAACATTTCATGGAAAGATAGGATGGAGGTATTACTGGAAGACAATGGCTTAAAGAATTCATTGGTAATGACATTCCCAAACCCGTTCTAGCAGAGGCCACCAATCTTGACGCCTGGAAAAGGAAGGTTGAAAAGGAGAGGATGATCATACTCGAGGGAGTACGAGAGAAAATTGTCTCAAGTCTCCATGGAAAAGTGACACCATATGCGATGTGGAAAGCTTTGAAGGATCTATTTCAAAGCAGCAACGACCATAGGAAATTGGCGCTAAACGACAAGCTCAGGAAAATTAAAATGGAAAAATGTGACACTATTATGAAGTATTTAGAAAAAAATTTCAAATTCCAAGACAAGCTTGGGAGCATCGGAATAACTGTCACGGATGATGACTTAGTGAGCCTAGCACTTCTAAGACTTCCCAAGAGTTGGAATAGTTATCAGGACTCTGCCAATGGAAGGGAAAATTTTCCAGATTGGGAATGACTTTGGTCGGATTTGGTGGAAGAGGATTTTAGATAGAATACCAGAGATGGATCTTCATCTAAGAGTGATGATGAAGAATATTTTTCTTTGGCTGCCTAGGAAAATAAAGGGAAAGGAAAGAAATTTCATTCCAAATCTGAGCTCGTAAAATATGGAAAGAAGCACAACATGTCTAGAGTGAAGTGTTTTCACTGTCATGAGCATGGACATTATGCCACAAATTGTCCAAAAAATAAGAAGAATAAGAAGGCTTCGAGATCTGTAGCTAGTGAGGCTCTGGACTCACAATTTGAGCTTGAATTCTCACTCATTGCATGCATGGCATTGAGTGCAATGGGATCCGTGTGGTACTTGGATAGTGGTGCTTCCTTTCACATGACGAGAGACAAAGAACTTTTCAGTAGCTTGGAGGAGAAGGACCTCTAGATGCATATTGAAATAAGTGATGATAGGCAATACATTGCTACCAGGATTGGTACAGTTACCTTCTAGAGATAGTCAGGTAAACCATTTCTATTAAAATATGTAATGCATGTACCAGGCTTGAAGAAAAATTTGGTCTCAGTCACAATGTTGGAGGATACACGATATGATGTTGTTTTTCAGTGAGGGAAAATATTTCCTTTGACACAAAGCAACAGGACGAGCCAAGAAGATTGGGATTCGTGTAAAGAATACCTATAAATTAAATGTAGATGGTTGCACAACATTGATGGGTAAGGCACACAAAGTGGTGAGCCGGGATGAGGGAGAGTTATGGCACGGGAGATTGGTCCATCTACACCACATAGCCTTGAAGGTCATGCAACATATTTCTACGATACTTCCCATGGTTATAGTTACGCAGTTAGACACATGAAATGGATGTACTATGGGGAAGTATGCAAAGGCCAACTTTCACGAGAAGGAGAACCGAGCTTCGGAAATCCTTAAGAGAGTTCACTCAGATGTGTGTGGACCATTCTCTACTGCTTCGATGGCAAAGCATAAGTATTATGTAATATTTTTTGATGACTTTTCTAGAAAGTGTTGGATCTACTTCATGCAAAAGAAATATCAGACGTTCACAAAATTTCTTGAGTTCAAATCACTGGTGGAGAACGATACAAGGAAGAGTGAAGGCTCCTAGGAGCGAAAATGGTGGTGAGTACATATCTAATGGATTCAAGAACTTCTACAGAAAATAAGGAATTAAGAGAGAACTGATTGCACCTCATAACCCACAACAGAATGGGGTCATAGAAAGAAACAATATAACAACTATGGGTGCAGTACGAGCGATGTTGCACATTTTAAGATTTTTGGCTCATATTTTTATGTGCATGTGACCAAAGATGCCAGGAATAAGCTCGAACCAACAGCTAAGATTGGTATGTTTTTTTTGGTACACTGATACTCCCCACAATTATTAGCTGTATTTTCCAAACAGAAGAATGATTGTAGTGCGACAAGATATAAATTTGATGAGGAGAAAGCCATGCGATTGTCCCTTGAGAGGGAGATGGATTTCCATGCAGAGGAGGAACTATTGGTTCCAAAGAATGAACCTAAATATGTGGATCAGCCACATGAGGAGGATAATGGAGTGGTAGAAAACACTCATGCAAATCCATCCACCAAAAATGGTAGAAGGCGCACCACGAAAGCTGATAGATTGAGACTTGATGTAGCAGAGAATATAGGAGCACCTATTTCACTACGCAGTCAGAGATGATATCCAGATAGGTTTACTAGATTTGTGACAGAACCATCTTCCTTTGAGGAAGCACTGCAGCAACCAATTTGGGTTGATGCTATGGTAGAGGAGTATGACTCCATTTTCAAGAACAATGCATGGGAAGTTGTCCCAAGACCAGTCAGAAAATCAGTGGCTAGATCTAGATGGATCTATAAGGTGAAGCAAGTAGTGGATGGGAGTCTGGATAATTATAAGGAAATATTTGTGGCCGAGGATTCTCACAAGTTGAGGGGATTGATTATGAGATACTTTCACATCAGTCGCGAGGTACTCTTCCATTAGATATATCCTTGCACTCTCAACGTAGATGGGGTGGTGCATTAATCAAATGGATGTGAAATTTGTGTTTCTCAATGGGGTTATTGAGGAATAAGTGTACATAGAGTAGCCAAAAGCTTTCGAAATATTTGACAGTGAGTCGCATGTGTGCTAAATCAATAGATCACTGTATGGGCTGAAGCAATCACTTCCTACTTGGTATGCTCAGATTGATAACTATTTCACCGGTTTGGGCTTCACTAAAAGTGAATTTGATGCAAACATGTACCAGATTATGGTTGATGATAAGCTTTTGATTATTTTAATTTATGTAGATGCTCTAACCTTAACTGGTGATGATAAGCTGATACATTATTGCAAAGAAGACCCTGAAAGAGAGTTCTAAATGGAGGATATGGGACTCCTTCACTATTTCCTTGGCTTGGAAATATGGCAGCGGGATGGTGAATTTTTTGTTTAGGCTCAAGGAAAGTATGCCAAAGAGATTTTGGGTAAGTTTCACATCGAGAGTTGTAAAACCATGGAGACTCCTCTTACAATAAATTTGAGGAAAGAGGATGTTACTTCAGGAGAAGTATTCGACAGTACTGTCTACAAACAGTTAGTGAGTTCACTGATGTATTTGGTGAACAATAAACCAAACATTTTCTACGTAGTTAACTAGCTGAGTCAAGCTATGGTTAAGATGACCAAGCTCTTTTGGAAGGTGGAGAAGCATGTATTGAGATATCACAGGGGCACGACAGAGTATGGATTATGGTAAAGATGGACAGAGGGAGTGAAGCTTCAGGACTTCACAGATGCAGATTGGGTAGGTAGTCCATCAAATAGAAATATCACATCACGAGGGATCTTCAACATATGATCAAAAACAGTTTCTTGGTACAACAGGAAGTAGTGATCTATGGCACTCAGTTCAACCAAGGCAGAATACATGGCAGCAATTCAAGCTACATGTGAGGCCATCTAGATGAGAAATATCTTGGTTGGTTTTTTTTGTTCTCGGATGGATCCAACGGTGATACATTGTGATAACTAGAGTTGCATTAAACTCTCGGTTAGTCTGGTATTCCATGATAGGTCCAAGCACATTGACATCCGGTACCACCATATTAGAGATTGTTTATAAAGATGCATAATTTTACTTAAGTACATTCCCATGGAATATCAGGATGCAGATATTCTGATAAAGGCTGTAATATTCCTAATTAGCTTTCCACTAGTTGGAATAATAAATTTTTCTTTTTTCATTTTGATAGATGAATAAGAGGCTAAAGAGACCCATAAATCTCCTTAGTAGGAATAAAACCACTCCCCATGTGAATGTGGATCATTGTAGCAGTTAAATAAAGCACATTTAGGTATGAACAGGGGCTAAAGCATATGGACAGGGTCAAGTTTGACCAAATCAACAACGTTGTCATGGAGGGAGTGGGGCATTAAAGGAGGACAACGCAGCTATGATGGGGGAGTGTGTGCATGAGAGTAGCATCTTTAATGAGTGGGACCCAGGGTGAGGAAGCTCAACAAGCATGAAAGGAAGAGGATGGAAGCTATAGAGGGAATTCTAAATATTGTTTATGTCTTGTTCTTTTATGACTTCTTGCATGCTTCAGCTCTTTAGTGGAATCTGTTGTGTTGTTTAGCACAAGGGTGTTTTCGAGCGGAAATCTCACCTTCATCCTTGGGGGACTTCGAGTGCCCACTCAGGAGAAGCCTATTAAGCTACATTTACACCATCTGGCATCAGGCCAAGCTTCAACCATCATCCACAGTGCAGTCTCCTTCAGGATTGTGTTGTTTTGCAAGGCAGTAGCAGTGGAGGATTGATAGATCCAGTTTTGAGCTTGTTCTCAACAGGGTCCTTGAGCATAATTTTTTCATTTGGCATCATGCCAAGCTAATTCCATCACCTACAGTGCGATTTCCTCCATAAACTACATTATTTTATTGGGCAGTTGCAGTGGAGGCCTTAGTTCCCCATTTGGTGAGTTATATTTCCAATGAGGGGAGCAGCCCTTCATCAGGGAGATACATTGGAGGAGTATCAGCCATCTCCATATCAGACCAGCCACCTCTTATCATTTGTCCAGTTGCAGAGCTTATTCATCCCTATGGCTGCATTTCATCATTTTTGTATTTTCTATATTTCCAGAAACTCTTTCTTGGTTGTCTTGTAAATGTGCTTGGGAGCTTAGATCTCTATTCCCAACACCTTTTTATATTTATATCATTATATCTATACATTTATATTTTCCAACTGAAATTTTACCCACTAGGCCTGCGTTGTCTTGGTTCTCCGGCATCTTAAGTAGCAGCAAAATTCCATTTTGGGTGTATTTTATCATTGGAGGCTTGTTTTTCCTAGCTTGAGTGACTTGTTCCTCAAGATATTGTACTTATTTGCTGTTGATATACATAATAAGATTGATATATGATTGGATCATGTTTTATGTCTTAATATTTACTGTAATTTCCAGTTTTATGTTCAATATTGCTACTTTTCTTGTTTTGGAATATTACAAAGGCGCTCACCATGAGAAAATTCGAATACCATAGAGGCAGGATCAAGGTGGCATATAATCCTTTTCTTGTTGAGAGGGAGTGTTGAATTCCAACAAAAAATTGCAACACACACACTAGTGTGGAACCAATAGGTCCTAGCAGCACCTACACTAGTGTGGGCTAAATTTGGTGTAGTGTCTAATTTAATTTTCCCTTAATTATGTTGGAAAATAAATTGTAATCTTATCTCAAAATAACTTGTAAAATTTAACTGAGTGTGATAAACTCAGTTAGCTCATGAATTTTGAGTTGAGGGTAGTTGGTGAGGCATGCAGAGAAATTCTAGTTGTAATAGAGTTCAAATTGTAGTTGGTGCATTAATTAATGCATGAGAAATCAGTTAACACAATTTAGGTGAGTTAAAGTCAGTTGAGCTAGTTGTAACTATTTGTTGCACTAGTGAGAGATCAAGTGAATTAAATATTATTTAATTCACAATCAGTGATATAACATGCAATTGATGATTTATTATTAATAGTTGCATGCATGTCAGTTCCAGTAGAGACCCAATTGAGACAAAGGTTAAAGGGATGTTAACTATCAGTTGTAGGATTATTGGGTTGCACCCATGCAACCAAACACACATTGGATTTCCCATGATCCTTGCGTGGTTTAGGAAGGCCAAAATTCCTAAAGAATATGGATTGCATTCATTAGTAATCGCGCAAGAAAGGCGGGTTGTCTAGAGGCTGAGAATTGGCTAAGTGTTGGTCGATTTGGTCCAGGGTAGTGTGAGACAATTAGCTGAGTGCTAGAGACTCTTGTGAGAAGAGGCAATTGTATTTGTTTCATGTTTCCATGCTGAATATACAATATAACATAGTGGGGTTTTGAGCAGCAAGCTTTCCCCGGGAAATTAACTGTGTTGTGGTTTGATTTGATTCTTTCTTTACTTTTCATGATTGGAGATTGTGTTTATTTTTCGCAATTGACTTGTAGAAGTATTCAGTATCATGCTTTAGCACATTTCTTGAATGGATTGAATACATGAAATACATATTTCTTGTATAATTTTTACAATCACAACCCTTCTCAAATAGGAAAATGAGAACAAAATAGTGAATTTAGAAATAACATTGAATATTTAGTCTCGATTTAGATACGTATTGGTCTAGTCACATGTTTTTTCTTCTTGTATAGTTCTTCATCAATATAAATCACCATGTAGTGATAACTCTATAACAAATTTAAAAATTAATAACATGTCATTGGAAGTCACGATCCTAAGCCATATACATCAAGTCACAAGTTTGAAGGACATCAATTGTACGATACAACAATGGCGTGAAAGGCACACTTGTATGTTTTCATGGTGTTTGGTATGTGATTGATAAGGCCCATGAAAACCTAATATGATAGTTTTTATTCGTGCCACTTCCTTCTAATTTCACTCTTATTTTACCATTTGAATTGGTGGCATTCAAAAAATCATAAACTTTTCACAGTCCCATTTCTAAAATCCATGGCACCTTGGCGGTTTGTAGCAGGGACCTCTAAGATCTAGATAAGACACTAGGAGTGTGTAATGTAGGACAAAAATGAGGTGTTCTCCCTCTCTCTGGCCTCCCATGGTCGGACCATATTGCATGGGTTTTCAATTTTCTCCTCATTCTGTTGTTGCTCCCTTTGTTGACGTATGTACTACATGATTGACATATAAAATACATCAACCTGATACATAAAATACATTTTTTTATTTATTAAATGAAAAATGTATCTATTAATATGGAAACATAACTTTTAATTAAAAAAAACATCGTTACACCACAAAAATAGTCATGCACCGCCTCTAATGCACTGTAAAAAAAAACTACACCAGAATCGGTGCACACGTACCTATGACACATCACTGTTGGCTCAGAAATTTAAATTTTCATAGTAGTGTGTTACACTTTTGCACTGATACACACATATAAAATTTTCGCATTGATACAAAATGTTCACGTTATCAAACACACCAAGCTATAACTATATTTTTAAATATTATTTTTGTGGTGCGTTTGGTAAATATGATCGCATCAATGTGATAAGAAGATATCAAGCGCACAAAATTTTTGATGGTGATTAAGAGGCATTTGTTTGAGTTTCAAATAGACTTGGCGATGCATTTTTATTTCCTATTTAGATCATGTAAAATAAATATCTATTTTTTATGTATTTATAACTAAATTATTTAAAGTAGGCATGTTTTTATCATTGTGAACATGATGTAATATTAGCTAGGAGAAATGTGAAAACGTGAATTTTAGTGACTATCTACTGATAATTATGTGGAAAAAATAGTATTTCTTGAGTTGTTCATTAAGAAATAATCAAATATATTATTTTCAAAAGTTTAAATCTAATAAAATATCATTTTTGTATTATTTAGCTCATCTTTATTATTAAACAGAGTTAAATTTAAACTAGTACAATAGAAAATAAAGAACCAAAATAGCATCAAAATGTTATATCTTTATTACTAGAAAAAAGTTCACTTGCCTCTTTAAGGGAGAACTTCCAATAGAGAAAATCACCAATTACAAGTGACTTCACAATCCTTTTTTTACATTTGTTTATCCTCATATTTAGAGAGAAATTTCTAATTTAAATTGGTAAGAGTTTTTATAAATATTAAATTTAAATCATAACTTTAGTAATAAATTAATTTTCTATAAAAATGGAATTTTTTAAGTCATATTAAATCTAAATTAATTGCGCCAAGTGGAACTCTACAACTCAGAGTGGGAGAGATGTCATGTAACATTACATTTAAATATATTAAAATAATAATTTAAATTAAAAAATAAAAATAAAAGTAGTAATAACAAAAGAAATTAATGTCATCCATAATTACAATACTTCAATTGACACCTTCAACTTATATAACTTTATAGAAAGATATAAAGTAACCAAAAGTAAAAAATAATAATGTATCTTTTATTATGAGGAAGAAATGTAATGAGTAAACAAATATAATTTACTTTTTTTTTTGTAAGTCAAAATTATATTCATATGGTAAAAAAAACATACATCTAGAGTAACCAAGAGCAGGTGGTCTCACCCCGACCGAGTTTGTTTACCATTGTTTGCAGCAGCTGACAAAAATACAAAAAGGAAGCTAAGGACAACATCCATAAACGAGAGGGCCAAAGACAACAAAATACAAACAACACATAAAAAACACCTGATAGCATGTTATTCATCTGACGCGATGGAAGCTAGGTTATCTAGGGTAGTTCCTAGAGGAGGCAGAGGATGGAAGTTGCATTGGATGTGCCCTTTGAAGTGCGCTAGCCAAGTCTCTAGCTTTTCCACTTTTTTTCTGCAAGATGTTTTTGGCCACGCCAAACCACCAGCACTCGCTCTCTAACCTAGCACTAAAAATAGTGCATCCTGTCCAGGATGGCTACCAAATCAGCATTCTCCTTCCTTCGAACCCGTTCATATCACTCCATGCGATCCAAAAAATATTGAATTCATTCACGACACTTCTCCAGACAAAATTTTTGAATTACCGGCAGGTTGGGAGCTGACCGTAGACCATACCACCGATTGACCATTCCACCATGTAGTTGAGGTTGATGAGACCTCCCACCCCTATGGGATGCTTGCTTGTTTCTTCCATGTCCACCACATGTTCCAACACCTGATAGTCGGGAGTGGCCAACAATCTTTCCACCCTGGCGCGTCCCAGTTGGAACCATTCCCAACTCCTCTAAAGGATCCAACCTTTCCTGGTCCCCGCGACCCATTGAGCTTGGTTTGATAAGGGGGAGGAGCACCCACTCTGAGGAGAAGGTTGCATGCTAAACATCCAAGGAGAGTCGAAGCCACCAACAACCTTTAAGGCTCGGCCCACTAAAACTTGCCCAAACCTTCGTACCCAAAACCCAAACCTCCCTTCACCCAAAATTCTCCACAGACATCCACACACAACAACCCGGCTACTATCCCACCACCAATTGAGCTCCCCACTGATAACACAAGAAAATTGAGGAGTATGCAGGTGAAGCTCGCCCCAGGTCGCCACTCCCCAAGGGGCCTCGCACAAACAACACCAAATTTCCAACACAGAAACCTTCATGAAAGTGAATCCTCTATCACCACCACACACAAAGGAACTCCCACTAAGACCTAAGGCATGCCAATTCTTATAAAATCCCCTGAAACGAAGTATCTCATGCATAACCACTACCACCCCAAAAAACACCACCATTTATACCAACTCCAATAAGATAGATACTCACACCTTCTAAATGCCAACAAAAAAAAAATACCAACTTACCCCAATTACCTGTGGTCGTACTGTGAAAGCGCAGTTAAACATGGGGTGCCACCTTTGGAGAAGAAAATTAGTGAATTCACACAGCCAAGAGTTGAAGGGGAAGTCTGAATGCCGCCACCTAGCTCTGAAAGCCCACCTTCATCTCTTACATTTTCTCGCGAGATACCAACCGAGAGCCTAACACAGGAACGAAACATTAACGTAAATTTTTCCTAGACGAGCCATCTCGCTCGTTATACCTTCGCCAGCCACACTCGCAGAGACAATACATTGTCTCACACGATCAAATTTACGCACCCCATTAGACCAGTTCAGATGAGAGGACAGGGAGGCCAGTCCTCCACTAGCAAGCCAATTGTTAGTGATCATGGGACTCAGTTTGCCACGCCCTCCGAGATTCTCAACCCCATCGGGGGAAACATAATTTAATTTTTACTACAATAAATAAATATAATTTTTTCACATGGGAAGAAATAATATTATTGATATTACACTATGTGTAATTCATTCTATGTTCCTTTTAAATGTGATATTTAAAACAAAAATTTATTTAAAAAAATATATTTTGTCGACAACCATAAGTAAATATTTCAATTTCCATATTAAATAAAATGATTTTATAGATACTTTATATACAGAAAAGTAAAGTAATTTAAATTGAAAATTTTCTTATATTTTCACTTTAGTGAGAAAGATTGAGAGAATTTTTATTCCATTAATAGTTGCTTTCCAATTCCAATTATAAGGGATATTTCTAAATTTTTCAATGTTTAATATCGATTTGATACGTAATATTTTACAAAACATTAATAGTAAAAATAATTAAATGTATACTTACATGAAAATATTATGAGGGGGCATATTTTAACATTTCAATGTGGATAATGTGAATTATAAATAAAAAATTTCAATGTCAAATACATATATATTATACTAGCCTATATCCATATCAACCTATTACATCAACCTAATTTATAATCATAGTTTCAACCATACTAAACTTTGTAATTTATAAAAATATTTTTGCATTTTTTTTTAAAGTAAGTCGTTTTGCATGCAATTTCATGTATAAAGGTTTGATATAAGTTCACCAATACATAATCTATAACAAATATTATTTCCTAAAAACAAACATGATGATTATAACCATCTAAAAATCATAGACTTCATCTAAGATACACATTCATATTCACTACCACCATCTAATTATATACACCTCTAGCACATATAAACATCATTAGCTAGCACAAAAATATATTAATATAATAGGGCATCATCATCTTAATCACATCTAACAAAACACAAGCATTCTAACCTAACATCATCACCACACACATCCTCAAATTAATATAAATCTCGTGTCAAATAATTGTTATATCACATACACATCTATTTGCAAGCACATTAAATGAACATATCTAACATGACCTAACAATATACACATCAACACTAACATATAGATTAAATACATAAACATAAAAAAAAAAATGCACCATATATATATATCTATATATATATATACACACACACACACACACAAACAATTAAAATAAGTGCAATCAAATATCTGATAAAACAAATGTAACGTTAGGATGGTCTACAGTAGAAGACGATGGATAGTCAACCACTGTATGATCAATGTCTGTCAAACTCAACTTAGGTGGAGAAGGAGGTGGTTGGTCTGCATGAGTAGAATAATATGGATGGTCAGCTATTTCTATGCCCTGAATGCAGTCTAGCAAATGTTGAGGTGGAGGAGGAGGTGGTTGGTTTGTTGATCTGTCCAAAGAAACATGAGGCACATCCTCTAGCTCTAGCATCTCATCATCGGGCGATTAATGAGGAGGTGTACTACTAGAAGGATCACTAACACCTTGACGGCCATGATCCGATGGGGTGTGTTGTGAAACAAGCTCCAAAAAGAGAATAAAAGAGATATCAATGCCTTAGAAATAAGCCACTTCGAGGGGGAAACCTCCAATACATTACATGAATGAAAAATTCTTGGATGATTCAAATTACAAAACCTCCTTTCTATATATAGGAGTCCATGGGGCCACAATGTAATCCTAGTGGGGCCACAATGTAATCCTAGCTGACCTAACAATAATAATTTAAGGGCACAATAATAACAATATGGGGTTACTCTAAGATGCGGGTGAAAATCATGGTTAAGGTGGTGATGGGACTTGGGTATGGAAAGTGGTGGAGCCACTTAGCCACCCAAGATAACGCCATTAGTTTTAGCCGGCCCATCCATCAAAGAAGCAATCAAGCCAACGCACTTAACCATTCAGCATTAATTCAAAGCAAAGATCGAGATCATTCCATAATGTTTGCTTGATCCTCTGTAAGGAATTCTATGCACATTCCAGTTGCGTACATTTATGAGGTATTAAAGAAGGGAAAGCTTCGAGACAGAGATACTTAGTGCTTAAAGATGGACGCTGATAGTCGGGGCTTAGACATTCCCCCTCCTCCGCTGCAACGAATTTGCTTGCCCTTGGCAGTGCATCCTAGCTTTCGCACTGCCACTAGAAAACACAGCCATCTTTGTTGTTGTATTGATTTTGGGGAAGGGCTCCATTTATCCCGCATAATACTTTGCAATCATTCTATTGTCACTCTGGATTTATTCTCTCCCCGCTCATGCCCAATTTTGTCACTCCACCTCCCTCGTGGCCATTGTCTCTGCCCTCCACCATGCCACGTCTGAGACATCGCATGAGATGTCGAAGAGGCAGTTCAAGAGGCCGCTCCCTACACACTCCTTCCACTTCCAATTCAGATTCCTCTTCGCCCTCCTCGGATTACTTCTCCGGTAGATATCTGAACACTCGCAGTGGATGAGGCAGACTTCACCATGGCAACCCTATTCAGAACCCCCCTATCAATCTAGCCTCCAACTCTCCCCAGACAGCCCAATTCTTCTTCAACAATTCTCTGAACAGACCCTATATTATTGCTTCTATTTCGGTGGTCTTCAAGGAAGAACCCCAGCAGGCTGTTCCCAGAGTACTACAGACAGGAGCTTCTTCAGCCTTAGCTTAGGATATAGACAAGAAACAACAACAGGTGACCAAGGATAAAGGAAAATCTCTTGAAGGTGAGGAGAAGGTCTGTGATGAGTGCTCCAAGCAAAGTGAAGCCCCGGGCGCAAACAAGCAATAGGATGAAGATGAAATGGAGGCTTACAGGTGCTTTATCCTGGAAGAACCTTCTCCTCAGCATGATGCTTAGTAATTCCATTCGTGTTTGTTTTTTGTATCACGTCTCCCACAGGGATGGGATTGTTCTTGTTTTTCCTGTTATAAAACATAGCAGTCTTAGTCTAACAGTTTATCAACCTAGAAAATCACAGTGGACATCATTTTTAACACCCCTGCGCGGGCAGTATGGTAGAACTTTTTTTGGTCTAGGCTGGTTTCCCCTAGCAGGCAGTCATTTTTGTGCTGTATATGCTAAATATGCCACTCTCATGGGCAAAGACAAGGCTACGGCCACGATGTAAAATATTTCTCCTTTTTTAATAGATTAAACTAATTCAGAATATATATATATATATATATATATATATATATATGGGGGTTACAAGGGTACAATAATAACAATAAGGGGGTTACACTAACAACAATAAGGGACTATACTAGTAATATAGGGACCTAACATGCCCCTCTCCTTCAAAAAATTGTTGTCCTCAACGCTTGAGTAGCTCTAGGTGCTTATGTATAAAATTCTCATCCTCCCATGTAGAATCTTTAGTGGGTAAGTTCTTCCACTTTATGAGATACTCTGAAATTGATTGATTCCATAGCTGTCGAGTTCTTGTTTCCATGACCGCTTCAGGTTCCAATATGATTTTTCCTTCCTCATCAAGTTTTGGAAATATTGTTTGAACTAGAATATTTTCACCTATAACCTTCTTTAAGCATGAAACATGGAAAATTGGATGCACTCGTGAAGAAGCAGGAAGCTCCAATTTGTATGCCATAGTAAAAATATTTTGTAACACCTTGTAAGGACCATAGTAATTTGGCGATAATTTATTATCCTTCTTAGCTTGCTTGAGGGAAATTTTTTTGTATGGTTGTAGCCATAAAAATAACCAGTCTCCTACATCAAAAATTCTCTAACTGCAATGTTGATCTACATGTTGTTTCATTCGATTTTGTGCCAAATTCAGGTTTTCCTTTAAGAGTCGCAGAACTTCTTATTGATGCTCAATGTGATCTTCCACTGCTTGAACCTTCAAATTTTCTCTTAAAGATGATGTGATGGATGGTGGATGATATCCATAAAGTGCCATAAATGGGGTCATTTTTGCTGCAGTATGGAAGGAAGTGTTATACCACCATTCAGCGAGAGGTAACCACATGACCCATTGTGTTTGTTTATCAGATACAAAACAACGAAGATATCCTTCCAAACATTTATTTACTATCTCAGTTTGACCATCAGATTGAGGATGATAAGATGAGCTATGAGCTAATTGAGTACCCAAACAAGAAAATAACTCCGTCCAAAAATTTCCGGTAAAAATGGGATCTCTGTCGCTCACAATAACCCTTGGGCTTCCATGTAGCTTTTGAATTCTGTCCATAAATGTAGTAGCAACTGTACTTGCTTTAAATGGATGAGATAATGCACAAAAGTGTGCATACTTGGTAATTCTATCAACTACCACCATGATGACATTCTTTCCTTCGGACTTAGGTAAACCTGTGATAAAATCCATTGAAATCTCCTCCCAACGTTGACTTCGAATGGATAAAGGTTGTAGAAGTCCCGGGGTCTTAATTGTCTCCACTTTATTCTGCTGGCAAACCAAACATTCCGCCACAAACTTTTGAATATTAGATTTAAGGCCATCCCAAAAAAAAATCTTTCTTCACCCTGTGGTAAGTTTTTAAAAATCCTGAGTGTCCTCCTAAAGGAGAAGTGTGCAATTCCAGAAGAATCTTTTGTTTTATTTTGGAATTCTTACAAAGATATAAGCGATCTTTGTACCATAAGGAATCATTTTTCCAACTAAATGTATCAGATGTACTAGGATCTTGCTGCAACTTTTGAATGAGTGTCCACACGTCTTCATCCTTCTTCCATTCATCTCTTGCTTCGGTTATCCAATCTGGTTGGATAATAGAAATGGCACAAAGCAATGCTTCCACCTCTTCATTCTTTCTTGAGAGTGCATCTGCAACAACATTAAGCTTTCTTTTTTTGTATATTATTTCAAAGTCATAACCCAACATCTTTGTGACCCATTTTTGCTGCTCTTCTGAAGATAGTCTTTGTTCCAAAAAGTGTTTAAGACTATCATGATCAGTTTTTACCTTGAAGTGTCTCCCCATTAGGTAAGTTCGCCATTTCTTTAGTGCATGCAGTATTGCTAAGATTTCCTTCTCATAAATAGGTTTCTGTAAATACTTTCCTTTGATTGGACGACTTTCAAAAGCAATGGGTCTTCCTTCCTGCATTAAAACTGCACCAATTCCATTTTCTGAGGCATCACATTCCACAATAAAGGTTTTTGTGAAGTCTGGTGTAGCTAAGACTGGTGCTAGGCACATTGCCTCTTTAAGACGTTCAAAGGCCTTAGTTGCTTCAAGAGTCCATGAAAATACATCTTTCTTCAATAATGTTGTTAGAGGTGCTGCTATTCTCCCATAATTCTTAACAAACTTGCGATAATACCCTGTTAACCCGAGAAATCCTCGCAACTGCTTTATGGTTGTGGGGACTTTGCATTCCTTAATGGCTTTAATTTTGTTAGGGTCTACCTTAACACCCTCGTGAGATACAATATGACCCAGATATTCCACCTCTTGTACTCCAAAGAAACATTTGGATGTTTTTGCATATAATTGTTTCTCCTGTAATAGTTTGAGCACCTTGTCAACATGTTGAACATGATCCTTCCAAGACCTGTTGTAGATTAGTATATTATCAAAAAATACTAGCACAAATTTTCTAAGGAAGGGTTTGAAAATGGAATTCATCAACCCTTGAAATTTGGAAGGTTCATTGGTAAGGCCAAAAGGCATGACCAAAAATTCATAATGACCCTCATGAGTTCGAAATGTTGTTTTTGGAATATCTTCAGTCTTCATTCTAATTTGATGATACCCTGAACGAAGATCCAACTTGGTAAAACAAATTGCTCCATGTAATTCATCCAATAATTCATCAATCATAGGAATGGGAAATTTATCTTTATTGGTGAGCTTATTGAGTTCCCTATAATCCGGACACATGTGCCATGATCCATCCTTCTTGTGTACCAATACTACAGGAGCAGAGAAAGAACTTTGACTAGGTTGAATTATACCCGCCTCTTACATTTCTACAATCATACGTTCAATTTCGCTCTTTTGGACATAAGGATATCTATAAGGCCTGATGTTTGGAGGAACACTTCCTGGAATCAAATGAATATCATGATCATGATCATGAATAGGTGGGAGTCCTTTCAGAGTTTCAAAAACCTTGGAATGATTGTCCAAGACTTTTTGGAGATCTGCAGAAATAGATGATTTTGATGTTGGAACTTCTAGTGAGCATAATTGTGCAATTATGCCTTGTTTTTCTTTCTTTAGAAGCTTTGTCATGACATTAGAGCTTATTATCTTTCTCGGCTTGCCTACAATACCCCGTAATTCCACTTCCTTTATTTTTGAAAAAATTTCAAGAAAAGTTCTTGAAAATTAAAAGCTACCATCCCCAAAGATTGTAACCATTGTACTCCTAGTACAACATCAGCACCTCCCATAGGAATGGAAAGAATTAGACTATTCAATACTATTCCCCCATGGTTAGCTTGATATTATGACATTTTCCAAACCAATTTGGAGTTCCTCCATTTGCAACCATCACTTGACATTCTGGTGCTGGGTATAGGAAACAATTCAATTCCTTGGCTACCTTACAATGAATAAAATTATGGGTACTACCTGAACCAATCAACACTATTACCTTTTTCTTCTTGATATGTCCTTCTATCTTGAGAGTTTTAGGAGTGGTAATTCCTGCCAATGTATTACACGATATGGTTGGACTCATTTCTTCCTCTTCTCGGGTTGGTTCCTGGTGTATATCCTCTTCTTGTTCATTTTCTTCTTCCTTTTCACAATATATGTAAAATAATTTCTTCTCGGCACACTTATGACCTTTAGTGTATTTTCTGTCACAACTGTAGCAAAGCCCTTTTTCTCTTTTTTCTTCCATTTTTTGTGGTGTCAGCCTTGTAGGTTGTGGAAATCTAGGAGTAGCAACACTTCCCTCTTTATAGAAGTGAGTGGTAGGCTTCCTTGTCACCATAATTTTACATTCAATTTTTCTTGCCAACCTGAATTCCTTCTCCGATGAATCACGTTCCAAAACGTGAACTTCATGTTGGATGTTATCCTTTAAAGTACCTATGATGAGATCAATCCTATGTTCCTCTGGAATATCAGTTACCCTTATATTCAATTTTTGGAAGTCCTCAATGTGCTCCCCCACTAAACCCTTTTGTTTGAGATTTATCAATTGGCTAAAGAAGGTGTTGCTCTTTGTATCCTCATAATGTGCTATCATTTCCCCCGTAAAAATTGACCAAGTGACAATTTTTTTACGGGAGCAAAGCCATCGATACCATACAAATGTATTTTGTTCTAAATGTAAAGTTTCAATGCGTACCTTTTGTGTGTTTTTCACATTATGAAGATCAAAATATTGCTCCATCTGTAGTATCCATGTTACAGGATCCTTTCCATCAAACTTCCTCATATCCATTTTTGGAATATGTTGGTTCTTCCCGCCAACATTAGATTTTATGAAATCACGATTAACATTTATTTTTTTCTCATCAGGAGTTTCCTCTACTATATTTTCACCATTAGGAAACATTTCTTGTATCAACTTTGTCAAACCTTCCATGTCTTCTTTTAGATCATTCTTCATGTTTTCCATTTTAACTTCGATGTCATCCATCTTAGATTCCATGCCAGCTTCCATGCCATATATCTTAGATTTCATGCCATCTATCTTAAATTCCATGCCATTCTTCAACCATCCATCTTAGATTCCATGCCATTCTTCAACCATCCATCTTAGATTCCATGCCTTTCTTCAAACCATCCATCTTAGTTTCCACGCCTTTCTTCAAAACTTCCATGTCATTTTTTGTTGCTCTTTGCAAGAGCGAAATTTGTTGCAGTTGCTCTTGTAATTTTGATATGTCATGTTGCCATTCTTCGTCTTCATGAGTCATAGTAGAGCTTTCTAAAGGTTTAATGGGTATTGAATTATTTTTAGGGGCCATTTTAGAATCCAATACTGATATCTATTCTATAATAGGCCCTTGGAATCAATTCAAATTGATTCTTCAAACAAGACTTATGCAATTCGGAAAAAAAAATACACACCTTTTACTTGTTTTTGAGGAGCTCGATATTTAAATTGAATTATCTCTATAATTTTGGATCCTCAAGATCTAAAATTCAGCCCTGTAGTAGCCCTCTAAAGCTTTTTTAAAATTCCATAGTTCTGATCTGATTTGGATTCTTCAAGGAAAATTTATGTCCAATCTCCCACAATGACCCAATTTTGGACTGGTTCAGTAGAGCGAACTTGTACGACTTGCCACGTGTCACTGTTTCCTACTTTGGATCTGAAATTGATAGAACAAAAACTACAGTCCGTGTACTTGTAGTCGCTTTTTACAGCATTCCAATCCAATGCTCAGAGAGAGAGCTATGAAGATTTTCCCACGATCACCTCTTTGAGATGAAATTTAGAAGCCTCAAAACGCCCTAACTTCCACAGCTCCTATCTCCAAAAAATCGAACCAATATTTGAAATTTTGCGATGATGTTTCTCAGGATTGTAGCTTCACACTCTAAAAATTTTAGCTTCTGAACCTTCGTAGAAAAAAATTTATTATGAAAATACCACAATGACCTGTTTAGGTTAAATTCAAGAGCCTACAAAATGACCTAACTGGCACAGATCATATCTCTGAAAATGTTGCGAACCAAGCTCTAAAATTTTGTGACGATGTTCCTCAGGATTCTGGATTTGCACTCTAAAAATTTCAGATTCTGAACCTTTGTAGAAAAAAATTTATAGCGAAAATGCCACGATGACCTGTTTGGAGCAACGAAACCCTAGAATCTCAAAGCTCTGATACGAAATGTTGTGAAACTAACTCCAAAAAGAGAAGAAAATAAATATAAACACCTTAGAAATAAGCCACTTCGAGGGGAAACCTCCAATACATTACATGAATGAACAATTCTTGGATGATTCAAATTACAAAACCTCCTTTCTATATATAGGAGTCCATGGGGCCACAATGTAATCCTAGTGGAGCCACAATGTAATCCTAGCCGACCTAACAATAATAATTTAAGGGCACAATAATAACAATATGGGGGTTACATGGGTACAATAATAACAGTAAGGGGGTTACGCTAACAACAATAAGGGACTATACTAGTAATATAGGGACCTAACATGGAGGTACTACCAAAAGCATCATGATCAACACACTCATCACCCTATTCATCATCATCATTGCCCTCATATGATGTGTCTGCTGCTACATGGTGCTAGCATGCATCCCTCATCATTTTTAGTACCCTACTAGCTCCGATGATACGTTGCATAAGAGACATCATCTAACATGGAGAATCTCTATGCAAACCCATGAAACTAGGATCCATGGTGATATTTAGAGGCCTCAGAGGGAGGACTCCTGCATCAATCAAAACTTTGGCCAATCTATCGCAATAGTCCGTCTTAACTTACAGACCAGGCCTATGGCCCTAGATGCCCATGACCCCTTAAGGATGTGCCTCACCCTCTTGGGCATTGTTCATCTCCTCATATCCTCCAACATACGGTTGGGGAGGAGGTACGTCCCCATCAAATGTGTCAATATCTACAAAATATATAGTAGAGATAAATAATTAGACAATTTCATTAAACAATTTAATAAAACAAGTTAAATAAGGTGCTAGAATAAATTTTATTCTAATTCATTAAAACAAGAAAATGAACCTACGTGAATAATTTAAAGAAAACACTAATATTACCTCTATCATGACAAACACATGGTCATCCTCACTAGCCAATAGCGTCAGTGCCTTGGGAGAAATCCTGGACGCAAACACTAGTATGCCCCTCTTGGGAATCATCTACCCCAACATGCGCATTTGGACCTCAGTTACTAGCCTAGGAGGGAAATAGAAAAATGTAGGCATTGTCTCTAGAAACATCTCAAAAAATAAACAAATATTCTCGAAAGCGAAAGGAAAGGTATCCCTCCCATGTCTCAATGCACGACATCTATCTAAAGACATGAAAAACTACCTCAAAAAAATGACATACCATCTGATGCAGCGTGGAATCTGAATCAAAGAATAAAAATAATATGAAAGAGGGAAACTACTATGCTACCCATCAGTACTAGAGTGTGAAATGGTGGTGACTAAAAATAAGAGACACATAATCTCCTCTACAACAAAAGAATAATTCGTAGTTGTCCACCACAAACCTGAAAATTTGATGGATGGACCGCATGAGGCCTGATATATCTCAAAGTGTATGAAAGCTTACTCTTAGTTGCAACTCCATGGGGAACATCACGGAACTGGGAAAATCCTCCCCTATCCTACATAGGCTAGTGATAAATAATATTTCCTCCTTAGTGGACCTATTCCATGCCTTAGGACTGACACAGAAAGACTTCTCTTGTACATTTCATCAGCGGATTAGATGCACTAAAAATAAAAAGTGCACCTTAAGGGATGTAGCCTCCTCATAGTACTTGAGGATGTCTACATTCCTCAAGAGTGCTCAGGTCACTGCAGTAATAGGGAGAGGGTATAAATCCCTCTTCCTCTCTCTGGCCTTCCATGTCTGAATCATATTGTATGGGTACACCTGCTTCTCCTGTTATGCAACCAACTTCTCAAAATAGAAGAAAAGATAGATCAAATACTTAAAAATTATCCTCTTAGATGGGGCAACCTCCTTTACATTACATAAATGAAAAATTCTTGGATGATACAAATGACAAGACCTCCTTTGTATATAAAGGGGTCAAAGGGGTCAAAATATAATCAGAACCTACATAACAATAATAATGTAATGGAACAAAAATAACAATAGTGGGTTTCTGTGCGACACAAAAATAACAATATGGGGGCTACATGGGAAAAAAAAATAACAATCAGGGGGCTATACTAAAAATAACAACAAGGGAGCTACACTAGTATTATAGGGACCTCACATGCCCTCTCCTTCAAATAAGTGTTTTCCTCAATGCTCGAGTAATTCTGGATGCTTTTGTATAAAATTATCATCCTCCCATGTAGAATATTCAATGGGTAAGTTCTTCCACTTAATGAGATACTCTGAAATTCATCGATTTTGTAGTCATCGAGTTCTTGTTTCTGTGACTTATTCAAGCTCAAATATGATTTTTCCTTCTTCGTCAAGTTTTGGCAACATCATTTGAACTAGAAGCTTCTCACTGATAACCTTCTTTAAGCATGAAACGTGGAAAACTGGGTGTACTTGGGAAGATGCAGGTAGCTCCATTTTGTATGCCATAGTACCAATATTTTGCAATACCTTGTAAGGAATTTAGTACTTGAGTGATAATTTATTATCCTTCTTAGCCTGCTTGAGGGACATTTCTTTGCATGGTTATAGTCGTAAAAATACCCAGTTGCCTACATCAAAACTTATTTCACTGTGATGCTAATATTCCTATTGTTTCATTCTATTTTGCGCCAGAGTGAGGTTATCCTTTAAGAGTTTGAGAACATGTTGTTGATGCTCAATGTGATATTCCAGTGCTTGAACCTTAAAATTTTACTTTAAATATGATGTGATGGATGGTGGATGATATCCATAAAGTGCCATAAATGGGGTCGATTTTTTCTACAGTATGGAAGGAATTTTGTACCAACATTCAACTAGAGGTAACCACTTGACCCATTGTGTTTTTTTATCAAATACAAAGCAACAGAGATATCCTTCCAAAAATTTGTTTACTATCTCAATTTTCCCATCAAACTGAGGATGATAAGATGAGCTATGAGCTAATTGAGTACCAAGACAAGAAAATAATTTCATCCAAAAATTTCTAGTGAAAATGGGATCTTTATCACTTAATATAATATTTGGGTTTCAATGAATCTTTTGAACTGTTTCCATAAATTTAGTAGCGACTATATTGTATTTAAAAGGATACAATAATAGAACAAAGTGTGCATGCTTGGTAATTCTATAAACTACCACCATGGTGACACTCTTTCCTTCGGACTTGAGTGAACTTGTGCTAAAATTATTTGAGACCTCCTCCCAATGCTGAGTTGGAATGACTAAAGGTTGTAACATACCCAGGGTATTAATTGTATCAACTTTATTTTTTTGGAAAACCAAACATTCTGCCACAAACATTTAAATATCAGATTTAAGGCCATGCCAAAAAAAAAATCTTCTTGACCCTATGGTAAGTTTTTAAAAATCCTGAGTTCTCTCCTTAGGGAGAGGTGTGCAATTCCAAAGAAACTTTTGTCTGAGTTTGGAATTATTACAAATATATAAGCGATCTTTGTGATGGGCCTCTAAATTAGACATAAATTAAGGCCCATCTAACCTTTCTTAGGCCCACCTAACCTTCCTTATGCACATAAAAGATATATTAAATATCTCCTTCTACACTTAATAATGTTTCCTTATGATTTAATATGTTCTTAGGAAGGTTTAAAGGTAATTGAATATTTGTGCCTAATATTGGTTATTTTTGTAGAATATTGTGAGAATATTGGATAGATTATGCAGATTTGGAGGAGATAATTTAGGGACTTTCTCCCTGCCACTGGAAGATCAATATTGAAGAATAAATTAGCACAATATCATGAAATTATCAATAAATCTTGGAGATATTCAAGGGGGTTGTCCACCCTCCTTAACTATCAAAGGTAACCAAGAAAACTAAAGACTAAGTACATTCAATCTATGGTTTACCTGGAGTCAAAGTGGTCTCAATCACTATTTTTTAGGGAGATGTTGGTAGTCACCCTTGAGGATAAATAAAGCTGATCAAGAACTATTTAGGGGGGATTTTGGTCCATTTGATGCCAGTCCATTCCATTCCATCCCATGCAATTTGATTCCATTCAGAACTTTTGCTGCAAGCTATTAAGATTTTTATTGTTGTACTTAGTCATTAAACTTTCAGAAATGTAACGAGGCTATTCTCTTCTTGAAATGAGAAGACAAACTCCATTTTACTGATTTAGTTCCAGAGAGCTGGGCTCACGGGTTAGGGACCAACCCATGTGACTCAGCTTCTCTATTGTTTTCATTCTTTTATTTCTGTCATTTAGCTAGTTTTATTTCTGATATTTTCATTGTTGTTATAGTTTTCTTCTGTAGACTTAATCTGCTTATCTGCACTGTAGAATAGTTGATGAACTCCATTAAACTATGAGGCAGCCTTCCCCTCTCATATCTGTTGATAGAGCTCGAGGAGGGTGTACCTTCCCGCAAACCAAAAATTCCTTCTATTTATGATTGTTGCTTCTCAAATTAGAGTAGAGAGAAATAATAGTTTCAGTTTCTTCCAATGTGTTATCACACATTTTTTATGTTTTTCTGTGCATGAATCCGTAGGTTTATTTGCAGGAATCATTATTAAAGTTACGAAGAAGTTCACCCTCGCCTTCCTGCTTCATTTTCTATCTCTATTTTCATGCTTCCAAACACCTTTGCTACGCTCTATTCCCTCCTTCTTATTTTATTGCAGATGTCGCCCCTTTTATTCATAAAACGCTTGAAAAAACATTAAAAATTTGACCTCTTCCCTTGCTCCTCAAAACTCCTGCTCTCCTTACTCCGCCACATAGAAAAAAAAAAAATCACATTTTTCATTTGGTTCTTGTTAACACTTACCGCTCCCAATGCTGATTGCGATAATTTGCCATACTTCCCCACATCGCAAATCGAAAATCGCATTTTTCATTTGGTTCCCGTTAACACTTACTGCTCCCAACTCCAATTGTGATAATTCTCTGTACTTCGCCACATTGCAAATCGCAAATCACATTTTTCATTTGGTTCTCGTAACATGTTCTGATCCCAACACTGATTTCAATATCGTTGTCATACTCTGCCACTGGCCCTACTATCACGTTGTCCCATTGCATTTCACATTTTGCAACCTTTATCCCATCGAATTTCGCATTTCACAACCTTTATCTTGTCGCATTTCTCATTTCGCAGTATTTATCCCATCACATTTTGAAATTCATTCCCGCTCCCGAACAATACTTCCGCTACCCCTCCAGATTTGCGATATTGCGATTACGATATCGCATATCGCACCTTCATCCTCCCATCGCAATTCTACCATTGCACTTTTAAAATCATCCCACTCTAAAGGATTTTTGTGATAGTATAAGGTTAATGATGTCTAAACCCCTCTTTCCACCTATAAGCCTTTTCATATGTGTTAAGCCTTCCATTAACGTCTTTAGCCACTTTCTTCCCCAAACTACAAGCAACACCTCTTCATTTAGAGTAGGTCTTGAGTAGATGCATAAGATAAAAGAATTTTATATAGAGCATAAGATAAGTAGAGTGCATTTAGATGTTTGGCCAAATTAACTGTGGTTAGAATTAGTTCCCTTTTTGTCGTTTCTTTTCAGAAAATTAAACTATTTTATTTTTTTTCATTTGTTTTCAACAATTTAGATTAGTTTCCTTTATTTCATTTCCTTTCAGCATTTTCCTTTACATTTTTTATCATAGCATAATTAGTAGATTTCCTTCATTTCCAAATTCTATAAGTGTGATAGACTTCACCAAGAAACCCTAGAAGTAGCACCCTTTCATAGAGAGGAAGAGGATGACATGAGTAGAATGCATCTGATGTATATATAGCACTGTCGCATCCAATTTTTCACGATCCTCAAGTTGATAAAATAAAGTAGGGCAGCTCCTAGGAGTTGTGACACTCTTAGTGCAATACCAGGGCTCACCACTTTGTACCATAATGAATCATTTTTCCATATAAATGTATCATATGTACTAGGATCTTGTTGCAACTTTTAAATGAGTATCCACACCTCTTCATCATTCTTCCATTCATCCCTTGCTTCATTTATCCACTCAGTTTGGATAATAGAAATGGAACAAAGCAATTCTTCCATGTCCTCATCCTTTCTTGAGAGTGCATATGCAAAAACATTCGTCTTACCTTTTTTGTACATGATTTCAAAGTCATAACCCAACATCTTTGTGACCCATTCTTGTTTCTCTTCTGAAGATAATATTTTTTCCAAAAAATTATTTAATACTATCATGATCTTTTTTTACCTCGAACTGTCTTCCCATTAGGTAAGGTCATCATTTATTTAGTGCATGCAGTATTTCCAACATGTCCTTCTCATAAATTGGTTCATGTAAATACTTTCCTTTTATTAAATGAATTTCAAAAGCAATGGGTCTTCCTTCTTGCATTAAAAATTGAACCATTTCAATTTCATGAGGCATCGCATTCCACAATAATGATTTTTGTGAAGTCCGGTGTCGCTAAGACTGGTGCTTGGCACATTGCCTCTTTAATATGTTCAAAGGACTTAGCTCATTTTGGAGTCCAAGAAAATGAATCTTTCTTCGGTAATGATGTTATAGGTGCCGCTACTCTCCCATAATTCTTAACAAACTTGTCATAATACCCTGTTAAACCAAGAAATCCTCAAAAATGCTTTATGGTTGTGGGGATTTTCTATTCCTTAATGGATTTAATTTTGTTAGGGCCTACCTTAACACCCTCATGAGATACAATATGACCTAAATATTCCACCTCTTGTACTCCAAAGAAACATTTGGACGTTTTTGCATATAATTATTTTTCCTCTAATAGTTTGAGAACCCTGTAAACATGTTGAACATTATCCTTCCAGGACTTGTTGTAGATTATTATATCATCAAAAAATACTAACACAAATTTTCTAAGGAAGGGTTTGAAAATGGAATTCATCAAAACATGAAATGTGGAAGGTGCATTAGTAAGTCCAAAAGGCATGACCAAAAATTCATAATGACCCTCATGAGTTGTGAATTCTATTTTCAAAATGTCTTTAGTCTTCATTCTAATTTCATGATATCCTAAACGAAGATCCAACTTGCTAATGTAAATTTCTCCATGTAATTCATCCAAAAAATAATCAATGACATGAATGCAAAATTTATCTTTAATATTGAGCATGTTGAGCTCCCTATAATCTAGACACATATGCCACGATTCATCCTTCTTGTGCCCCGATACTACTGGAGTAGAGAAATAATTTTGACTAGTTTTAATTATACTAACCTTTATCATTTCTCTAACCATATGTTCAATCTCACAATATCTATAAGGTCTGATGTTTGGATGAACACTTCCTAGAATCAAATGAATAGCATGCTAATGATAATGAATAGGTGGGAGGAATTTGGGAGTCTCAAACACCTTGGAATGAGTGTCCAAGACTTTTTGAATATTTGGATAAATAAATGATTTCGATGTTTGAACCTCTAGTGAGCATAATTGTGCAGTTACACCACAATTATTCTTTCTATAGAATATTTTTCATGATATCAGAGCTGATTATATTTATTTTTTTTCCTATGATACCCCTTAATTCAACGTCATTTCCTTCCCAAAAAAATTTCAAGAAAATTTCTTTAAAATTAAAAGTTGTTGTCCCCAAATATTGTAACCATTGGACTCCTAGTATAACATCAACACCACCCATTGGAATGGAAAGCATTGGACTATTCAAAACATATTCCCCCATGGTTAGCTTGATATTATGGCATTTTCCAGTAAAAGTTATAGTTCCTCCATTTTCATCCATCACTTGAAACTCTGGTGTTGGATATAGGAAGAAATTTGATTCCTTGGCTATTTTACAATGAATTAAATTATGGGTACTAATTGAATCAATCAACACTATTACCTTTTTATTCTTTATATATCCTTCTATATTGAGAGTTTGAGGAGTGGTAATACCAGCCAATTCATTAAAATATATGGGTGGATTCATTTCTTCTTTCTCTGTGGTTGGTTCCTGGTGTATATCCTCATCTTTTGATGTTTCTTGTTTCTTTTCCTCCTAGTCACAATATATGTAGCATAATTTCTTCTCAATGCACGTATGACCTTTAGTGTATTTTCTATCACAGCTATAACAAATACCTTTTTCTCTTTTTTCCTCCAATTTTTGTGGTGTCAACCTTATAGGTTTTGGAAGGATATGAGAAGCAACACTTCCATATTTATATTTGTGAGTGGTAGATTTCCTTGTTGCCATAATTTTTCTTTCAACCTTTCTTGCCACCCTAAATGCCTTCCTCAATGAATTAGGTTCCCAAATATGAACCTCATGTTGGATTTTATACTTTAAAATACCTATGAAGACATCAATCATATTCTACTATGGAATATCAATTACCCTGATATTCAATTTTTAGAAGTCCTCAATGTGCTCCGCCATTGAACCCTTTTGTTTGATATTTATCATTTAGCTAAAGAAGGTGTTTCTCTTTGTATCATCATAATGTGCTATAATTTCCTCCATAAAAATTGACTAAGTGAAAAGTGTTTTACGAGAAAAAATCCATCGATACCATACCAATTGATTGGGCTCTAAATATAAAGTTGTAATACCTACCATTTGTGTGTGTTGCACATCATGGAGATCAAAATATTGCTCCATCTGTAGTATCCATTTTACCGGACCGTTGCCATCAAACATCCTCATATTGATATTTGGAATGTGGTGGGTCTTAAAACCAACATTGGAGTGTCTAAAACCATGATTGAAATTATTTTTGTTCTCATAATTAGTTTCATGGAATACCTTTTCACCATTAGGACACATTTCTTGTAGAAACTTTGTCAAACGTTCCTTCAGACCTTCCAAATCTTCTTTTAAACCATTCATGTTGCCTGTTATACCATCCATGTCACCTTTTAAACCATCCATGTCGCCTTTTAAATGATCCATGTCACCTTTTATTTATTCTTTTAAACCATCCATATACCCTTTTAGTTCATCTTTGATTCATCTTTGTGAGAGTGAAATTCGTTGCACTTGGTTCCACAATTTTGATATATCATGCTACAATTCTTCCTCTTCATGCATCATAATAGATATTTATTAGGGATTAATGGGTGTGGAATTATTTTGTTTGGGATGAATTTTAGAACGCAATACTAAAATCTATGCTTCAATATTCCCTTGGAATCACTTCAAACTGATTTTTCAAACAAACGTTATGCAATTTTAAAAGAAAACTAAACACTTTTTTCTTGCTTTTAGGAGCGCTATCTTGAAACGGTTGTAACTCTATTAATTTCGGATCTCCAAGGTCCAAAATTATATCCTGTGGTAGCCTTTTGAATCTTCTTTCAAATTTCACAAGTCATACCAATATTGGATTCTTCAATATAGAGTTGTGCCAAATCTCCCACGATGTCCTAATTCTGGACTGGTTCAGTAGAGTGAATTTGTACGAGATGCCACATGTCATTTTTTCACCATTCGACCCTGAAATTGGTACAAGAAAAACTACATTCCATGAAATTTCAAACACTTTTTACGGAATTCAAATCTGATTCTAAAACAAAAGTTATGATAATTTTCCCTAAGTCACATGTTTCGGACTGAATTCTAGAGCCTGCAAAAATCATAACTTCATCATATCTCCAAAAATATAGTGAACCAAGATTGTAAATTTATACATGAAGTTCACCAATATTTCGGATCCATGTGGTTGAAATTTCAACTTCTGAAGCTTTGTATAAAAAAAAATTATAGTGAAAATTACAATATGACTTGTTTGAAGAAGCGAAACCCTAGAATCCAAAGCTATAATACCAAATTTTATACAACCAGCTCTCAAAATAGAAGAAATGATATATCAAATATTTGAAAATTAGCCTCTTCGAGGGGGAAACCTCATTTACATTACACAAATGAATAATTCTTGGATGATACAAATGACAAGACCTCCTTTGTATATATAGGGCTCTAAGGGGCCACAACATAATCATAGCCTACATAACAATAATAATGTAAGGGAAATTAAAAAATAAAAATATTGGGTTTCTATGGGGCACAAAAATAAAAAATAAGGGGGATAAACTAGTATTATAGGGACCTAACAACTCTTTCTCCTGTTGTTGCTCCCTCTGCTGACGTCTCTGCTACATAATTGACATATAAAATACATCAGCCTCTTATATAAAATACAATTTCTTTTTATTAAATGAACATCTATGTATAAATATGGAAATATAACTTTCAATTAAAAAAAATAGAAAAAATTATCGGTGCGCACAAAACAAAGTCATGCACCAGCATCGGTGCACGTTCAACTAAAACCACACCGCTAACGGTGAACAAATAAGTATGACACAATATTGTTGGTTCAAAATTTTAACTATTGACAATGGCGTAGAAAACTTGTGCACCGGTGCACACATATATCATTTCTGCACTAATACAAAACATTTAGGTTATCGAAAAAATCTATTTATGACAATACTTTTAAATGTTAAATTTGCAGCACATTTGGTAAATATAAACACACTGGGCATGATGCATTGACGTACAATCTATCAGATCAATCCCAATGCATTATAGTTTATAAAATGTACCGCCAAAACAATGGTGCATTATGTTCATGCACTAATATGAGGTGCACCTATCAATTTACAGGATGCACCGCTATTTGCGCGATCCAAAAACACACCAAGTTATGACTATATTTCTAAATATCAAATTTGCGCTATGTTTGGTAAATATAAATGCATTGGGCGTGATACACTGACGTACAATATGTCGCATCAATCCTGGAGCATTTAAGTTTTCAAAATACACTGCAACAATGACGGTGCATTATGTTCATGGATTGATATGTGCTGCACCCTATAATTTTACAAGGCACACCACTATCGGTGTGAGCCAAACATATCGAATGCACCACCCGACGAAAAAAAATTTGAAACAATGGTAAATTTATTCTAACTTAAATTTATAATTTTCTAAAAAATTAAATTACAAAGAAACATAGACATTACTTGGACATCTTGTCATCGGGAGGCATTCTGGACATGTAATGGAGAAAAACAAATTTTAGGATGGTTTGAGAAACATGAAAACTCAAACAATGAGCAAAGTATAGAAGGATGGTGAGCAAAAAAAGCACCGATGTTAAGGTGCTTACATGTGGAAAGAGTGGCATCGGTGCTTTAGAGCTCTCCCACTTTGTATATTGTAAAAATGAAAATTACAGGTGGGAGGTTTTTTTATTTAACCCTGCTCTGGTGAATTTCGCCAAATGCATCAGTGCAGGATATTTCCAAAAGAATCACATTTTTTTTAATTAAAAATATCGTAGTGATTTTATTTGGATGACCCAGGGCGTTCCTCTACAATTACTACACAGGTGCTTTGTTCCTATCATAGCACCATTATTTTTTTAGAATTTAAAAACTTCTTGGTGGTGTATTTTATAAGATGCCTTAGGGCGTTTTGTTAAGATTACTGCACTGGGGCATCCTTAGAAAATAACACCGCATTTCTCTAAATTTTAAAAATATAGTGGTGCTCCTTACTGGTATGCACTGGGACATTATACTATGTGAAGGACACTAGTGTTATTGATTGTTAAAGCACTAGTCCGTTATGGATTTTAGCGCATCGTGTTTTTTTTATTTTATAAAATAAATTTTCGACAATGCACCATGTTATTGCGGCACCGACACTTGTATGGATAGTAAAGTATCGGTCTGTTTTTGTATCTTAGATGCACCATTTAAAAAACATCCGCTAAACCATCCACCCTCCCACCAGTGGAAAGATAGAGATCGAGAAATTTAATGGTTATAGTTTTGATTTGTGGAAGCTCAATATAGAGGATTTGCTAGTGGATAAAGATCAATGGATCACAGTAGATATGGGTACTAAACCAACGATAGTGAAATATGAATACTAGGCTAAGTTGGACCAGAAGGAAAAGAGCGCAATATGGTTGTGTATCTCAGATTCAGTATTGTTGAATGTATCTAGGGAATCTACAACAAAGGCTTTATGGGAAAATTTAGGGACTTTGTACCAATCTAAATCTCTAGTGAATAATTTATTCCCGTGGAAAAATATATATAGCCTAAGGATGAAGGATGGAAACTCAGTGATAGATCATTTCAACGCCTTCAATACTGTGGTAAGTTAATTTTTATTTTTTGATATTAAAACCTCAGATGAAGATAATTGCATCATTTTGTTGTGTTCTCTACCAGATTCATGGGACAGTATGGTTGTTGCAATAGGTAGCAATAGAACTACCTTGAATTTTGATGAAATTGTATTAGCCTTTATTTCGAATGAAATTAGATGCAAAAATATGGAGGGACAGAATGGGCATGACTTGCTTGTACAAGGATGGTCCCAGAACAAAAACAAAAATAATTTCTCGAGTGGGAGATCTAAATCTCGAGGAAATTCTGTAAAGGTGTGTTGGAAATGTGGAAAGGAAGGGAAATTTAAAAAGGACTGTAGATCTAAGGATCTTGAAAAAGGAAAGGGATCTGATGATGCTCCTTCTGCGGAGGAGAAAACTACCTCATATGAAGGTGGGGATGTGTATTTGGCTTCTTCTTCAAATAAAAGTGTGGATCATGAGGCATTGTTGATTAAATCAGGTGTATCCTTTCACTTCACTCCCCATTGGGAGTGGTTCTGCGAGTATGAGAGATATGTTGGTGATTATGTTGTCTTAGGGGATGATAAGAAGGAAATAATTGTGAGATGTTGAAAAGTAAAGCTGAAGTTGAATGGTGGAAGGATTAGAAAACTTCCTGGTGTTCTGCATATTCTTGTATTGGATAGAAATCTGATTTATGTAAGCAAGATGGATGATGTAGGTGTAAAACAATGTTCAAGAAGGATTCCTAAAATATGGTTCGAGGAGCACTGGTATTGATGCAAGGAGTTTGTATTGGAACTCTGTACAAGATTCTGGGTAGCATTGTCGTTGATGGAAGAAACAGTTCTTTGGTTGTTGAAAGAGGAGCAGAAAGCCTAGCGGTCTCTAGAGTAAATACCATGTTATGGCATCAAAGGCTTGGGCATATTGGAGAGAAGGGCCTTCAAATATTTCATGGTAATGGTATGGTAGAAGGTATGTCTAATTTCTCTATGGATTTTGATTCATGTTAACATTGTCTATATGGGAATAATAATCGGGTGAGTTTCCCTTCTAGTGCTAAGAGAGCGAACATGATATTAGAGCTTGTGCACAGTGATGTGTTTGGACCTGTGTCGGTTCCATCATTGGTTAATTTTGTGTACTATGTTTCATTTATATATGACTTCTCAAGGAATACATGGATATATTTCCTGAGGAAGAAATATGAATTATTTGACAAATTTAAAGAATTTAAGGCTTTGGTAGAAAACCAAACAGACAAGAAGATAAAGGTATTGAGGAAAAATAATGGTGGAGAGTTCTGCAAGAAGGAATTTGAAGAGTTTTGTAATAAGTGTGGTATAGCAAGATAGAATAATACTCCATACACACCTCAGCGCAATGGAGTGTCAAAAAGAATGAACGGGATGTTGATGTAAAAGGAAAGAAGCATGCTCAGTGGTGTCGATTTAGGACAGGAATTATGGGCAAAGGAAGTGGAGACTGCATGTTAGCTGGTTAACAGATCACCTTCAACAACATTGGACGATAAGACTCCACTTCAGGTACGGACTGGTAAGGAACCCCCTCTTTCACATCTAACTTTATTTGGATGTGATGCATATGTACATGTTCCAAAGGAGAAAATGACCAAGTTGGATAATAAATCTGAAAGGTGCATCTTTATTGGGTATAAGGATGGTTTAAAAGATTATAAGCTTTGTAACCCAAAAATAAGGAAGGTTGTGTACAAGTTAGATGTGGTGTTTAAAGAGGTGAAAGATGTTATTAAACATGAATTCCTACTAAAGGAACCTAAGAAGATAGATTTTGAGGTAAAGGAGGAAGAATTAGACTCTACAACATAACAAGATTCAGAAGAGGAAGAACCAAAAACTCCAACTATGAGAAGATCAGTTCGAGAAATAAGGAAGCCAAAAAGGTATATTCCATCTAATTTCTATTCAATTTTTTCTTTATCTATCACTGATGATGATCCCAGAACTCTCATGGAGGCAGTGGATTTAGAGGACGAAAAACTTTGGAAGGTGGCCATGGTTGATCAAATGGCATCCTTACACAAAAATGAGGCTTGGGATCTGGTGGAGTTGTAGGCTGGAAGGAAACCCATTGGAAGAAAATGTGTGTTTAAGGAGAATATGAATGCACAAGGCAAGGTGGAGAAATATAAATCTTGGTTAGTAGCAAAAGGTTTTTCCCAGGTGTTAGGAATTTATTTTGGTGATATTTTTTCTCCCTTTGCCAAGGTAAATTCTATTTGATTACTTTTATATGTTGTTGCTGCATTTGATTTTGAGGTAGGATAGATGGATGTGAAGACAACATTTCTTCACAGGGATCTCGAAGAGGAGATCTACATGAAGCAACCTGAAGTCTTTGTTGTGAAGGGTAAGAAATTAGAACTGGTATGCAGGTTAAAAAATTCTATGTATGGGTTAAAACAATCACCAAGGATGTGGTATTATAAATTTGATAGATATATAAGAAATTATCCAGGATTTGAAGACCCAATTGTTCTCCAAATTTGACATGAAGGATCTTGGTGTTGCAAAATATATTTTGGGCATGGAAATTAAATGAGAACGGGCAAAGAGGAAGATTTCGTTAAATCAGAGGAAATATGTCGAGACAATATTGCAGAGATTCAATATGCACGATAGTAAACGGGTGAAATTTCTATTCCTGTAGGTATAAAGTTATCTGTTGAATAATGTCCCAAGACACAAGAAGAAGAAGAGGGCATGTCCTGTGTTCCATATGCAAGTGCAGTGGGTATCCTGAGCCATGAAATCATCTATACTAAACCAGATATTACACATGCAGTGGGAGTATTGAGAAAGTATATGTCAAAACTAGGGAAGGAGCATTAGACAATGCTGAAGCAGGTTTTCAGGTTTTTATGTGGCAATTGTGATTATGGTTTGTGTTACTGTGGAAGACCAATATTGGACAGAGTTTTGGATATCCGTGGCTTTTTTTATGCAAAGTGGGCTGGGGATATGGATCAAAAAATATCTAGAAGTGGGTATGTGTTTAGCCTATTTGGAGGTGCATACAGTTGGATGATTAAAAGATAGTTTGTAGTGGATCCTTCAACTACATAGGAAAAATACATGGCATCCACTCAGACAAGCAAGGAAGTAATTTGGTTGTAGAGATTGTGTTAAAGTATGGGGTTGGTGCAGCGAGCTATAAGGATAGACTATGATAGCAAAAGTGAAATTTTCTTAGATAATAACCCTGCCTATCATTCAAAGACAAAACACATTGATGTTCAGTATCACTTTGTCAGAAATATGGTTGAGGAAAAAATGGTGTTGTTGGTAAAGGTGGAAACTTTAAAGAATGTTGCAGATGCATTGACGAAGTTTGTGAGCACTTAGAAGTTATATTGGTGTAGAGAAAAAATGGGTGTTGCAGGGTTGGACCATTAGCTAAGTTCTCCTATGGCCCCCTATGGAAAGAAAACAACAAGTGGTATAATATTGGGTGTGTGTTATATTCTTTCCACGATTAGTCATGCGCAGGCGGGGGAGTTAGGGCTCAAACTAGTTGAACCTTTGCAAGACTAGCCTAAAAAACCCAACGACCTCCTTGTTGTACCACCCCCTTGCATGGGGTTCATGGCATAGCCGTGGGAATTTTTTTTTAGACCCTATATTTGGTGGCCAGACCTGCCTATGGTTTTGTCTATGGGTTTGCACATGGTTTTGGGCATGATGGTTTTCTTCCCATGGTATTTTTGTAGATCCGGTCAAGGGAATTATAATTATGTTCTAATCCATGGTTACTGGATTTGGGTTTATGAATTCTTACACATGTATATATATGTTTTGTAACATTGAAAGGAATATAATGAAAAATCAAGTTGGTAGTCCCAGTTTTGGGATCTAGAGGAAAATCTTTGTGTATATTTGTTTTATGTTTTATGCTCTCGCTATTATTTATTTTTTTGTTTTAAGATTTTTTTTACAGATAATTTTTGTACAGGGTTAAAAAATACAGGTGTCCACCTGGTTATTCCACCTAGATCTCTATTCGGTTTCATTAGTTTCCTTAATTATACCAGCATTTTCTATTTTTAGCAGTTTTTTGGGTCCTGAACCTCCGAAGCTATTTTGAACCCCTAAATAGATTTTTAAGGTTCACAAGAAGCCTATAGCCATAGGTGGGTACCTACCACAAATAATGTGGTACTTAGAGAGATATTTCCAACAAGTTATCATATGCGCCAAACGAAGATCATATGACCAAGTTACGACCCCGGGAAGTTGGTTGCCCAACTAACCCCAATGGAGCCCACAAACTCTTCGCATTCCATCTCTTGGGTTAGGGTTTTCATTTTTTAGGGTTTCCCCTTTTTTTTCAATAATAAAAATACCCTTGAGCCTGATTGTAACATAGTTCATAGGCACGTAGCTGCTACATCTCTTCCTAGAGATAAGTTACCATCGCCTGAGCTAGTTTATTTCCATTATGCTTGTAAGCATCTTTCAGTTTGGTGATATTAATGAAATGAATATTTATTTAAATTGAATATCTCTATTTATGTGTGTGTGTGTGTGTGTGTATATATATAAATATATAAATTTTTTTTTTCTTGCATAAGTCTCGATCAGTGGTATCAAAGTGGTCTACTCTTTCTCTATTTGTTTTTGCATGTCCCCAATGAGGTCAGGGTATAAGGATTTATGGCTCAAACTGGTTGAACCTTTGCAAGAACAGCCTCACAAAACCCGACGACCTCCAATGGAGGAAGAAAAGAAAGATGAGGGAGCAGGAGATCCTTTCAAAATATTTCTCGAGGAATCCCTCAAGCGATAGATGAACACGATGATGGATAACTTTTCCCACAGGTGACACATATTCACCCAACAACCATTATGGATGTGCCACTCCCTTTAAGGTAAAATTAAACTTTTAAATTCCCATATTTGAAGGAAAAATAGTGTTATAGCATCATTTATCACTCTTGTAGTTCTGATGCTCTGTTTTATGGCCTTGGGCAACCCTTTCCCTTCAGACTTGATCACTTGATTAAAAAAAAGTGTTCTGAATTCCATACATGACTCTGACCTTCAAAAAGCACGTACACATGAGGGTACATCCATATAAATCTCGTATATATAATTTAAAATATGAAAAAATATATAATATCCTATATTTTTGGCAGGGTTTACGGATTTCACCAAAATCCCACCTACAAGAGCCTGTGGCCTAACTGAATCAACTAATTTTGGGTGATATAAATACACCTCATGGGAAGGCCTTAACATAGAATAGGAGATAGGATATTGATACTATAGTCGATTGGTCCCCGATCAAGTCTAGTTTTCCCTGTGCCTCCTGCACTCCCAGTGATAGGAAACCCTTCTTTCCTCATAGATATGTTCATCTAGTTCCATTATATGACATCCATGTGTATATGCTTGAGATATGATTGTTGATGCTTGGGTTGGATGGATCTGAAGGAAGGTTTCGCTTGGAACCGTGGTAGAATCAGGTTGTATTCTTCCATATTATTTTGTTGACATCATAGATAAATATTTAAATTCGTTGGAAGGATATTTTTTGGTTCATGGCTTTTCCAATCAGGAAAATATTACTTTTTCACTCCTCAAATCCATCCCCCATGTCAAGGACTAGTGGGAAATGTACTGTGAACAAAAGCACGAGAGGGAGCCCTCATTTTTTTTAGCCACGCCCACTTGGAATTCTTTCCAATATTCCATAAAGGAACAATATTACCCTATCAGGGGCTATGAAGATAAATACATAAAGTGGACCATGTTGTGGCAGGGAAAGGACCAAGACATGCCAGAGTTCACAAATATTTTTCATACCCTTCACATGAAGTTGGGTATCAAGGATTGTAAGTGGAATTTGATACTAAAGTATCTCGATTGTCTCGACAAGTACATCTAGGATGATATGGAGTTCCTGGACATCTCCTCACTTAGCGTCACCTATAGATACACTATCAAGATCAAGCCGAAATTTAAATAGAAGAAGCGAGACTTTGGATATGTGAATCTGACGGGAGGGAAAGGCGCCCAAAATTGTAGAAAAAAGGACAAATCCAAGGCGGGGTGACCCAAGACAACCCACCGAAGCTGCAAGAAAATAAAAACACTACGAATTCAAAGGACAGAGGGAAATGGTGTGAGTTCCATAAAACCCCCACTAACAACACAAGTGAGTGTCAAGCCAAGTAGTCAATTGTGGCTGAGCTGAAGGCTTCCAAATAATATGCATGTTCCGACTCTGACTCAAAACCCAATAAGGGGAATGACAAAGGGAAGAATATTATTAATGTAGAGATCAATGCCACCATTTCCACCACCAAGATCCAAAATATTGAGCCTGAATATCCAGAGGAGGGGGAGCAACTCTTCCACTCACAAATGTGCATGAAGGGTTCTCCATTGTAGTTCATTATCGGTAGCTAAAGCTAAAATAACCTCATTTTAGCAGAGGTTGTGAAGCAATTAGACCTACCAACCACACAACACCTAAAATTGTACACCATCGGGTGGCTTCACCAAGGACGATATATCTGTGTCACCGAGCAGTGTCATCTTCCTTACAATATAAAACCCTTCATAGATGAGGTACTGTGTGATGTTACTCCTCTTGAATTTTGTGATGTATTATTAAGCAAACCATACTTGTGGAAGCATCATGTTATGTATGAGTCTAGGCCTCACACTATTATTATTTATTTGGGAAATAAGTTATACACGACAACGAAAGTAGCAGTTCTTACCAACATCTCTTTGATCATTTCCCATACAGTGAAAAATTTATTCCTTAGGATTCTCCCTTAGGGAAGAATAATACTGTGGCCACATCCATAGCATCTAGACATGGCTCCTCCACACTACAACAACAGACGTACATGGTCATGGAGGAGTATAGGTACATTTTCACCTCACCCACAGAGGTACCCCTACACTGTCAGGTCAAGCACTCTATCGATCTAACCCTGGGTATGCCTGCACCCAAAAAACTGATATAATGATGCTCTATTCTAGATAATGGTGAAATTAAGAGGAAGATTCAAGAGTTATTTTTGAAATGGCACATCAGGCCAAGTGCATCACCCTGTGGGAGCCCGATCATGTTGGTACAGAAGAAAGAGGACACCTGGAGACTCTTTATTGACTATAGATCATTGAATAAGATCAATCTCTGGAATAGGTATACAATCCCATAGATTGATGACCTATTGTACCAGCTCAAAGGGGTCAAATATTTCATTAAGGTTTATTTAAATTTTGGTTATCACCAGGTGCCAATTGAACCCTCTGATGTGTTGAAGACTACTATCAAATCTAAGGATGGGATTTTTGAATGGTTATTCATGCCTTTCGGGTTGAAAAATTCCTTTGCAACCTTCATGAGGCTGATGTACGACACCTTTCAGCCCTTCACCAACTCATTCGTGGTAATTTATTTAGACGACATCTTAAACTTTAACCAGAGTTGGGAAGAACACCTACGCCATATTCGGTGGGTCCCCCAAACCCTGCGACGACACAATTTGTGTGCTAATTTGGAGAAATGCACTATTGGTATGACCTAGGTTCAATATCTAGGAAACATAATTGATGAGTAGGATGTACATGTAGACCCAACCAAGATATAATTTAATTGAGATTATCCATCACCAACCACTCTAACAGAGTTACGCAGCTTTCTGGGTCTTGCCAATTTCTACTGCAAGTTCATGTTGGGTTTATTTCATAACACTTAGCCTCTGAGTCAAGTCACCAAGGGCAGGGCGAAATAAAATTTCTTTTGGTCTGAATCCCAATAGAAGGAATTTTCCAAGTTGAAGCATCGCTCTACTCTGCACCAATGATCACATTTACCAAACTTGCTGCAACCATTTGATATCGATACAAATTCCTCTGACTATGCTATTGGGGCAGTTCTTACTTAGCAAGGGCATCTAGTGGCATATCACAGTGAGACAGTTTCCGACATAATATAAAATTATCCCACCTATTAAAAAGAGATGTATTCCATTGTGTAAGTTTTTCGACAATGGAAGCATTACATTCTAGGGAAGGAAATGGTCATCCATATAGACCACTTGTGAAAATTTTGCTACTCGTAATCCTACTGCAGCAACTGATTAAATTTCTTCTATTGCATAACTGAAGCAAATTATTTAACATATGTTGCGATAAATATCGAAATGAAATACACTTCAGTATTCGCAATAAACAAGTACAAGAAAAAAAACTATCACAATTATACACACATGAACACCATTATTTATATACAATTGTCCCCGGAAAAACACAATGTGGAAAAATCAATGCAGTAGCTGAGGTTTTTATTATTATGCAGTAATTTTTCTGAGTACAAATTTATGATTTTCGATCCTCAAAAATAATATAGATAAATATAACAAATAAAGTCTTGTGAGACAAATCTCACTCTTCCACGGGATTCTGACACTCACCTGTACCTGACTCAAGATGTTATGTGTTTCCTCTACGTAGTGATTGCGTTAGCCACACAATCTTTGTGTCACAACTATATCTTCTCTTTGTCTCTGCACTAGTACTCACTACTAGCTAGAAACTGGAATCTTGTACCTTTTGAAAATGTAATTCAAGAACTGGCACTAACTCTCTAATGTCTCCTCCACAAAAAATAAAACTCCCTCTACAACTCTATGCAATCCCAGTGTAATCTCTATGTCACTGGCTCTGCATAGCTGCCTGTGGCTCTTGATTTCTTCTCACTGTGAACTCTTCAGATTTGGAATTCTTCCTTCTGAAAATTATCTCTTCCCCTCTCTGTTAGAATCCTCTCGATCGATATTCTCCCTAAGAACTGCTCACTAAATAATTTCGATCTAGGGATTCTTTCTCTGCCTCAATGTGTTTTCCAAATGACCCTTCAAGCCTTTCTTATAGTCTTCTCGTTGATATTTCAACGACCCAGATTAGATCTCTAATCAATCGCTAATATTAACTTTTGACTTGATCTTCCTTTTCTAGAACATTCACACCCATATTATATTAATTCCCTTTAATTATTTTATTTTCTAATTTTAGACTTATGGTCCCATTAAAAATAATTAATTATTTTAATAGAATACAATCTGAGTAGAATTTCACTAAATGATTTCAGGGTTATCGGTAATACATGTGTCTAAGCCTCCCCAAAAAATTTGAGACTTAACATCTTATGTTATCCCAAATCTACACTCCCTCTTAGAGAGGAATGTACTCTAACAATATGCCCTGTTGCAAACTGCTCTGACCCTGAAGCATCTCCCTCTGCACTGCTGATGTCTAACCCTGCTGCCCATCAAATTTGTGCAAATGATACATCTATATTGTTGCTTCCAACTACTACCGTACTCCATCTCCCTATAAAATGTTTCTTCTAACAACCCATCTACTACTAAAATGGGTTTTCAACCATACCCATATGCTCCCCGAACTGAACAAACTTCACTCTTCCTAGATCCTTTTTTAATACGTCTGCTACTTGATCTCTTGTGGGAACATATTGTAACTATACAAGACCATGTTGAACACAACCTCTGATAAAATGGCATATGATGTCTATGTTTTTGTACCGATCATGAAATACTAAATTTTCATAGAGCTTGATATTAGTATGATTGTCACAGTAAACACTAGTTCACTCCATCATTTTCTTGAAAAATCTCACAAGAATATCTCTAAGCCATATGGATTCACACGTTGTTGTGCTAGTTGCCATATATTCTTATTTGGTTGAGCTCAATGCTATTGACTTCTGGTTCCTGCTGCACCATGAGATCATTCTTGATCCAATGTTGAAACAGCACCTAGAGGTACTTTTCGGTTCGCTGAACTTCCTTCCCAATCTACATCTGTGAACCCACTTAATCTGAAATCATCCCCTTGGGTGTATTTCAACCCATATATGACTGTTCCTCACACATATTTGAGAATTTTCCTTGCTACTTCCCAATGTACCCTTTTTGGTTCCACCATGAACTGACTAAGGTTGTTGACAGCAAAACAAATGTTGGGCCTCGTATTAACCAAATACATGAGTGACCCAATGAGTTTTCTGTACAAGGTGGGGTCTAATTCCTTGTCTCCTGATGCATCTATCTTCTTCCAGTTGGTGATCATAGGAATTTCCATGGATTAGCAATCCTGCATCTTGAACCTCTTCATAATTTCCATGGCAATATCCCTTGTCCTAGGAATATTTCCCCATTCTTCTGCCACACCTCCAATCCTAGAAAATAATGCATCAACCCTAGTTCGTCATGTCGAATTCTTCTTCCAAAATCCTCTTGCAATCCTTTATCAGCCTAGATTATCCTATAAGGAACAAGTCATCTACATACAATACTAGAACTAGAGGCTCATTCTCCACCAATAGATAGTATATATTGGGATCTGCATCACTCTTTACAAATCCCAGCTACTGCAAGTAGCTATCTATCCAACCATACCACGTTATGGGTGCTTGCTTGAGCCCATATAAGGGTTTCTTTAGTCTGCATTAATGATATTTCTTCTCATGATTTTTGAAACCCTCATTCTGTTCGATGTACACCTCCTCTTCTACCACCCCATTCAAGAACGTTGTCTTGACATCCATTTCGTGAATCTATCATCCCATCTGAGCTGCTAGAGATACAACCGATCTGATGGAGGTTGTGTTTGTGTGTTTAGTGCACAAATGTACCAAATCACACCTTATTAAGAGGAGTGGTTTTTCCCTCTTAAGTTCTTGGTCACATGCAGAAAATAGATGGAGTCAAGCCAGTTAGTGGAACATGTTAAAACATAAACATACTAGATAAATAAATAGCATGCATATTCAAACATAAAAACTAGACTAAGACAAATAAAACAAAATCTCTGAATAGATTCAAACAACTTCAATAATCCAAACAACAGTGCTTACGTCTCCTCTTATTGAGTGCTGGTAGGAATGAAGGATGAAACTTTTACCCACTTTCCAAGTTGCCCTTATAACTATGGAGTTCCAAGTCCCGATGCAAGGATGTCTTTACTTCTGAGCTACATTGGCGCAAAGTCTCCCTCTGTCTACTATGGTGGACTAGAGTTGTTGGATGGCCAACAACTGAGTCCCCTCTATCTCTGCTCTAGATCACACACTTCTGGTATTGCTTAGGGAAATTCTGGCTAGCATAAAAATGTGTTCTCAAATTTTTCATCTCTTGGTGGCCTTTTATAGGAGAATTCAAACTCTCCTTCCCTCTCTTGGTACATTGTGGATGGTGACCCAAGAGAGGAGGGTGATTCCATTGTGTGCTCCTTTGAGGTCCTAAGAAAGCCTGGGCAGCTGTCCTTAGGCGGCCTCAAGTGTGAGATCAATGTCCTGGAGTGTGCCTTGTCGTCCCCGAAAGTGATTTCCGCCACTCTCAGGACCATGCAGCTTTTTGAGGAAAAGTCGTGAAAAGGCATGCTTATCGAAGAATTATGCATGCAAAGGCACATTTTACTGGTTCCTTCAATGCGCCATTTGATTTTCCTGTTAGACCTTAGATATTTTTAAATACGTTAGATTCTCTAATGTCTCTTAGCCCTATAAATCCTTCTGCCTGACATTAAATAATTTCATCTTTTCTTGTTTGATTTTATAGTGATAACAGTTTCCCCCTAATGTGTGAGGTCTAGTAAGAACTGTATAGACGAAATACATTATGGTTTCTCTTCTATGCATTGTGTGGAGAGAGAGAGAGAGACCTGCGTGTAGCCCGGAGTTGGGGACACCCTGCACCGGGTCGAAGAGCGACCATGTCCTGTGGGATCCCTGCAAGTAATGGTATAATACAATATATTAAAATTTTCTACGAGGCGGCATGTCCCATGCTCGTGATACTTTGGCTATTTAAACAAACCTACTCGACAAATATACATTATTTCTACGTCACTATTATGGTAGTGATATTATGTTTGATGACGACGACTGTTGATGCCCTCAGGGGCGTTTTTTCTTTGAAAATAGGTGGAATGTGGTTACCCTATGCATAAAAATTGGTATGGCATATCCACGTGCATTGTACGCATTGATGATGGCTCGAACCTTCTCGTGTAAGAATTACTAAGAGAGATGCTTATAAAGGCATGGGTCTTTGATGAATTTGATCAAAGTTCAATGGTTGTAACATACAATACCATATTGACATGAAATCTTATGTTGTATTCGAATGTCAGGATGATTGATGACATCTGTAGGAAATTATGTCTCCCATAGTTCCATCTGACGATGTCCCTTTTGTGGAGAGGGGTAATCCAAGGTACCACTTCCTTTTTGGAAAATAGGTGTTGATGCCGACAAAAATGAAGCCTCAACCGAATAAGAGAGTCACCGATACAGGGGATCATGGACCTGGATGTGATGGGTTTAACATAGGAACGATGGCCAGGGGTGACAGAAAAATGATGATGGGGATTTAGTGGCCCAAGGTCAGAGTATAAAAATCAGCTTGGCGGCATTCATAACTATTTCTGATGGGGAAATCCCTGGAGTCGGTAGGATGTCCAAGGTGGGTATATATAGATTATGAATGTCATGGTGGCTTTTGCGTGAGGGTGTGATACTCCGACCAAGGGTAACGAGGGACACCTGCCATGGGAGAAAAAATGAATGGGTGCGTGGGGGACATAGTGCACCATTTGTGGTCTTTGTATACACCGAAAGAATAAAATAATGGGGTTTGGTTTATACAAAACATAGAGATGGGTGCCCCAAAACATGAAAGTGTTCACTCACTGATTATGTGAGGAAGGTGATTTTGTTGAGGGTGAGGGCCCCATTAGTTGGTCTCATGTGTGAGATTGATGAAGTGGATGGAAAATGTCGCATATGGGCTATGATGATGGAGGTATGGTAGGCCAAATGTGAGGTGTGGTAGTGTGCTTTCAATCTGCATGTAAAACATGGTCGTCCAGGAAAGGGGTTTTATTTTGATATGGTAAAAATTGACCTGATGCATGGCGGGTGTATAGGCATGAGGTGTTTCCCTGACTAAAGTGTCATGGCCATGGTGTCACTATTTTTGTGATATATGATCTACTATGGGTCATGGGCACCATGGAGGGGAGGCTCTACCAACCAACGAGGATGTTTATCGTGTACAAAAAGTGGGGTGATGATAAACATGGTCAGGTGTTTGGAACCTAAGGTTAATTTCTGATGGAGAAATGATGTCAGAATATGCAGATTTTTTATGGGACTCTATCATGCTGAGGGTAGAATCATACATTTTCTAGAACTTTCAGTGGATGGAGCGGTGAATGATTTGCACACTACCTACAAAAAAAAAAAAAAACCCAAGTGAAAGCGTCTTCTTTATTAAAATATTATTGAAAGGCCTGTTCTTTAGAAAGAAGATGAGAGAGGGCATACCTGTCGGCACTGAAAATTTATTTTTTCGGTGGTGCAAATGTGTGGCATCACCCTTGGGCATTATGGGGTGTTGATCACAGTTCTTCTTTCGTTCCGGTGATTGCAAACCTTCTGATTTCTTGTTATTGTCCTCCAAATTTTCTAAAAAGGGCAACATATATGAAAATATGGATCAATTCAATTCATTTGTGTTTGTTGAGCATTTGAGGTATTGAGAGGTCAGATGATTCTGTGGAGCAATTATTACCGTTGCGGTCAGCCTAAGGACCCAGGATTAGCGATTTTTGAAGGTAGGCTCCATGACATCCTGCACTCTAATTTTTTCAATGTGTCGGTGCCAGGGTCCGTACAAGATGGGTTTGTATGGATCTTAGGCCAGTTTTTACCTTCACCGTGCGGGCGATCAAGGTACAAGCGCGCACCTTGCATGTAGAAATAGAGTTTTGTGTGCATTTAGTGCGCCTATCCTATATTTAGGCACACCTTTGGCGCATCTATGAGTAGGACAGACGCGCCCTCGCACTTGTCTAAGGAACAGGCGCATGGAGAGAGAAGCTATTTTTTGCCAAAATTTTGGAATTTTTGTCTGTTTTTAGTATTTTCAGTGTGGCTGATGTGTTCCTATTTTGATGATAGGACGTTGTGGAGGGAGATGGATTGGCCCAATCTTCATGCTTCCTTAGCTGCTAATGGTCATGTAAACCAACAGTTGGCACATTGGGGTCTTCTCAAATTTATGGAGAATGACCTGCTACGATCACAGGATTTTCTTTTGCGCTACCTGGTCCAGTGCTGGAATAGGAAGTGCAAGGTGATGGTGTTGCGGGGGTGTGACCTTGCTATCCGTCCTGAGACGGATATCTATTTTGTGATCGGGTTGCTGCCTCAGGGTGAGGTGCTTCGATATCCAAATCCCTCTGGGAGGGTGGATCTAACAATATTTTCAGCAGTCCACTGTGGTGGGGCACCCCTTATAGAGGGGTGTATAGTTATTCCTATAGTGACAAACTTGGCCAAGCGGTGTGCTCTAGCGGCCATTGTGTGACTTCCGAAATCGTCTGCTCCTCATTGGGCATCGGGTCTGTAGATCGGTGTCTTGCATCGACTGAGGGCCAAGCACTTTTTTGACTTTGCCCATTTCTGTTATGATGATATCTGGAATAGCTTTCCAAGGTTTGAGATGGATCGAAGCTGCTTACTTGTGCCAGCATCTTATGCCGCATCATGTATGAGAGGGTGGTGTTGTTGAGACCTATAGTGGCGGTGCCTACTGGGGGGCCATAGGAGCCTTGCATGAGGAGGTGGGCCCTAGTGATGCCCCGAGGAGGTGGAGTTAGTGTGGGGAGTTACTGGAATGCCACCACGAAGGCTTTTTTTGAGGCCAACCCTTAGATGTTCATTCCATTCCCTTATGAAGGGATGGACTTACGGGGAGATCCAGACATGGGTCTTCTTGCTGGATATGCTTGGGGGTGAGTAGGTATGTCTTTGTGCTTTCTGCATTTACTTGAGTATTTATGTTTATATGTGTATTATGATGACACTAACATAATCTTGGTTACTCTTGCAGATGTTGGCGAGGTTGGTCGTCCATGGCTCGGTTGGTGGGGCGCCATCTAATTCGGCAACCTTGAGGAGCTCGCGGGGGACATGGGATGAGCTCTTGCACAGCCTCTGGGTGGAGCACCAGATGGTGAGGCTAGCCCCTCAGGGGAGAGTAGTAGCTCAGCTACTGCCGAGACTGTTGCTGAGTGAGCTCGTGCCAATGCAGCAGAGGCTCGTGTTGTTGAGCTGACCAAACATGTCGCAGCTTTAGAGAATGCATGGGATCAAGTGGATTGCTTAACCTAGAACCTCGAGGATGTGTGGTTGTAGGCCATGATGGCCCGAGAGAGGGGCTATCGGCCGGTTTTACGTCTAGTAGCGATCTCTGTGTTGACGACGCCTCTACTACTAGTACCAGGAGCAGTAGTCGGTCTAGGTGCCCCACTTGGGGGAGCAGCGCCCTAGAGCCTTTTTGTACAAGGGAAAAGCACCCATTATGAGGATGCTTCCTCTCTTTTTGTTGACTTGTATATATTTATCTTTTTTGGCAGACTTACAGGTCAGAGATACTATTTTTTGTACTCAAACATATGCATTGTTGGTATATATACGAGAGATATTTTTTGCGGCTCTAAATGGTGTGCCCCCTATTTTTATTTATGGATTATGCTATGCTGATGGATATCTATGTTTTAAATGTTTTTATTTTTTATGTATGATGTTTTATCTGAGATGCATTCCATTTTATAATATTTTTAGCTATGCAATCAGCTGTTTGGTTCTAACTCATTGGTATATGTGTGAATGTAATGTAGTCAAATTGTCTGCTTAATATTTTTGCACACAAGTATTTTATAAATAGATGTGAATCTCTTATCTCAAATGTTTGGTTTAACTAGGACACTATTAACTGGGAATCAACGTAGATATGTAAATGGCATATTCCCTGATTGAGGGCATCGCACATAAGTCCGATGATGGCATCATATTCTTCCTTATTGTTTTTTGTTGAACCAATACAAACACCGTTGGTGGAGAGTGGTGATCAGTCAAGGTGATAGATAACCCAGGTGGCTACTGCTAAACTTTGAGACCATCGTGATGCTTCATCAGCAAATCCAAAGTAAGGGTCAGGTTGGTAATCCATTGTGACACTAGAGCTCATTTTGTAAAAAATATTTGGTTCAAAAATTTAAAGTGGTTGGGTCTGTGTACATTGACTCTAGGGGAGGGCCTTCTCGACCCTCATGGGCAGAATTTCTTACGGTAAAGGTCGTTGACGGGGTTGCTGAGGCATGTTTCGCCTGGTTCAGTCAATATGTATGCCCCCTTGAGGAGGTAATGTTTTATGATGTAGTGTCCTTTCCACAAGGTTTCGACCTTTCCTGACCCTAAGGTTTCTTTTGAAACATCGTAGTGGAGGACTAGCTCTCCCTTAATGAATGAGCGAGGGTTGATGTGGCGATCGAATGATGATTTTACCTGTTTCATTGATGAATTCTATTTGTACTAGGAATTTTTCTAGAGGTTGGGTATCATCGAGGAGTTATATGGTGGCATGTAAATTTGGGATCTCGTGGAAATCAATGCAAAAGCAAAGGGTGCCCTGATATTTTACGATGGGAACAGGGTTGGGAACCCAAGACATGTGGGTGGCCTGAGTCCCTATTCCAATACATGATTATATGAATCGTATATGGTGTATCGTGTCGTCGAATTTTGGTGGGGGGAGAATATCCGTGATGGGGGCTTGTGTGAGTGAAAGGTTGGGTCCCTTGTTAATATGGTCAATTTCCTGTGGGCAGAAATTGTGTCTGGTGCAAAGGCACCTGAATGTTTCCATTAGCGGGCATGCCTCTAGTTTGTGGTTATGGCCAGTGCAAATGGTGCATGGTACCACTGTACCAACTAATTATACTGTATGGGAATAAACACTACTCTTATTCACAAATGTGGACTCTCGGAAAGGATCATATGTAGAAGACGAGAGCTTCTGCTTCCATTTCTGAGTTTTTGGCTTGGGTATGTCTAACTCTTTTGGGGAGTGTAGAATTAATGCTGCTCTTGCCACTCTAAGCTTCATTAGATGCTCACATGTTATTGTATGATGAAAGTGTGAACAAATCTGGCAATAAGTGTGCATGATCTTCTCTTGCTTAGAGAGAATTATTTGCGGTTGAGAAGAGACTGTGCGAAAACTGTTTGTGAGGTGCTTCAGTTCTTTGCATTGATTAACCCTATGACCAATAAAGTCGTATAGTCCCCATGTTATCCTAGGTTGAAACTGGGTCATGCTTGGTTGGTGTGTTGTCCCATTTTTCCCATTATGTCGTTGTGGGTGTGGGATTGATGGCCTGGGTGTTGGGTATGTGTTATATTCTTTCTACATGAAGCAACCTTAAGGCTTTATGGCGAAGGATAAGAAAGAACTGGTATGTAGGTTTAAGAAGTCTTTATATGGGTTAAAACAGTCACCAAGGATGTGGTATTAGAAATTTGATACCTATATACGGGGACTTGGCTTCACCAGAAGCAAGGAGGATCACTGTGTTTATTTTAAATTAATTGGTGGCCGTGTTATTTATTTGGTCTTGTATGTGGATGATATGTTGTTGATTGGAAATGACAAAGAAATTATCCAAGATTTGAAGACCCAACTGTTCTCCAAACTCAACATGAAGGATCTTGGTGCTGCAAACTATATTTTGGGCATGGAAATTAAGAGATATCGGGCAAAGAGGAAGCTCTGGTTAAACTAGAGGAAGTATGTCGAGACTATATTGCAGAGGTTCAATATGCAGGATAGTAAACCAATGAATGTTCCTATTCCTGAAGGTGTAAAGCTATATGCTAAATAGTGTCCCAAGACACAAGAAGAAGAGGAGGATATGTCCCGTGTTCCATATGCAAGTGCAGTGGGTAGCCTAACGTATGCAATGGTCTATACTAGACCAGACATTGCACATGCAGTAGGAGTATTGAGTAGGTTTATGTCAAACCTAGGGAAGGAGCATTGGACAGCAGTGAAGTGGGTTTTCAGATATTTACGTGGCACTAGTGATTATGGCTTGTGCTACCAGGGAAGACCAAGATTGGAAAGAATGTGGACATTCGTGGTTTTGTTGATGCAGACTGGGCTGGAGATCTGGACCAAAGAATATCTACAAGTGGGTATGTGTTTAGACTATTTGGAGGTCCAGTCAGTTGGATGAGTAAAAGACAGTTTGTAGTGGCTCTTTCAACTACAGAGGCAGAATACATAATAGCCACTCATGCAAGCAAGGAAGCAGTTTGGTTGCAGAGATTTTGTTCAAGTATGGGGTTGGTACATCAAGCTATAAGGATAGACTGTGATAGCCAAACTGCAATTTTCTTGGCTAAGAACCCCACTTATCATTCAAAGCCAAAGCACATTGATGTTCAATATCACTTTGTTAGAGATATGGTTAAGGCTAAAAGGGTGTTGCTGGTAAAGGTGGACACTTTGAAGAATGTTGCAGATGCATTAACAAAGTCTGTGAGCACTCAGAAGTTCTCTTGGTGTAGAGAAACAATGGGTGTTGAAGAATTGGGCCAATGACTAAGCCCTCTTGTGGCCCCCTGTGGAAAGAAAACAACAAGTGGGATAATGTTGGGTATGTGTTATATTATTTCCACGACTATGTGTTATAGTCCGCATCCATGGTTTTTTGCATGGTTTTGCACATGGTATTGGGGCATGATGGTTGTCGGCCCCTGGTATTTTTGTAGATCTGGTCAAAGGGACTGATGGTTATGTTCTAATCCAGGGTTAATGGATTATGGTTCATGTATGCTTCGGGATGATGTATATATATGTGTTGTAACACTAAAAGGAATATAATGAAATATCAAGCTGGTCGTCCCGATTTGGGATCCAGGGGAAAATCTCTATGTTTATCTGTTTTATGTTTTATGCTCTCGCTATTGTTTATTTTCTATTATAAGATTCGTGTGTAGATAATTTCTGTTCAGGGTTAAAACCAACACTAGGGCCAATCTACCTTCTATACTGGTTGAGAAAATCCTCGTGTTTCTTCTTTAATGTATATATCATGTCAATTAGAGGATGTACTTGCGGGATATAGGTATAGCGTTGTTCATGGTGATTGCCCTGACATACTGGGAAAAAAAGCCTAGATATGTGATTCTCATCTGGCTTGCTAGATGGCGTGACTTGGTACCAGTGACGTAGAGCTTCTAAGTCATGGCAAGTGGCAACCACATAATTGGACATTTTACACAACGCACATGTTGGTCTTCTCTGCAGAGGGCAGTTTAGGTTAACTAAGGGTTCCCCGATTGGTCGCTTTTTAGGTGATAGGAATAGGATGGACCTTCTCATCAAATCTTCTTGGGTTGTCCAGTTGTTCATAGATTCCAAGTCAGAGCCATCTTCTTGGGAAAGGCAGACTATGGCTAAGTGCACAGTAGCTAGCGCTAAACGGAATCGGGGGATATAGTGGCATTGTTCTAAAATGTGGTTGTTAGCACATAAAGGATATGTGAATTACGTTGCCCCCAAACCAAGATAGTAAATGCACTTGATAGGATACCATTTGTGGATGAGTTTCAGGGCTGCACATTCCTCAATGAAGTGACCACATTCATCGCACAGTCTGCAGCATACGATAGGAGGGGGGAATGTGAATGGGAGTCTTTCTGGCAAGTGTCATTCCTCCTACAGGTCTATAATGATGCGAGATTCATCTCCAGATGACTGGGTGGAGGGATGCTCTTGATAGGATTTCACGATGGCATCTAAGGCATCCCTATGTCGTGGAATCTCTGGGAAATCATGGGTATAGTGTCCATAATTGCTGCAGATAGCACATGCATGTTTTGTACTCAATGATTTGCCTTGACTTTTAGTGGCAGGTTCCTTTTTACGGGAACTTGGTGCCACAAAGTCTGATGCAGAGCTAAGGAGTGATTTTAATTCGTCCAGCTCTGGGCAGATGTGGGTAGGGTGTCCTACTACGTCACATATGGCGCAGCATGGTGATTCTCATTGCGTGGTGGGACTCTCCACTTTCTTTCCTCTTCTCTCAGTTTTCTTGTCGTAACCATCGGCTTTGCGATGGGAATTTCCTTTGAAGGGATATTTGCGACAATCACCTGAATGGCTAGGGCCTGCTCAGGATTGAGAGGGATTAACCCTATAAAGGTGATGTGTGCAACTCCCATTGGAGTAGGTGGGACTAGGTACCAAACTAGTATTGCAAATGATAAGTTTGGTAGGACCAATGTAGCCATGACCTGCTGCGACACAAAACCATCTGGGGGAAAGAGGAAAGGAGTTTGGGAGGCAGAGTAGGCTAGAGAGACTATTGTAGTCGAGGAATTTGTGTCATTACTGCTTGTCTCTATGTCTTGAACATCTTCAGTTCTTGATGAGGACATCATGCACACCGGAGCCCCTGTGACATCAGGTGATGACTCAGGTATAATAGGGGGATCTCCTAGGGATGACCCTAGGATGGACGACGGTTTGAACTAGTTGGGGCCATATTCTTGGTACCATGTAAGAGTCCTGAAAGATGTATCTACATAGGGTAGAATGACATCAGTATTTTTTAGGAGACAATTTTCGTTGTGCGTCAACTGGTCGACAGTAACGATGTGGTCTTCATGGGGGAACATCATAGTTCGGAAGACAAAGGAGGCTATGGCTAACATGGCGTACATATAACTCTAACCAAGGATTATACTGTAATCCAACTGGGCATCCAAGACTTCAATGTTTATAAGGACCATCTTTCTAGTTAAGCAGACTGAAACGTTTTGGTAGATACCGACGGGGGTTGAAGGGTGACCATCGTATGCTCTAAGCGTGATGTTTGATGGTTTTAGTTCGAGAGACCCTAACTTCTACCATATGTTCTTTGACATGATATATGTGGATGAACCCTCATCAATGATACATCGGTGAATGGTGATGTTTTGGACCGACACCAGTATCTAAAAGGCGACCATTGAAGGAAGCCTATGGGTGGCTTTATCTAAATCAAAAGACATCAGGCATGAATCGATAGGGTTCATTGTGCCTAATGTAGAAATTAAGGCTTTCCACTACTTTGGGCATGATTGTAATACCTCCAAAGTTGACATAGCGGCGAGATATTTAGCTATATCATCCACAATGCTATAGTTATGGAATGCTTTGGAATAGTTTCATGCCCGCCTAGTTGGTCCTTTAGCCATTTTTGGCAGAGGTACAATAGGCATATTTGATATATTCAAAGGTGCTATTGGTGCACTTGTAATTGCCCCTGACACATTGGTGTCTGGTGGGGTATCATAATTTTGGTTCCGTGTCTAAAAAAAACATTTCTTTGCCAGTCATGTATACTTCATGGTTGTTTTTTCTAGAATCGTTGGGAGTTTGTTGTTGCATGCTAACTGTCCCTTGATGGGGTAAGGGCCCCTGCATGACTATTGTCTACTGGGAGGAGCCCCCTTATCCAAAATTACTCTGCAACTTCTTCAGTTCAGGGCGGTCATGATAGTGGTGACTGTAATGGTTGTCCTCACCATAGGTTGAACAAGAGTGGTTCATCCAAAGACTTTCCCTCTTTTTCTCCCTTTAGGGGTTGCTTGGCTCCTGGTTTTGATTTCGGTTAGAATTTCCTCTAGTCTGATATTGCGGAGGGCATTGTTGGTTGTTGGCCCCTGTCCAGGATTTCCTTTAGGCTTGTTTTTCAATTTTTCTTAACCGCATTAGGAGGATAATTTGGATTCTCCCGATTGAATGGTTGGCGCAATTGGTTTTGGGAGGGTTGCACAAAGATTACCTGTGCATTATTCTGCATGGGTGGGTCTTGTGCTAGATATTTTCCATATTGGGGTCCCTGGTTTGTAAATGGATGTTGGGGGGAGTTCTTCTGTCAACATGTATAGCTACGTACTAGGTCCCCTGAGTCGGAGGATAGGGTCCTCCATGTTGATGGTGGTATGATGATGCCTTACTGGTCAACTTTTGCGAAGACATGGGATGAATTTGGTAGTCAAGTTATGGTATGTTATGGGTAGAATCATATGCGTAACCAGGGTATTGAAAATTGTTGCTTAGGTGATTTTAGTTCAACAACCTAATTAAACCATCTACATATTTCGACGCGTCTGGATATTCTTTGTAAGTTTGCAGGTGCGGGGTGTTCGGCAATATATTGTAAATGATACCCTAATTGCATATAGATAGCTCGAGTTGTCGGGCCTTACTCATGGTGTCCTCTTCAGATATGGGCTTATGTTGTGCTACATCCTTTGAAATCTCCACGGTGAGAGTTTAAAGGAATAGGTATAACAGAACTCGATCGTCGAGTTTGGCTTTGCACAAACTACGATGCCACCGCCATTCGTGGAGATGGTCCGACATATGGATAGGAGGGTTTTGCCTAAAGTGGGTCAGTAATTCCATTATGGAGTCATGGTAGATGGGTAATTTAAAATAGGTCAGGAATGCAGTAGAAAGGGCGCAAAAGGTTCCATGTGTAGCATAGGGGTGCTCCACATACCATTTCGCAACTATTCCAGTTAGGGTGCGTTGAAACAGTCTTAGTCGAATAGTATTGTCAACAATGTTGTTCGACGAACACCGTAGGTGGCAAGTCACAACATGATTTATGGGGTCTTCTGCCTGCTTCCCTTCAAAATTTGGAATTTCCGAAGGGAGCTTCATGGGTATGGGAGTCCATATGGGGTTGTGTGCAATGGGGTCATTTGTCAACTTGGTTAAATCTAGAAGATTTAACAAAGCTAGAAAATACGACTGTGAGTTTGTATCCATTCCAACTTGTGAAAACACGATTTTTTGGTTATGAATATGGTTTGTATGTGACGTACCCTATTGTGTGTTCACCTGGCTTCTTGAATGGGTAGCACTCCTCTGCCTGCTACAGGATGTGGGAGGAGTGGTGTGTGGTGACCCTATGGGGGTGTTCACGGGTCTGGCGTTGGGAGACCAACTGGGGTTCCCAACTAAATATGCCCCAATAAAATAATGAACCAATAATGGTGGCAGTGTTCCGTCTTTAACACCTAAATGGTGAAAGACATGGAACCCCTCCCGATAATGGTGGGAGGTCCAAAAGACATCTAGATCGACGAGGTCCGCTTGGGTTTATTCTGGTGTCGAATAGGTATGGTTTTTGAAATATTTGAGAGGATAGAGATTAAATCAAAGCAAAAATCCGATCGCATACATAAAACAAAGCAAAAATAAAATAATTTTTCCCTTTAGATTAATCCTTTGTTATCAATTAATCAAAAAATATGTTTTTTTTGTTGTTTGGGGATGATACTAAAATCCTAGAAGACCTAATCATCCTCAGATGCTCAAATGTAACTAGGCCTTTAGAATATATCTTGTGAATTCTGGCACAACATCCCGAAAGAACTAGTGACACCCCTAGTCAACCGAAGAAAATCCACCAAGATAAGGGTAGAGGATCTAGTGCTCGCCTGCTCCATCACCTATAGGGAAGGATGCCCTAGTTTTGGCTACTAAGCACCGTCGTCCTACATGAGCGTTCGAGTCTTGGCCTCTTGGATGTCCAGCTATCATTATAGAGTATTAGACTGTTAGGTTGCCCCAAATGATACCACACGCACTACGGCTAAGCCTAACCCCCTCTGAATCGGGTCTCTGTTGCGCTCGGGTTTTCTTTGCCATGGGAAGATAGGCATATTTGAAAGTTCCCTAAACATTCAACTTCTATGTTTCAAGATGAATACTGACACAATATATATCTTTTGAATTCTGGCACAACATCCCGAAAGAACTAGTGACACCCCTAGTCAACCGAAGAAAATCCACCAAGATAAGGGTAGAGGATCTAGTGCTCGCCTGCTCCATCACCTATAGGGAAGGATGCCCTAGTTTTGGCTACTAAGCATCGTCGTCCTACATGAGCGTTCGAGTCTTGGCCTCTTGGATGTCCAGCTATCAGTACAGAGTATTAGACTAGTTAGGTTGCCCCGAATGATACCACACGCACTACGGCTAAGCCTAACCCCCTCTGAATCGGGTCTCTGTTGCGCTCGGGTTTTCTTTGCCATGGGAAGATAGGCATATTTGAAAGTTCCCTAAACATTCAACTTCTATGTTTCAAGATGAATACTGACCAAGGCGGCTTATTGGATGCCTACCCCCTTGGTCCTAACTTAGATTATAAATTCTTTTGTGGCCCATGTGGGGAGATTTTAGTGAGTTTGGTTAAGTTAGTTTTAGGTGTCTTTACTTTACTTAGGGTGTGGATGTGTTTGAAAAAAACATGAACAAGCACATAGTAAGAACGTGTGGATATGCGATGATCCTTTTAAAAAAACCCCTATTTAAACTATATTTTGTTGTTCCTTTCTCAAAAGAAAAGCATGGGCGAATATGAGCTGCTTTCAATTTTTCCTAGTTAATCTATATGATCAACTATAGGGAGATGGTGAGTTATCAATACAGAGTGTTCATATGCTTGCCTAGGATCACCCGAAGGCACAAAGGCAATAGAGATTACTTTCTCTTCTACTGACAATTCGATCCTGATCCTAAAGCCTAGTGCAAAAATTGAACTAAACTAATGACTTTTTACACTATAAAAATGAAAGAGATTTAGCTAAGCATGTGTGGACTCGGGCCACTTACTTTGGCTAATTAACTAGGTTTTTTGGTACCTAAATTTGCAAAACATAAATTATTTCAGAATGCATGCTAATTTTCCTCCTACTTAAATTATGTGTTAACTTTGTGAAAATCAACTTGGAATAAAACTAACACCTAAACTACTAAAAGCAGCTAAAAGTGAGCTTTAAACAGTTGCGGGGCACCTCAACTAGTGTTGGCAGCTGTATTATGGGATTCCATTCACTTTACAAGCAAGAAAAAGATGTAAATAGTAGAAAAAAAATCCTATTTCTGGTTTCCGCGTGGAAAAGGTTGAAACAAGCGCAAAGGATGCGCGTAGGTCACCTTTGAACGCACGCACTGGGGAGTGTATGTCTTTAAGAAAGCCACGTAATTTTCCTGCAAAGTAATTTTTGGGATCTCTTTAGATTCAGCTTGTCACTAAGGGTGAATCAGGTATTGAAGGAGAGAAAGAGGGCAATTCCAACCCAACTCTTCAGCAAAGAAATAGGTCTCTGCAAAAAAGGCACAACCACATAAACTTGGAAATAAAAGTCAATGGAGTCGCTAGTCCCGTGTTTGTGTGTTTGGCGCACAAATGTACCAAATCACAACTGCTTAAGAGGGGTGGTTTTTCCCTCTTAAGTTCTTGGTCATAGGCAGATAATAGATGGAACCAAGCAAGTTAGTGGAACATGCTAAAACATAAACATACTGGATAGAGAAATAGCATGCATATTCAAACATAAAAACTAAAATAAAACAAATGAAACAAAAACTCTGAATAAAGTCAAAAAACTTCAATAATATAAATGGTGGTGCTTATGTCCCCTCTTATAGAGTGTTGGTTGGAATGAAGGATGAAAATTTTACCCACTTGCCAAGGGACCCTTAGAACTATGGAGTTCCAAGTCCCGATGCAAGGATGTCTTTACTTCTGAGCTACCTTGGCACAAATTCTTCCTCTCTCTACTATGGTGGACTGGAGTTGTTTTATGGCCAACAACTGAGTCCCCTCTATCTCTACTCTGGATCACACACTGCTAGTATTTCTTGGGGAAATTATGGCCAGCATAACAATGTGTTCTCAAATTGTTCATCTCTTGGTGGCCTTCTAGAGGAGAATTGAAACTCTCCTTCCATCTTTTGGTACATTGTGGATGGTGACCCAAGAGAGGAGGGTGATTCCATTGTGTGCCACATATACTCCATTGTGTACTCATTTGAGGTCCTAAGGAGGCTTGGTAGGATGTCCTTAGGCGGACTCAAGTGTGAGATCAATGTCCTGGAGTGTGCCTTTTGGTCCCAGAAAGTGACTTCCACCACTCACATGACCGCGCAACTTTTTGAGGAAAAGTCACACAAAGGCACACTTATTGAAAAATTATGCGCGCAAAGGCGCATTTTACCGGTTCCTTCAATGTGCCATTTGATTTTCCTGTTAGACCTTAGATATTTTTAAATACTTTTGATTCTCTAATGTCTCTCAACCCTGTAAATCCTTCTTCCTGACATGAAATAATGTCATCTTTGCTTGTCCAATTTTCCAGTGATAACAGAGGTGTATCTAGAAATTGGGGTGAAGGTCTCTTCATAGTCAATTCCTTATTTCTATGCATACCCCTTTTCCACGAACCTTGCCTTGTACTTCTCCATGCTACCATCTGCAGTGTAATTGATCTTGTAGATCCATCTTGATCCTACAACCGATGTATTTTATGGCCTAGGCACAACTTCCAAAACATCATTTGTCATTATAGAAGTGTAATCTTCTACCATGGAATCCACCCATACTTGGTGATGAACGTATTCCTGAAAAATGGAGGGTTCCTCTACCTGTGCAACCAAAGCCTAGTACCTGTTAGGATTTCTACGTTGAATCTTCTCGGTTCTTGTAGATCCAATGAAATCCTCTACTTCCCTCAGTATATGTTGTGCCTCCCTGCTAGTTAGACCACTGGTGATAGGAGGCTCTCCCAATTCCTCCTCTTGTTCTTGATATTCCATCTGCTAAGAACCACTAGAATCTTCCTCTCCTATGGAAATGCCAGTATTAGTTACAGTACTAGATCCTGGTGTTTGTCCTCCTGCCTTTCCTTCCTGTTGCCCCTACTGTTGTTGGACTAAAGGAACCTCTGTTGGCATCTCACGATATTTCTCGAAGGATCTATCTTCAATGAATTTAATAGCCCGCCTCACTAAAACTTTCTTACTGCTAGGAATGTATATTTTGTATGCCTTTGAGGTCTTGCTATATCCTACAAGATATCCCTTTTCTGCAATCTAATCAAGTTTACTTCTCTTCTCATCTGGCACATGGAAATATGCTAGACTACCAAATATCTGGAGGTGTCCTACTTTTGGTTTAATCTTCCCTATGAAAACTACTTGAGGCATTTTCTTTCCCAATGTTCTATGAGGAGTTATATTTTAGATGTATACAGCTGTGTTACAAGCCTCTTCCCATAAGAATATAGGTAGTTCTAGGTCATATAACACGGATTTTTCTGCCCCTACAATAGTCTTGTTCTTCCGCTTCGCTACACCATTCTATTGTGGATTGTATGGAGTTGTCCACTCTCTCTTGATGCCCTCCTCTATGCAGAAATATGTGAAGTCTCCATATGTGTATTCTCCATTATTATCTGAGTGCTATATATTCATTTTCTTCCCTGTGATGTTCTCTATGAGAGATTTAAACTCTATAAACCGATCAAACACCCCATCTTCGGTTTTTAGGAAGTAAATCCAAGTCTTCATGGAGTAATCATCAATGAATGTGACAAAATATTTTCCATTGCTAAGAGAATTAGTGGACATTGGGCCACAAATGTCTGATTGTATCAATCCTAATGTGCGTATTTCTCGGTTCTCACTTTTGGGAAAGGCTACTTTAGTGTACTTCCCTAGTACACACCCTCTTCATATGTCATCGTGCTCTGTACTAAGGACTGGTACAATAGTAAAAGTCTCTATGAGCATCCTCAGTGCTCCATGGTGCAGATGTCCCATTCTCCTGTGCCATAGTTCATTCAAGTCTCGTTCGCCATCAATATTGTTACCTATCAGTGCCATTGGAGACTCGAGTTGTAATCAGGGAAAATTTTAGGGGCTAATATTCGTAGGTGGGCTGATTTTCTATACTTTTTCCAAAAAATGTATTCGTCAATTTCCATTTTTTCTAAAAATAATTCGCCCAAGTTTTATAGTATGAAATTATTTTACCTTAAAAATCGCCAATATCTTATATATACTAATATAATATAATAAAAAATTTAGACATTTTTACAAAATTATCATCAAACATTTTACAAATTTTTTATATTATAGATTACTAATATTCACCAAGGTTTATAAAATTTCAAATAGATATCCATCCTTAAAATTTTCCGGGGTTGTAATCTATATAAGCTATTGCTTCAAGCTCCAATTTTCTTCTTCATCTTCCAGCTCAGATGCTTAGCATACGCCTTTTTCCCAATGAAGTATACATCATATCCATTGTCCTATAATTGGGAAACTAAAATTATATTCATCCCAAGCCCTGGTACATGCAACACATTCGTGGCTCTAATGTTGGTTCCTGCTTCTGTCTGAAACATTATGGTGCCTCTCCTTGCTAGAGTGCATTTTTTTCTATTCCCTATAGTGATCTGGAAGTCCATATACTCTTCTTGATAACTCGAGAAATATTCTCATACTCTAGTCATATGAGTTGAACCCCCGCTATCAATGTACTAAATACCTGCAGATGATGAACTCGACAAACATGCATAATCTTCTTCTATTCCAGAAGATAAGATATCTAAGTCTTCCATACTTATATGTGCTCTTTTCCTTCTGCAAAAACAAACTATGTCATTTATGAAGCCTACTGTTGAGCCTGCTATGCAATCCCTTGAGGAACCTAGTTCACTGTCTACGCAATCTCCTCCCTCTTTTGCTCAGTACTGACTCTTCCAGATCCGTCACCTCTAATACCATCTGAAAATTCTGCTACTCAGAATCCTACTGTAACAATTGATTAAATTTCTTCTATTTCCTAACTAAAGAAAATTATTTAGCATATATTATGATAAATATTGAAATGAAATAAAATACAGTCTTCTCAATAAAAAAGAACAAGAAAAAATACTAGCACAAGTATAAAGACATGGACACCGTTATTTTTGGAAAAAAATTCCCAAAAAAAACCAATGTGGGAAAACTGGTGCAGCAGATGAGGGTTTTAATATTATGCAATAATTTTTCTGAGTAAAAATTTATGATTGTCGATCCCCACAAATCATATATAAAAATCTTACAAATAAAATCTTGTGAGACAAATCTCACATTTCCACAAGATTTTGGCACTGGCCTGCACTCAACTCAAGCTACTCTGTGTTGTCTCTGTGCAGTGACTACATCACCCATGCAGTCTCTGCGTCACAACTGTAGTTTCTCTTTGTCTCTGCACTAGTACTCACTACTGGCTGGGAACTAGAATCTTTTGTTCTCTGAAAATTTCCTCTGGGAACTGGCACAGACCCTCTGATGTCTCCTCCATAGAAAACAAAACTCCCTCTACAACTCTGCATATTCCCAATGCAATCTCTACGTCACTAACTCTGCACTTCTACCTGTGGCTCCTGGTGTCTTCTCTTTGTTCACTCTTCAGATCTAGAATTATTCCTTCTAAAAATGATCTCTGCCCCTCTCTATGAGAATCCTCTTGATCGATCTTCTCCCTGAGCATTGCTCACTAAATAATTTGGATCTTTGTATTCTTTCTTCGTCTCGATGTGTTTTCAAAATGACACTTCAAGACTTTCTTATAGTCTTCTCATTGAGACTTCAACGGCCCAAATTAGATCTCTAATGAATGGATAAGATTAAATTTTGAATTGATCCACCTTTTTTAGAACATTCACACCCATATTCTATTAAGTCCTTTTAATTATTTTATTTTCTAAAGTTTAGACTTAGGGTTCCATTAAAAATAATTAATTATTTTAATAGAATATAATCCGGGTGGAATTCACTAAACAATTTCTGGGTTATCTAGAATACATGTGCCTAAGCCCCTCCAAAACGTTTGAGACTTATATCACATCCGATGCGACCCCAAATCAACACCACGGACCCTTGCAATTCATATAGACACAAGGAAATTTGCAGAACGATCACCATCAGAATGTTCCACATATTTGCAATAGCTCCATTTGAACATCAAGTACAAGAAGGGAAGCACCAATAATGTTGCAGGTTTTCTCAGCCGACCACCAATTATTGTGTTGACCACTATGCTTGAATCTTGTGGACACGATACTTCAAAATGGACGCATATTTACAAGAGCGATCCAGAATTCAGCAACATATACCATATGCTCTTAGAAGGAAGGAAAGTTCTAGATTTTCACCTCTAGGGCACACTATTATTCCACCTGAGACACCTTTGTTTTCCTTCAAACGAGCATGCCCAGATGATTTTTTAGGTGCACTATAGTCGAGTCATTGGACATTTTGGAGAAGAGAAAACAATGGCAGTGCTGCAAAAGTACTTTTATTGGTTGATCCTTTGACAGGATGTTGGGAAGTACATCAGATATTGCACTCCCTGTGCCATTTCCAAACTAACAATCAATAATTAAGGATTATATACACCTTTGTCTTCTCCTAGACAGCCTCGAGAATACATCTCCATGTATTACATGTTGGGCCTACCTTCTACAAAGCATGGAAAATACTGCATTTTCGTGGTCGTTGAGAGATTCTCTTAGATGGCCATTCTGGTGGCCTACCAGAAGAGTATCACAGCAGAAGCCACTTCTAACATCTTCTTTGAATGAGTGTGTGTACACTTTTGGATCCCACACTCGATTATCTCAAATTAGGCCAATAGGTTCCTAAGTACATTTTTTCCAAGCCTCTAGTCGATGTTGGATACTAAGCTCGCTAAGTCCACGACCTTCCACCCGCAGACTGATGACCAAACAAATCTCATCAACAAGATGATAATGAAAATTTTGCACATGTAAAAATCGAAACATCCACACACATGGGATGAAATCCTCCCATATTTCCATCACAACTACAACAAAGGTCTCCATATCTCAACTGGCCACAACCCCTTTTAAGTGAGTTGGGATTCTAGCCAATATGCCCCATTGATGTGGCCATAGCATTTGTAACTACTCACGCAAATTCGACTCATGTCTAGTTTGAAGCTGATAGGGCTAAAAAATTCATTGAGCACATTCAAAACATCCACCAATAGGTCCATGTATTGGATAGAGCCAATCATAAGTAAAAACATCATCATGATCAGCATCAGGTACAAAACAAGTTCCAAGTTCACAACAATATTTGGTTACATTTATAGAAGGAGCACCTTGTTGGGCCCCACTACAAGCTTCACCCACTATGATATGGGTCATACACAATCACCAAGGTTGTAGGGGAAAATTTCTTTGAGCTCAAAATTCCATTGTTCCTTGGCCTACACCCAGTATTTAATATGGACCGACTGCGACCTTACTTTCCCCCATTGTTGGACACATTCAACGTTGCTGAGCAACTAACACCAAAAGAGCTCAACCCAAGCTGCATCAAAAAAGCCACAACTGACAAGATCATGTAAAAATATATTAAGAGAACTCGTCAATAGAAGATCCTTCTATATTGAGTTGTCAAAGCAGGCCAACCCCTTCACCAGGGAAAGTGTTTCACCAGGGACCAGGTTCAACAGAAATTTCCTCACATCATGGAGGTTTTGCACACAATGGGGACCATTTCTTCCTAAGGGAGGAGGACTGATCTAGGTGCATATTGGTGCCCACCCACCTATTCCACCTAGAACTCCAGTTGGTTTCATCATTTTCCTTAATTATAACAACATTTACTATTTTTAGCAGTTCTTTGGGTCCTGAACTTTCGAAGTTGCTCTGACCCCCTAAACAATGTTTTTTTTAGGTTCACAACAAGCCCATAGCCATAGGTAAGGCCTGCCGCAAATACTGTAGTACTCAAAGAGATATTTCCAATGAGGCATCATACGTGCCAAATAAATATAATATGAACAATTTATTACCCTGAGAATTTGGCTTCCCAACGAGGCCCACAATCTCTTGGTGTTCCATCTCCTGGGGTTAGGGTTTTGGTTGTTTAGGATTTCCCTTTGTTGTTCAATAATAATTTAACCACCTCCTCCCACATTTACCCAAGTTAACCGGTCCGTTGGGGTAAACATGTGAATATAGGCTACTATGATGTGATTCAAATCCCCATGTACATTTAAGGAAGTATAATAGACATAACGAAACCAAAATGACATTCTAGACATGCTACAAAACCTTCAGGATCTAACCAACCCTTCCAGGTGAAGAACCAACCCTTCTAGGTGACCAACCACTGAGAAAAATTGACATTTTACTGATCTAGACCCTCAGTCACTCCCTTGACAATTCATGCATGCAATTGAGTCCTTCCAGTCACTCCCACGACAAGGCATGGCAACGACTGTTGACTTTTCTAGGCAGTTTTGAGCCAGTGACCCTAGATTTTGAGCCACTTTTTCAGGGCTCGGTTTGAGGCTACTACCCAGAAATTCATGAAACTCCTAGAAATGATAAATAACATTGAAAAAGGGCTACTAATACAAATATTTGATCAAGGACTTGACCGGACCCCTCCTATCCATGACAGGAATTTCGTCAAACATGTCACAAATATGTCATCTACAGGTCATAACAACATATCTGAGCATAGGGGACTCATACTTATCTAAGAATCAATAAGAATCATTGGTTCCTTATAAAAATAGTTGTATTATCATGTATTATCTCATATATTCATATTAATTCAATTTCCTAATCAAAACATGATGAGATCCATACATCAAGTTTGTCATAAAACATACTCATAACTAGCATATAACCAACATAAATAAAAAGGATATAAAAACCACATATGAGAAAGTTTATTTACCCATCAAATATAAGACGGAAAGAACTCTTATTAAAATGTTTAAAATTCAACCAGGTATGGGACTTCCATGTACCACCCAACCATAAAATAGGAAGAACCAAATATTTCTTTCAACCAATCACCCTCATGCCATATTCCAAGCATGAATGTGGGTTATCATGGAGTAAACCAAAAATAACCAAACTAGGGCTTCTAGAGACCAAACCACCTCAACCCTCAACCAATGATTCCACCTCATGGTCAAACATAACTAACCATCACCAAATCGGTCTCTACCCACGTTGTCTAGGGCTCCAGAGCATTTGTTCCAACTAGGGCTTTCAGGACTATTAACTCAACCCATAGTTGTTGTCGATATTCCAGAACATTTTTCCAACCACGACTTCGAAGACTAGTAACTAAACCCACCAAGGGCTTCCAAAGAGTTTTTCCAGCCAATGCTTCTAGGACTAGTACCTCAAACCAATATTTTATAGGGTTTCTAGAGCATTTGTCCAACCAAGCCTTCTAGAAACTAATAACTCAAACCACAACTAAAGGAACACGCGAACCAACCAGAAAACAAAGATAAAACCCACAAGACCATGGGTATCTAGGAAATGGCAAGGTTGGGAAAAACCATTGTCAATCCAATAAATCCTCCATGCCAATGACAAATCATAACCAAGAGACCACATGCATGTGCCATGCATTCCAAAACTAGCAAGGAAATCATACATGCAACTGAATACCTGCAAAAAGACCTATTTTTGTTTTTTATTTAGATGTCATCTTGTGCTTTCTTTCTCTTCCTTTTCCTTCTTGCTCTAAATCCCAGGTATGCTACACTCCTCCAAGAGTGCTCCAAGAAAAATATAAGTGTCCAAGAGTATGAGAGGGAGAGAGAGATTACAATGAGAGCTATAAAAGTTGAAATGACAAAAGCCAAACCAACAAAATCCACGAACTGGTCCTCAGAAACCTTTTTATTAATGAGACCTCTATTTTTTTAAATTTTCCATTATTTTATTTCATTTTCTTCCTCACATACAACCCGTGACCTTTCACCTTCCTTTTCTCCTATTTCCATTATTTTCATAAATAAAATGCCAATAAATGTCTTATGCCTTTCCAAAACCTTTGCCATTTCCTTTTCCAATTTCCATAGCCATTAATTAATCACAAGTGATCCTCAACATTATGGTTTTGCCTAACATTCAACTTGGAATATGTGTCCCATGACCATGGTCTTATTTTACCTTTATTAACTTTATTACATGGATTTTTAACCAGTGCTATTACAAAACCCTCCCCCTTTGGGGAACACCGTACTTGGTGTTCAATGACACCTACAACTGACAATATTGTTGAAAGAAAAATATATTACCCATTGAGCTTTATAACAAAACTCATTGTAGTATTTACAATGATCAACCTTCTAAGAAGCAAACCACCATGACAACATAACAACATGAAAACCATAATAACATGACACCCATATCGCTTATTGGATCTTCATAACACAAATCATGGCAGTATATACATCCATATACATATGTACATATACCAAAAAATCACACCAAACATATACTAAAAACATTTTCTCAACCAGTTAATAAAGAAGGATACATAGATCACATCTAATCCACCATCTCTCATGTAGCTTCATTGGGCCCAAAGTGCTTCCATTACACTTTAACCTGCTCAATTGCTTGGTTCTAGATCATTAGAATTTTTATTTGAAAAATACGCTAAGGTTCTAGCTGGAATTCTCCTTCTAGCTCCCGCTGCAATATAGATCATTCAATCACATGATCAACATATTTAACATACTTCTTAAGCAATGACACATGGAAAACATCATGGAAGCTCACTATCGGAGGCAGTGCAATTCTATAGGCTACGGGTCCAATCCTTTCAAGAATCTTGAAAGGTCCACAATACCGAGGTGCCAGCTTGGCACATGATCCAATCCTCAAGGATATCTTTTTGGGATTGATGCACAGGTACACTTGTTCCCTAACCTAAAACTCCTTAAACAACATGTTCTAGTTTGCATAAATTTTTTGTATGCCAAGTTTTTCCTTCAGATTCTTCTTAATTACCTGCATTTCATGTTCCATCTCTGCCAACGCGTTCGATCCAATCAATACCTTGTTAATTGGACCACTCCAAATAATATGAGTGTTACAACTTTGCTCATAGAATGACTCATATAGACTTATCCTCAAAGGCTCCTAATACATGTTGAGTAAAATAATTTGTATTAGATTACTAACATAAATTATCAATCCATGATCTGTAGGACTTGTGAGACATATGTGCCCAATATATGCTAGGGATCAGTTTATGAAAACTAAAAACTAACCTAATCACACCATTCCTATATTAACTTTAAAATCTATTATACATTCAAGAATTAAAATTTAATCTACTTACATAATTGAATTTTAATCTACTTGCAAAATTCAAAACTAATATAATCAAATCTATCCTAATATATTCTACTTGCGTAATTGAAATTCTAATCTATGCTTGCAAAATTGAAAACTAATCTAACATGCATGCATAAATAAAATCTAATCTAGCATTCTTCACAAATTCACACATGAATAAATCAAGTCTAATCTATCATAGTCCATGAATTCAAAAAAAGAACATTTTTTTTTAGATTCAACAAAATGATGAGCTTAGTGAAAATTAAGCACCTTCACTAAGTGGGGCCTGCAAGCTATTTTTAGGTGTATGTCTATTTTTAGACATGGTGAGCATATTCTATAAGTTGTAGGGTGCTATTTGTAGATGGTTGATCAAGTTGGAAAAATAGATGAAATTCTATTTTTAGAAGATTGGGCGAAGTCTATTTATAGATTGCTAATCTAAAAATAGATGCATGTCGATTATTATTAACCCTTAAAAAATATCCAACAATAAATATCAACTTATTCTATCGGACCACATTATTTCAGTGAAAAGATTTAGAAAATCAGTGGGTTGAAGGAATTACGCAATTCCTAGGGTGGTTGGTGACTCATGCATGGAGGACTCAGTTAGAACTGAAGTGGCAGAGTTGTGACAGAGTTGGAAGAGTAGTTATGGGAGTTTTTATTTAGTTTAACTCAGTTAACTGAGTTAAACTTAGTTGTGCTAGTTGTATCTAGTTATAAATAAATATACACTAGTGAGAGTTTAGTGAATTAATTATGTAATTAATTCACAACTATAGACTCACTTGCAACTGAGCAAATACAACAGTTAACTACTTGCATCTCAGTTCCAGTGGAGACCCAGTGGAGAGATAGGTGAAAGGGTGAGATGGACTATCTGCTGTGACTATAGTGATGCATTCAATGCATATGACACACATTGGCAATGCCAATGAGGATTGCACAGTCAAGGCAAGGCCAATTTTAATTCATTCAGGGGTCTTCTTGAGCAAGGATTGTGCAATGGAGGCAGGCTGTCAGGAGGCAAGAAATTGGTGCATAGATATTAAAAATTTTGCATGACAATGTGTAATGATTGTTGATTGTACTGAGAACTTGATGTACTAATAATTGTATGATATTATTACATGATCCATTGATACACATAATATATGATAGTTATGGTTTTTAGCTTTAATCTTTCCCATTAAACAACTATGTTTATGTGCGATTGATTTTGCTTCATATGTGTTTTGCAATTGGCGATTTAATTTCCACAAAGAATTAAGTGGAAGGATTTTGTATTTAACATAAGAATAATTTTTTAGATCAATGGAGTCTGGTAATATACATGAATCTTGTATAATTTCTATATGGTATCAGTGCAATGTTAATCACTGAAGATTGCAATCTTAAAGCGGTGTTGAGTTTTCTGCTGGTGGAAAATTCGAATATGCTGCAAGAATTTCTTAGTGCGATAGTTGAGTATTCATTGAAATGGATTTCAATGGGTTGCGGTTGGAGTATGCCCTTGATGGTAGCTCAAAATACATAGCCTGGAAGGACAGGATGGAGGCAGTGCTTGAAGATAATTGTCTAAAGGAGTTCATCGATAGCGATGTTCCTAAGCCTACTTCTAGCGATGTTACATTACTTGACGCATGGCAAAAGAAGGTAGCGAAGACAAGAAGAATTATGTTGGAAGGTGTAAAGGACCATATTGTGTCAAGCCTTCATGGGAAAGCCACTCCATTTGCAATGTGGAAGGCTTTGACATATCTTTTCCAAAGCAGCAACAACCATAGGAAGTTGGCGCTGAGAGATAAGCTTAGAAAAATCAAAATGGGGAAGGGTGACAGTATTCCAAAATATATCACGAAGTTTGTCCAATGTAGGGATGAGCTGGGGAGTATGGGAATCACAGTTGCGGATGATGACTTGGTGAGCTTGGCTCTCCTTGGGCTACCGAAGAGTTGGCATAGTTATCAGGACTCTGTCAATGGACGGGAGAAACTGCTGGATTGGGAGCGACTTTGGTCGAATCTAGTGCAGGAGTAGATAAGGCGAAGTACTAGGGATGGCTCTTCATCGAAGAATGATGATGAAGAGAATTTTTCTTTGGCTTCCAAATAAAGGAAAGGGAAGGGGAATAAATCCCATCCAAAATATGAGGCTAAAGGCAAGAATCTGGATTTTTCCAAAGTGAAGTGTTTTCACACTCACGAACATGGGCATCTTGCCACTAACTGCCCACAGAAAAAGAAGAACAAGAAGGTTTTTGGAGCTGTAGCAGGTGAGGCCTTAGCCTCGCAATTTGAATTTGATTTCTCTTTGATCACATGCTTGGTTTCAAGCGCAATGGTATCGGTGTGGTATCTTGATAGTGGTGCTTCCTTCCACATGAAGGGAAACAAGGAGTTGTTTAGTGACTTAGAGGAGAAATATCTCCAAATGCATATAGAGATGGGCGACGATGGTAGATACAGTGCAACCGAAATTGGAACCATTACCTTTGAGAGGGAGTCAGATAAACCATTTATGTTTAAAGATGTTATGCATGTTTCAGATTTGAAGAAGAACTTGGTCTCGGTCGCAATGTTGGAGGACAAAGGTTATGAAGTTGGTTTCAGCGAGGGAAAATATTTCCTGCAACATAAAAAAACGGTTCAAACCAAGAGGATAGGGATTCAAGTTATGAATATCTAAAAGCTGGAGGTAGATGATTGCGCTGCAATGATGGGAAAAGCAGAAGAAGTGGTGAGCCGAGATGAGGGGGAATTATGGCACAGGATATTAGGCCATCTTCACCATGGTGCCTTGAATATTTTGTTGCAGATTTATACTGTACTTCCCAAGGGTACTCTTGCGTAGTCAGATCAGTGCAAGGGATGTACTATGGTTAAGTTTGTGAGGACCACCTTTCATGAGGAGGAGAATCGTACTTCGGTGATCCTGGAGAGAATTCACACAGACGTGTGTGGACCTTTCTTGGTTGCTTCAATAGAAAAACACAGGTATTATGTTATATTTTTTTATGACTATTCTCGTAGATGCTGGATCTTCTTCATGCAGAAGAAGAGCGAAAAATTCTCCAAGTTCTATGAGTTTAAATCATTGGTGGAGAAGGAGTCGAGGAAGTAAGTGAAGGCTTTGTGGAGCAATAATGGCGGTGAATATATCTCGAATGAATTCAAAGACTTATATAGCAAAGAAGGAATTCAAAGAGAACTCATAGCGCCTCATAACCCACAGCAGAATGGGGTCGCGAAGAGGAAGAACAGAATGATCGTGGGTGTTGCACGAGCTATGCTGCATGACCAGGGCCTACCAATGCACTTGTGGGTGGAAGCATGCAACACTGCAGTTTAAGTGCAAAACCATTGTCCTCATAGAGTACTTGGCATGAGTACACCTGAAGAAGCTTTTACGGGTAAGCAGCCTGATATTTCTCATTTGAATATTTTTGGCTCATCTGTTTACATTCATGTGACAAAGGACGCTAGGAAGAAGCTGGAGCCAACTACAGAAGTTGGGATATTTTTGGGGTACACAGAAACACCCCATAATTATCCTGTGTATTTTCCAAACAGTCAAATCACTGTGGTGCGACAGGATATAAAATTCAATGAGGAGAAAGCCATGAAGTTGTTTCTTGAGAGGGAGCTACAATTGCATGAAGAGGAGGAACTTCTTGTTCCCAAAGATAAGCCTCAAGATGTGGATCACCCACAAGAGGAGGATCATGGAGTGGAGGAGTCCACTCACGCAGAGCCAAACATCAGAACAAGCAGAAGGTGTACCACAGAAGCTGAGAGGCTAAAGCTTGATGCGGAACATAATGTAGGAGTCCCTACATCATAGCGCAGACAGAGACAGTCACTTGGCCAATTCACTGGATACATGTCTCTCATGAGCAAGTGTATTGTGACAGAGCCATCTTCCTTTGAGGAAGCAGCACAGGAGCCCACATGGGTAGATGCCATGGTGTAGGAGTATGACTCCATTGTCAGAAACAATGCTTGGGAGATTGTTCCAAGGCCAGTTGGTAAATCAGTGGTAGGTTCAAGATGGATCTACAAGGTAAAGCAAGTTGCTAATGGGAGCATTGAGAAGTATAAGGCAAGATTTGTTGCCCGGGGCTTCTCATAGATCAAGGGGATTGATTATGAAGAAACCTTTGCAACTGTCGCACGGTATTCTTCCATAAGGACCATCCTTGCTCTCTGAGTGCAGATGGGTTGGTACATTCATCAGATGGATGTGAATACTATGTTCCTTAATGGGATAATTGAGGAAGAAGTGTACATTGAGCAACCTGAAGGATTTGAGATCTTTAGCAACGAGTCGCATATGTGCAAACTCAAAAGAGCGTTGTATGGGCTGAAACAAGCACCCCATGCTTGGTACACATGGATCGACAGATATTTCACTGGACTTGGCTTCACCAAGAGGGAGGCGGATGCAAACCTATACCAAATTTTGGTGGAGGGTAAGCTTTTAATCATTGTTCTTTATGTTGATGATTTAACACTAACGGGTGATGAGCAGTTGATACACCCATGCAAGGAAGATCTTGCAAAGGAGTTTGAGATGAAGGATTTGGGCCTCCTTCATTATTTCCTTGGATTGGAAATATGGCAGCGAGAAGGTGAACTATTTGTGTCTCAAGAAAAGTATGCTCGAGAGATACTTGATAAGTTTCACATGCAGGACTGCAAGCCCATGGATACTCCTCTTCCAAGAAACTAGAGGAAAAAGGATACTACATTGGCAGAGGTATTGGATGCTACTGCCTATCGACATTTGGTGGGTTCGCTCATGTATTTAGTTAATACAAGACTGGACATAAGCTATGTGGTGAAACAACTTATTCAAGCGATGTTTAAGCCTACCAAGCTCTTTTGGAAGGCAGGAAAGCATGTCCTGAGATATCTCAGGGGCACATCTGAGTATGGCTTATGGTACAGACAGACGAATGAGGTGAAGTTGCATGGCTTCATGGATGCAGATTAGGTAGGCAGTCCAATGGAAAGAAAGAGCACATCAAGAGGGGTTTTCAATATTGGATCTATAGCAGTTTCTTGGTACAGCAGGAAACAAAGATATGTGGCACTCAGTTCAATGGAAGCAGAATACATGGCAGCAAGTCAAGCTGCATGTGAGGCTATCTGGATGAGGAAGATCCCGGTCGGTTTGTTTGGTTCTCATTTAGATATTACAGTGATACATTGTGATAATTATAGTTGCATTAAACTCTCGATTAATCTTGTGTTTCATGATAGATATAAGCATATAGATATCCTGTATAATCATATCAGAGATTATGTGCAGTGGAAGATCATGTTTCTTCAGTACATTCCTACAGAAGATCAGGATGCAAGTATTCTGACGAAGGCGCTCACCAGGAGAAAATTTGAATACCATAGAGACAGGATCGAGGTGAAGGATAATCCCTATCTTGTTGAGAGGGAGTGTTCAGAGTCAACAAGATGATGAACTTAGTGAAAATTAAGCACCTTCACTAAGTGGGGCCTGCAGGCTATTTTTAGGTGTATGTCTATTTTTATACATGGTGAGCATATTCTATAAGTTGTAGGATGTTATTTGTAGATGGTTGATCAAGTTGGAAAAATAAAAGAAATTATATTTTTAGAAGATTGGGCGAAATCTATTTATAGATCATTAATCTAAAAATATATACATGTCAATTATTATTAGCCCTTAATAATAATCTGACAATAAATATCAACTTATTCTCTATGAACACTTTATTTTAGTGAACATATTTGGAAAATAAGTGGGCTGAAGGAATTACACAATTCCTCGGGTGGTTGGTGACTCATGCATGGAGGACTCGGTTAGAACTAAAGTGGCAGAGTTGTGACAGAGTTGGAAGAGTAGTTATGGGAGTTGTTATTTAGTTTAACTCAGTTAAGTGAGTTAAACTTAGTTGTGCTAGTTGTATCTAGTTCCAACTGAAGATACACTAGTGAGAGTTTAGTGAATTAATTATTTAATTAATTCATAACTAGATACTCACTTGCAACTGAACAAATACAACATTTAACTAATTGCATGTGAGTTCCAGTGGAGACCCAATGGAGAGATAGGTGAAAGGATGAGATGGACTATATGTTGTGACTATAGTGATGCATTCAATGCATCTGACACACATTGGAGATTCCAATGAGGATTGCACAGTCAAGGCAAGGAAAATTCGAATTCATTCAGGGGTCTTCTTCAACAGGGATTGCGCAGTGGAGGCAGGCTATCAAGAGGCAATAAATTGGTGCATAGATATGAAAATTTCTGCATGACAGTGTGTAATGATTGTTGATTTTACTGAGAGCTTGATGTACTAATATTTGTATGATATTATTACATGATCCATTGATATACATAATATATGATAGCTGGGGTTTTTAGCTTTAATCTTTCCCATTAAACAATTGTGTTTATGTGCGATTGATTTTTCTTCATATGTGTTTTGTAGTTGGCGATTTAATTTCCGCAAAGAATTAAGTGGAAGGATTCTGTATTTAACATAAGATTAATTTGTTAGATCACGGGAGCCCGGTAATATACATGCATCTTGTATAATTTCTACAATTTTTACATGAAAAGTAAATCAACAATCGACCGATCGAACACACTTGCATGAATGGAAAATATAAACTATCAAACTTTCGATGAAATGAAAACATCATAACAATTAAAATGAAATGATATACTTGAATGAAATAAAAATTAATATCAAAATAAAATTGAAAAATAAAACTTACTCTATCTTACATTCGAATATGCTCCATGATATTGCCTACTTCACATCTCCCTCCATGCTTGGAACCTCAAAGCTTTATTCAAGTTCTCCAAAATTACAAAGTACAAAATAATAATATGACAAGTTACATGAATAAGAGTTCAGTTGTACAAATAAAGGAGAGAAATCTCCTATTTATACAAATTCCTAAGCAACCTCCTCATTAATGATGATCCTTCTCCCTCTCCTTTGATCCATAATATTCTCAACCAATTTTCTAACCATAGGCCACATATCCCTCCTTCAAATATTCTTCATATCATGAAGATAATTTCGAATTTGATATTTGGGAGCCACATAAGACAGCCTTGGAAGCTTCCAATGAACCTACACATGTCACAAAACTCTTTCCACTTTTAAGGTATAAGCATATGCATATTATTTCCTAACTTTTGATCACAAATTCACTTAAAAACACTAGAAATTAATAATGTTTGGAAAACACAAGGGTAACCCAAATGATGATTAAAGTGAGATGAATGTAGTGACATGGTAATGAAATGGAGGTGATATAATGGACATGATGGTGAAAGTGGATGTCTTTTTAAGAACATTTCTGAGACCCAACATACCCCCCAACTGAAGTTGTTGCATGTCCTCATGCAACCTATTACATTGATTCAATTGGTATTTGAATTGTCTTTCTTTTGAATGAGATTTGGCTTGTATTAATTCTCTTTTAACTTTCCATTATCGTAGCATTTGATAACTTCATTATTTTTACAAATTTTTCTTTGAAATACATTGGATTGCAACATTCATCTTTACGTTTGGCTCTTGTGTGACAACCAACTTTGATTTTTTTATGGTTGGTTATTGTGTGACAACCAAATTTAATGAGTATTGGAGGCTTTTGTAACAATACTTTGTTTATTCTTTGTTACATCCAAATATCTTGAAAACATTGACAATTTATATTTTCAATTATCCATAAGCTCATCAATTTGATGATTTTCAAAACATATAATCTTTTTGAATCTTAATGCAATAGTAGTTGTATGTTGGTTATATGAAAGTGATGTGGCATAAAACTTAAATATATCGAGTGATATCCCTTCCCCCCAACTGATGGTTTTTTCAATTTTATGAAGTGACAAAAGGAATATTGTGGAGTGTTTTTCCAAAAATTATAACTTTAGCATTTTAAGGAATTGCATGATAAAAATTTAGAAAAGAACATACCTTCACTTACCTATGGAATGGATAAGTTTTGCAGATGTAGCTGCTGCAAAAATCTGATCTGATGCTTCTTCAATTAATCGTGCAAATAATGGATAAAGTTGTGAAAGTGAGTCTTTATTGCTACTACTGAATTTGTTGAATATTCTACATCTGCTACAAATGCTGAATTATGATGGATCTGATCGTCTTCATGTCATTATCACACATTGGCACAATTATTATCTATGTGAATGAATTTGTTGATGTCTAACATAGTAAGAAATTTTTGAATTAGTGTCCATTAAAGTATGCAACTAATCAACACGAGACCTCTGACCATTGATGAAGATGAGAGTCAAGATGCCTAAGCACATATTTCTAGGTATGAATAAATTTGTTGATGTCAAGTCACTTAGAAGATCTGTCAAACAAAGTACATTAATGTATTCCCATTTTTTTTCAGCAAGAGAACTTGCCATTAAGGCATGCAAGCCTCGGGGTGCTTTTTGAAAATATTTTTAAAACTTAAAAAGGACAATAGATATACAGTTTTCTTTGAAGCGGCATTTATTTGGGAAAGAAAAATGAACAAGAAAAGGAAAAATTTAATCAGCATGAAAGTGGGTTTATTTCTTTTATTCATGAGTTATGGGTGGATGGAAGTAAATGAATCTGAATGGACAGTGAATGTGAATGAAGAATGAATGTAAATGGAAAATATGAAGGGAAATGATGTGAATGTTTTATTGATTGAAGAAGCATGGATGTAATCGAGATGATGGCATCTGAAAGGCTTGCAAGTGTTGGATCTGATCTGCAATAGCATGTGCTCATTCATTGTTGTTTCATCTTTGTTTCTTTTCTGATCATATTCTTGTGAAATAAATGTGGTCTCTGAGAGAGACATTGTTCTCTTATGGTCATATGTCCTTCCTCCTGAAACCTGCAAAAAAAAACTAGTACTTCTTCTTCAATGGAATGTAATATTATAAAAAGAGAGAGATGATCAATCTCTCTAGTTATTAAATTTACACAAAAAACTGAGAATTGGTACTAATAAAACAAGTTCATAAAGGAAAACCAAAAGAATTTACACTTTTGTCGAAATCAGTGCCTCAAGTTACATGTTGTTTCTTTTCAGCAATTTCTTCATCTTTTACTGTTTCAAACTCTGATTATAGCTTTCTCATTATGTATATCTCATCGAGATATTTCCAACAACACTTGAATCATCGAAATCTGTTATCATGAAAAAATGAGGTTTCTCAGCTGCATGATTGATGTTCAGCTGCAGAATTACACATTAGCTACAGAATTGTGTAGTTTATGTAGCTAAAAATCTTGAACATAAAGTTTACACAGCTATGCATGTAATAATTCCGATCTTTAAATTCAGTAGTAACTCTTCTAGAAGAACGAGAAAATCCTTTTGCAGTGAAAATTATTTTTATTATTATTGTTATTGTTATTATTTAATACCTGTGAACATTGATTGGTTGAGCTATGGAAAATACAAGAGTTGGCCAAGAGAATCCTCCTTGAGCCATAATGATATAAAAGAATTCATAGCGGAAGAAATATAAATCACCTCAAGTGGTAAAACTGGGGTCGAGCTTGATCATCAGCAAAATCTGAAAAGAGAGAAGTAAAATGTGATTTTCCAAACACCGAAATTGAATTTAGATGGTGAGATAAATAACTGTGCAAATGGTGAAGAAGATAGAGTATTGAATAAAATTGGACTCTTCAATTTAGAAAAATCACATACAATGTGGATCAATCTTAAGAATTCCACAGCAGAATTTGATTTTAATTTGAATTCTTCCACCTTCCAGCACACTGCATTGAAACAGTTCATTGTGCATTAAAAACCATTTTTCCTCACGCAGTCTCACAATTAAGGCTCTAAATTTCTCTCAAACAGTTGCAAAATTGAGGAAACTGTTTCTGGGTTATTTAATACACCCCATTCTAAGAAAAACTTGTGTTTTTTTTTAATATTCACTTCCATTTGGACACAAAACACGTTTCAAAATGACGTGTCAAAACTGTTGTGTTTTTCTGGCAATGTTGTGGCAATAAAATCAATTACTTCTAGATCTGGAAATTTGGAATAACCTTCCTCTGTTCAATAAAAAATTTCCTGTCAGTGAGGCCTGTAATGAAATCTAAGTAGAGGAAACTACCCATATAATATTTATGCATTTCAATTCGATGATTGAAGATTGCATGACTAATAATCTAAGTTTGTCATCTTTCCATTATATAGCTTGAATTTTAACTACACCCTGAAATTTCATGGAATTGTGATGGAAACTTTCAGGTTGGCTACGTTTGGCATCCCAGTATTCAAAGCCAATGAGATGGAGGTTGTTTCCTGTGTTGCACCGTCCTCAATTGAATCTGTATTAGTAAAATTGGTTCATGTCTTTCATCAATCCCCCAAAACGTTGTTTGAGATAGCCCGAAGGTGACTATAAATTTCCACGCTATGTTGCCTTGGCCTTGACATCGATATTTTGCTACATTTTTGTCAATCTATTGCCTTTGTGATGGCTGGAGGTAGTGGACTTCATTGCCCGCGATGGTTGGGTCATGGGTTATGGCATGGAGGCCTACGCATATGCGCAAGGCCAAGCCAAAGTCTAGCCTCACGCATATTCGGGGGTTTCCTTTCGTTTTCATTAATTTTCAAAGGCCATGAGGCATAACATTCGTTTCTCTTTTAATTTGTTTGAATTTTTTCTTTTTTAATCATTTTTATATTAAAAAAAAATGGTTTTTAATGTTTTTTTTAAATAAGAAAAAACTAAAAAGAATTTCAACGTCGATTTTGTCGTATAAAAAAATGTTTATTTCCAAAGTCTAAAAAAAAACTAATTAAAATTATATGCACCAAAATGATTTTAAAAAAAAACGGAAAATGAAAATTGAATTTAAAAATGGAAAATGAAAATTGAATTTAAAAAAAAAATGAAAATGAAAATAAAAAAAACCAATCCCTATGTATGAATTTTTTTTTTGTATTATTATTTTTTATTACAAGAAAAGCTAATTATCCATATTTTCTAAAAGAATGAAAAATTAATCTAATTTTGAAAAATTGAAATTGCATGAAAAGAATGAAATTGCTATGAAATTGAAACTAAGCTAACAAATGAAACGACATTTTAAACTAACACTAATCCCTATGTACGCCTCCCCGACATTGGTGCCAAAATGTTGAGTAAAATCATTTGTATTAGATTACTAACATAAATTATCAATCCGGGATCTGTGGGACTTGTGAGACATACGTGCACAATATACGTTAGGGATAAGTTTATGAAAACTAAAAACTAACCTAATCACACCATTCCTATATTAACTTGAAAATATGTTCTACATTCAGGAATTAAAATTTAATCTACTTGCATAATTGAATTTTAATCTACTTGCAAAATTCAAAACTAATCTAATAAAATCTGCATAAATCAAATCTATCCTAATCTATTCTACTTGCATAATTGAAAGTATAATCTATTCTTGCAAAATTGAAAACTAATCTAACACACATGCATAAATCAAATCTAATCTATCATTCTTCATGAATTCACACATGCATAAATGAAGTCTAATCTAGCATAGTCCACGAATTCAAAAGAAGAACACTTTTACATGAAAAGTAAATCAACAATCAATCGATGGAACACAATTGCATGAATGAAAAATATAAACTATGAAAATTTCAATGAAATGAAAACATCACAACAATTAAAATGAAATGATATACTTGAATGAAGTAAAAACTAATATCAAAACAAAATTGCAAAATAAAACCTACTCTATCTTACATTCTAATATGATCCATGATATCTCCTACTTCACATCTCCCTTCATGCTTGGAACCTCAAAGATTTATTCAAGTTCTCCAAAATTACAAAAGTACAAAATAATAAGATGAAAAGTTACATGAACAAGAGTTCAGTTGTACAAATAAAGGAGAGAGATCTCATATTTATACAAATTCCTACGCAACCTACTCATTAATGAGGATCCTTCTTCCTCTCCTTTGATCCATAATATTCTCAACCAATTTGCTAACCATAGGCCACATATCCCTCCTTCAAATCTCCTTCATATCATGAAGATAATTTCGAATTTGATCTTTGGGAGCAACATAAGAGGGCCTTGGAAGCTTCCAATGAACCTACACATGTCACAAAACTCTTTCCACTTTTAAGGTATAATCATATGCATATTATTTCCTAACTTTTTATCACAAATTCACTTAAAAACACTGGAAATTAATAATGTTTTGAAAACACAAGGGTAACACAAATGATGATGAAAGTGAGATGAAAGTAGTGACGTGGTAGTGAAATGGAGATGGAATGGAGGTGATATAATGGACATGATGGTGAAAGTGGATGTCTTTTTAAGGACATTTCTGAGACCCAAAAATACCCATTGTTGTAAGCAAACTCAACTAATGGAAGGTACTCCTCCCATCTCTTCTGTTGATGCATCACATACATAGTCAACATGTCATCCAATATTATGTTAACCGTCTTTGTTTGTCCATTTTTTTGCGAATGATAAGTTGTGTTGAAGGCCAACTCTGTACCCAAACCTGCAAATAACTCTTTCCCGGAACCCAGAAGTGAACTTTGCATCCATATTTGACATGATATTCTTCGGTACACCATGCAACTTCACTATGTATCTAATTAATACTTGTGCTACATCGTTAGCTAAATACATAAGACTTAACTCGAATGAAGTGTGCTACCTTTGTCAACCTCTCCACAACCATAATAGAATCATGTTGTTTAGATGTCCTCTGCAAACTTGTGATAAAATCCATATAAATGACCTCCCACTTCCACTTTGGAATCAGAATTGGCATATTAATCCACCTGGATGCTTACACTCTTATTTTACCTATTGAAAATCCAAACATCCACCCACAAAATATGCCACTTCTTCAGATTCAATGAATAATAAAAATTCTTCACTATTTTCAATGTCTTATGATATCCTGGGTGACTTGAATACAACTTAGCATGAAATTACCTCAAGATAATCTTCTTCATCTCACTGTTATCTGGAACATATATCGTGTCCCTAAATCCGTCCAATCCAACTGTTATGAGATTATAGTCCACATTGTGATCACCTGTACCATATTGTAACATGTGCATAATCTCCCTATACCTATCATCTTGTTGTCCTACCTATAATATCCAATCCTATAAATTTGTCCCATAATAACACATGAATGCTATGTGATTTTTTGTATCCTCTTGTTAAGAGCATCTATAACCCTGTTCTCTTTACATTTCATGTACCTAATCTCGAAGTCAAATTCATTGATCGTGGCCAAAAATCTAGCTTGTCTGACATTCAAATTTTATTGATCCAATAGTTACCTCATGTTAGGTCTTTGTAGTTTGCAATATTGGCAAATACAAAGTTGCAGAGCCTACATATGAACCACTTTGGGATTCTATCATCTAGCCCTCCTGCATCCAGACAGGGATCTCTCTATAAGTGCAAAGATTGATTTATCTTTTGAGGTTTTGGTATGATATTAGGCTAGTTATTAAGAACAAGGGTTTTTTTTGGTTTTGGTTGGGCAAGCATATGATGAAGGTGAAGGAAGTCTATATGAAGGGTGAATATATAAAAAAATTTGAAAGAAAGCTTCAACTGATAGGATAAGTCATCAAAAGTATCAATCCATTTGGCTATGGAGTCATAGAGGATTTAATTGAAACAGCAAGTCTGCAAAGGTTACCATGGGGCAAGTCATCTACATCTCAGGATCCTTTAAGTTGAGTTTGTGGTATGAAACATTAAGAAGTGAGGTGAAAGAAAGAAACCAAAGTGCAGCCTAAGATCAAGTAAGGACTTTGAACCTATCCTTTTTTTGACATACTTTCAGAGGAAAATTTTAATAAGAAACAAAGGGTAGCCTAAGATCAGGTAAGGACTTTGAACCTAGCCTGCTTTTGGCATACTCTAGAGGGAAAATTCTAAGCAACTGTTTAAGACATAAACCAAGGTAGGGGTAACCATAAACCTCTTGGTCAATATTCCTACTAAAGCCAACTTATCAGACAAACAATCCAGCAATCCTCTTGACTACCTTCAGAAAATAGAAAACATTAAAGACAAACATAAAGATTAGCTTAAGATCAGGTAAGTACTTTGAACCTATCCTTCTTTCAGCATACTCTTGAGGAAAAATTTCAAACCATCTTTGGAGAAAGAACTAGAGGACAGGGAAAACCATAGAATTCCCTAGTTTAGCTCTACTAAGCATGTAATGAAAATCTCATTCAAGAACAATGTTTAAATTTTGGACATTAAGACATGGGCTCACCAACATTCCTTGACTGTTTGGACTATATTAAATCATTCTTAAACACACAATTGGAGGGAAACATAAAGATAAAGCTTATCAGTGAGATTTAGGGTACTTCGAAGAGTATTTCCTAATCTATGCATGTTGTTCTTTATCAGAAAAAATGGACAGTATGAAAAACATGAAAGAAGACAATTTACAATAAGAAAAACATCACCATTAATGTAGACCAGGATCCCATGAAATTTGACTCATATATTGATTTTCAAACCAGTACAATCTTCAAGTCCAAAAGGTCTTAACAACTCAGAAAACTTTCTCTTTTCAACCTAATTTTCTCCCATTATTTACAAAGCTTCAACAGCTTTAGAAAACTATTTACACGCAACAGATATCCAGAGACCAACCAAAAACTCATCTTCTTCTGAAGTATTTATAGAAGAAAGAGGAGGTGGGATGAAAGAAAAGATCTCTAGGTTCAATTAATACAATTTAATGCTTCTCTACCTTTGAGGGGCTCAATAGAGAAGTTTTCTGGTATTTCCTCAGTATTAATTGGTTTTCATTAATTATTTATCTACTTGGCAGATTTTGTTGACTTTAAAAACTCTTTAGGCAGGTTGGAAATAACTCTGGCTGTCTTCAACAAAATATCACTGACTGGGCAATAACTATGCCTTCTTCTAATTTATTGAGGCTATAGGTAGCCCTTTGGTAGCTGAAGAGGATATTTTGGCCTCTAATGTGGCAATGGAGGCCTTTTACTGATATTTTTCTCTGTTTTGTCTTAAAAACACTTCTTATATGTTTCTTGGTCTGTGTTTAGGCTTAATTAGCCTTGATCTTAGCTTCGGGTCTTCATTCTTCTGATATTGTCTTTGTTTCTTTAAAACAGAGGATTAAAAATGTGATCTTCAATCTTTGGCTCTAATTAATCCCTCTTTAACCTTGATTCTTCATTACTGATACACTTTGTTGCTCTACCTCTGTGGCACAACTGATATTAGGCAGTGGAGGGTTTCTAAGATCAAGGGTCGTGATATCCCTGATAAAATGTGAACTCATAACTCACTGGTCCTTTTTCTTCTTTGATAAAGCCACATAATCATCATTCTCTACCTTTTTGTCACCTGTATGTGACTATGGAAATACACAGAGCAGACACCATTTAAAACTTGCAAAAAACACAACAAATCATTAATAAAACCTGCGAAATTGGTTGGACTGCTTAGGAGGGTTCATACGAAGGTGGTTTGGAGTTGAGCGAATAGAGGAATGCAGCAGAAAATGGGAAAAAAAACCTGGCAGAACAGCTAACCAGGTGAAAATGGGGTTTGGGCGCGATAATGAATAAGAACCGTTAGATTAGGATAATCAACAGCGGAGATCGCTCGACGGAATCTCTTAGAGAATAGATGGAGGAAAATGAAAAGATATTGCGATCCAATGTGGGCTGTTGGATTAAAACATTCAACGGTGGAGATCATCCAATGGCATCATTTGGGAGAATGGATGAAGGCAGATGAATTGGGACCGCGATATAACGTGAGTCGTCTGATCTCAAAGATCGACGGCCGAGATCTAAAGTGAAAATGACATTTGAGGAGGATGGTGGTTTGGCGGAAAACCGGCAGCGATTTTCGCACAGGCTCTGGGGGGGGAGGCGGTATTGCCCAAAACAATGCAATTCCATACACCTGTTGACACGCGTCCTTTGAAAACCGCCCATATCATGCAATTTTGAAATGTTAACCCTCGGGCGCAAAAATTACATGACATGGAGTTTAAACCGTCGGATGAGGGGCAACAGATCCAACGGTCCAGGTTGAACATGATAGATGCAGAGATGTGTGGAGGATGTATGTGGGGTCCATGATGATGTCAGCGCTTTGTCGCGGAGCGGGTGGGTCCAAAAGGTGAAATGGGGTTCATCGCGCTACGTCCCAACCGTTAGATTGTGCGATCAGACGGTTGAGATTAAAAGATGGGGCGGAGATTTTTTGAAAGGAGAAAAGGGAAGAGGAGCTGATCGGGTGGAAGGATGGGCGTGAGGGCCATTGATTTGTTTAAATTGACGGTCCAGATCCATTTCAAATCATAACGTTGGGTTTATGAAAAACAAAGAAAAATAAGGTTCTGGAAGAGGTTTTTAGGCCTTTACACCCAATTGCGAGGCTTTGGGTCATTTGAAGCGAGGGCTAAAGGAAATAAGCCCTCAGGGGATTAAGAACCTCATAGTGTAGAAAAGGGTTTTTAGGCCAAAAACAGTGATTTTCAAGCCAAAATGGGGTTCCGATAGGTGAAATAAGAGTTTTTAAACCAAATGAAGGGGGAACATAAGGTTTAAAAGGGTCTTTGGAGCGATTTAAAAGATAAATGAAGGGTTTTTAGAAGGAATTTATGAAGGGAAAAAGCGTGAAAATGGAATGGTTTATGAATGAAAGGAAGAGGAAAATGATGGAAAATGGAGTTCTCAAAAGCAGTTTTTTCCCTTAGTTAACAGCAGGTTCTTTAGGATTAAAAGTGAAACAACAGTGAAGATTAACTCAAAGAGTAAATGTCATCATAAGACTTCAAGAACTCACAATTTGGACATGAATTGTTTCTTTAAGGCTTAAAAAAAAAATATTTAGCCACCATTTGGTATGACAAATTTTTATAGGTGGCTAACACCTCAATCCACTGTAATCACTCATTTACAAATCTCCTACCAAGAAGATAGTGCCTCCACATCTTCAATGCATGGATCATTGCTACCAACTCAAGTTCATGTGTCGGATAATTCTTCTTGTGCTCATTTAGTTTCCATGAATCATAACATACTACATGTCCTTCCTTCATAAGGAATCAACCAAGTCCTCTCTTGCAAGCATTTGTGCACACTAAAAACTCTTTATCCGAATCTATATTCTTTAATAGTAGAGAATTTGTCAACATTTGCTTCAACTACTCAAAACTAGCTGCACATTCCTCTATCCATTCAAATTTATTACCTTTCATTTGCAACGATGTAATGGGATAAGCAACTATAAGAAATTCCTGATGAACCTCCTATAATAACCTGCTAACCCCATAAATGGCCTTACCTCATCCACATTCCTAGGAGCTTCCCATTCCATGATAGCCCTTATCTTTTCTGGATCCACTACTATGCCTTCCTTGGAAACAACATGTCCCAAGTAGTGTACCTCTTTCTGAAAGAAACTGCATTTTCTAAGCTTAGCATACAATTGATACTCTCTTAGAAATCTCAACTCTTTTTCTAGGTATTCGGCATGTTCTTCCTCATTCCTAGAATATATCAACATATGATCAATGAATACAATAGCAAAATTTTCCAAATAAGGGCACAATACATTATTCATCAAGAACATAAAATTATATGGAGCGTTAATCAAACCGAAAGGAACTACAATAAATTCATAATGCCTATACCTGTACCTAAAATTTGTCTTGTAAATGTCCTCTTATTTTATGTGTACCTTATGGTAACCCATTCTCATATCAATCTTTGAGAAAATTGTTTCTCCCTTCAACTAATCAAACAAGTCATCAATCCTCGGCAACAAATACCTATTTTTAATGGTTACCTTGCTCAACTACGTGTAATCAATGCATAACCTATGAGTGCCATCCTTATTCTTCAAAAACAACACTAGTACGCCCCAAGGGGATACACTAGGCCTAATGTATCCTTTGTCAAGCATTTCCTTCAACTGCAACTTAAGCTCTACTAACTCTTGAGTGCTCATCCTGAACGGTGCCTTTGATGTTGGTGCTTCTCCTGGTACCAACTCAATAAAAAATTCCACTTCTTTATGAGGTGAAAAATCTGAAATCTATGTCGAGAACACATCTTGAAATTGTTGTAAAACTAGGTACGTGTTTCATACCTCTACATCCTCATCCTCCTTACCTTTATCACTATAAATGTGCACGAACCTTCCATCTCTGATCATGTCATCTATATCCGACTTGTTCCCACCATGAGATAAACTGGCATATGCCCCATTAGCCCTATCCTTTTGTCCATGATTGATTCTTAGTGGTCCTTGTCTCTGCAATTATGACAAGCTTTGAAGAATAGCTACATTGACTTCTACTTTTTTCTCATGTGCCCTAGAAAGTCTCTCATGTGAATGAATAATTCTGTCATTATCTTCTATGCAACTCCTTATTTCTTCCTTCAAATTTCTCAAAGTGTTTTTTATGTGATGGGAGTACGCATCACCATTTTTCTCGTCTAAAATATAGGGAGAATCTCATGAAATATAGTCTACCATTATGCTATCCATATTTTTTCTTCTCTTCCTACAAGGCATACTATGTTAGCTAAACCAAATCATAAAATAACCAATGTACCTCAGTATAATTCGGGGAAGATATCTCGTCTGTGTTGTGAAGACAATCCCCTTTGCGGATAGAGGTGATCTCTCTAGCCCTAGAGTGGTTCTAGCAATATATAAGACTATCTAATGGACACTTTCTTAGTAAATATTCAAAGTGGGATGAGAAAGGAAAAACGACCTACCGCTTCTCGATGCTATGCTCAACCCTTTGATGAAGACCTTGATCCACAATCCTTTAGGCTCGATCCTCACTATTTGTGGTGTTAAAATACACGTAGGAGATCAAGAGATAACAACAAAAGTGATCCAATCCAAATCCTATATTGAACATCAACTACCTAACAGATCAAGGAACATTAAGCTACATGCATGGATATCAAAACAAATATAGAAACTGAAACACTAGATGTATTATTGATAATATAAAAGAGGAAGCTTACAACAATGGCCTTGATGTTGGAGGCCTCCCTTTGGTGTAGTTTGAGTCCAAACCGGGGCTCTTCAAGCGATCCTTCTCCTGAACAGAAATTTAGGCATTAACACAGCATAGGGATATAAAGGATTAATGATCAAACCAGCCCAACAATGACCAACCAATAGTGGAAGGATGGGGATTAATTTATAAGAAGGGAGAGAGAGTTAGGATCCCATGAAAGAAGGAGGAAGACCTACTTCTCAAGGGATAATCCCCTATTGATAAGATCAAGAGCTCCAAATGAGAGAGCTTGTTCATATCTTCACCGAACAATATCTATCTTGTCGTCCTAGAAAATTCTAAAGCTCGAAGCTTCTCCTCCATTTGAGGAAACACTGCCAGAAAGGGTTCATCATGTTTTTTCAAATTATAAGAGCATTGAAAATGCTAGGCTAGAATGTGCAACCTTCCATCAACACAGGAATATAACTGGAGAAAAGTGTTGACCCAGAAATTTAGTGTTTGAGCTAAGCTTCTTTAGAAATTCTTAAATGCAGCTTTCTTTTAGTCTTTAAAGGATATCTTGATGTATTTTTCCAAGGTGGATATACTACACAGTACTCTTCATAAGGCACTTTAGGATTGGTGATAGGAAGTGAATAGGGTGACAAATTACCATGTAACAGATGCCCCATAAAACATGAAGGAAAAACATGGAGTGCTAGGTTAAATGCTTTACGAACCAAGGTAAGGATTCGGAAAACCACCAAGAAACATACCAAATCAAACAGAAAAAAATATATGAAATCCTTGATATGAATATGCATAATAACATATCACTAAATATGCATCAAATAACACATGAACCCACAACATGGTCGCAACCATCCGTATAGAAATGATAATGTGTACAATCATGAATACTCAATAAGTCCACACAGCCTAGATAATAACAGATGGAATCTAGGGTCTTCGTCACAATCTCGATTTACCCAATGTACGAATCTAACCATGTGAATAAATTTTTTGATGTCAAACATGGTAGAAACCACCTCATTACTGGTCGATGATGAAAACCATTAACACGCACAAGAGATGCCACCAATAATTACAATGGCACTCAAGGTACAACAATACAATATACAAGCATGAACAAATATGTCGAAGTTGAAAACTTGCAGAATCATCTGATCAAATGCTAATGAGGTGAACCTATCTTTGAATTCGAAGAAATTTACATTAAGGCATGCAAGCTCCAAGGTATTGAAAATGAGTTTCTAAATCTTCTTCCCAGAAAATGAGCTAAAGTTGACGGGAAGTGATTCATCGAAGGAGGGTCATGATGATCCCAACATCATCGACATGAAATAAAGTATTTATCAAGATAAAAGGAGTGATTCGGGACTGTTACAGAGAGGATTAGATAGGTAGAGGATTTTTGACTTTGACAAAAAGGACTTGTCTTGAACATATCAGCGACACAACTCCAGAGTGTGGCAGCATTTGACTCAAAATGGGACCAGAGGTCATGATCATCGAATAAGAGGCAAATGGATTTCCAAAATCCAAGAAGGCAAGTGATGAATGAAGGATATCCAAAACCCACCATGAAATGCAAATTAGTGTCATGTACAAGAGCGACATGATGCCTAATACATAGGACGTTCCACTTTCAGTTTTTCCCCATTATTGCTAACGAGTACCTCTTTATTTTTTATAGCCAACATGAATAGGGTAGCATATGGTGAGCTTGTAAGTTCATTCTTCGAATGAATCTGTCATAGTAATTAACAAGCCCTATGAAGGAGGACCTCGATCTCATCATGGTGATAAGTCTTTCACCATTTTTAATTTTTTATGAGTATGACGGAAGAATAACTTGGTGTCTTTTTCATGTTTAGGGAGTTTGAAAAAGAGACTTTTCGTAAATCTTCCCTCAAATCTGAAAAGGTAGAAAACAATATTTTAGAGAACCTCTTGACCATGTTCAATCAAGGTATTCATTTTTTCGCAAATATTTAATCTCAACCCAAAAAAGCGATAAACTTATACTGATACCACGTCAATTCATTTACTTTAATGAGTTCGAAATGACAAGTACTCGGCAATATTTTCATTTTTCAAAAGTCATAAAAGAGTTGAAAGAAGACTTTAGGGGGTTCCTTTTCGTTTATTTTTAATGAGTCTAAAAAATATATAAAATAAAACTCGTTGCATCAATCAACAATGATTATTGTCACCATAAAAGATGTTGTTGGTGCACAAAGAACAACAAACATCACCAATATCGAGAAAAATAATAAAATATTGGTAAAAATATCTTCAAAAATCTATAAATAGACAAAAATTAAATCATTTTTACCATTATATTTGGAGTAAATTGGAGAAGCACATTTTACCCCATTTTCTCCCGATATTCATACTAGTGGTGCAGTCGATCCAGGTCACCATTCGGCAATCTGTTAGCTACAAGTAAGAGCCCTATATTTTCTCTTCAATTTGATTCCATTTTAAAGCCATTTAACTTATAAATTTTGATGTTAAGGGAGTATTTTTAAAGTTTAATATCACAGGCGATTAGCGTGGGTTCGAGCTACCCGACCTATGTCGATCTCCCCTAGCCTATTAGGCCAGCACGCTGCTTCCAGAATGGTGATTTGAATATTATTCAGTCGAGATATGGTTGAGCTCTCTCATTTGGAGCTCTTGATCTTATCAATAGGATATTTTCCCTTGAAAAGTGGACCTTCCTCCTTCTTTTATGGGCTCCTAACTCCCTCTCCCTTCCTATAAATTGATTCCCATCTGCCCACTACTAGTTGGTCATTATTGGGATGGTATGATCATTAATCCTTTGTATCCATATGCTTTGTTAATGCCTAAATTTCCATTCGGGAGAAGGATCACTTGAAGAACCTCATTTTGGACTTGGACTACACCAAAGGGAGGCCTCCAACATCAAGGCTACAGTTATAATCTTCCTCTTTTATATTATCAATAATACATCTGGTGTTTCGATTTCTATATTTGTTTGGATATCCATACAAGTATCCTAAAGCTCCTTGATCTGTTAGGTAGTTGATGTTCAATGTATGCTTTGGATTGGATCACATTTTTTGTTGTCTCTTGATCTCCTGCAGATATTTGAATGCCACAAATAATGAGATCAAGCCTGAAGGATTGTGGATCAAGGCCTTCATCAAAGGGTTGAGCATAGCATCAAGAAGAGGTAGGTTCTTTCCCCTTTTTCATCTCACTTTGAATATTTACTAATAAAGTGTCCATTAGATAATCTCGTACATTGCTAGACCCACAGAGGCAGTCTCTCTAGCCCTACATTGGGTCTAGAAACGTAAGAGACTATTTAATGGACACTTTATTAGTAAATATTCAAACAATGATGACAAATGGAAAAGGACCTACCTCTTCCTGATGTTATGCTCAACCCTTTGATGAAGGCCTTGATCCAAAATCCTTCATGCTCGATCCCCACTATTTTTGGCATTTGAATACCTGTAGGAGATCAAGATACAAAAAAAAACGTCATCCAATCTAAAGCATACATTGAACATCAACTACCTAATAGATCAAGGATCATTAGGCTACTTTTATGGATATCCAAACAAATGTAGAAAGTGAAACACTAGATGTATTATTGATAATATAAAAGGGAAAGCTTACAACCGCGGCCTTGATATTGGAGGCCTCCCTTTGATTTATTCTGAGTCCAAACTGAGTCTCTTCAAGCGATCCTTCTCCCAAATGGAAATTTAGGCATTAACATAGCATAGGGATACAAAGGATTAATGATCAGACCATCCCAACAATGACCAACCAGTAGTGGAGGGATGGGGATCAATTTATATGAAGGGAGAGGGAGTTAGGATCCCATGAAAGGAGGAAGTCCCAGTTCTCAAGGTATAATCTCCTATTGATAAGTTCAAGAGCTCCAAATGAGAGAGCTCGATCATATCTCCACTGAACAATATCCAGCTCATCGTCCTGGAAACTTCTAGAGCTCAAAGCTTCTACTCCATTTGAGGAAAAACTGCCAGAAAAGGTTCAACGTGGTTTTTCCAATCATAAGAGTGCTGACAGCGCTAGGCTAGAATGTGCAACCTGCCATCAACACACGCATATAACTAGAGAAAAATTTTCACCTAGAAATTTAAGGTTTGAGTTAAGCTTCTTCGGAAATTCTTCAAGGCAGCTTTATTTTAGTCTTTAAAGGATATCTTGATGTATTTTTCCAAGGTTTATATACTACATAGTATTCATCACAGGGCACTTCAAGATTGGGGATGGGAAGTGAACAGGGTGACAAATTACTATGTAATAGTCTGCAAGACCACCCAGATTAGAACAATATGTGTATAATCATAATAAAATAATATATAGACATCATCTCAATCCTCATCCAATTACCATGCAATATGCCACAACCACACACCAACTAGATACAATGCATGCATAACAACATATGTACGAAACACATATACACCTTACATACAAACACTGACATACATAACCAATGCATAACCGACATATACTCTTGATAAACACATCCAACATCCACACTATCAACTTTCACATGGCGACATAGCTGCAACCATGACCAACACCATGCATACACAACAACCATAAGGAACACATATGCAACCAACATGTATGCATGACCAATACACAACCCATCCAGTCCAAGGGGTGAAACATGCTCTGATACCACCCTGTAAAAACCTCCTCCCACATTTACCCAAGTTAACCAGTCCCCTTGGGTAAACCTGTGACGAGAGGCTACTATGATGTGATTCAACTCCCCATGTATAGTTAAGGAAGTGGAACCGACATAATGAAACCAAATTAACATTCCACACATGTTAGAGAACCTTCAGGAGCCAACCCCTAAGACGAATTTAAGTCTTACATATTCGTACCCTCAACCCCATGCATGCAACTAAGGCCTTCCAGTTTCTCCCACTACAAGGCTTACCACTGACTGTGGAATTTTCCAGGAATTTTTGAGCCATCGACCCCATATTTTGAGCCACTTTTTCAAGGCTAGGTCTCATACCACTACCCAAAACTTCGTGAAACTCCCATAAATGATAAATAACATTGAAACAAGGATAATAATGCAAACATTTGATCAAGGAATTGAATAGACACCTACTAGCAATGATAGACATATTTTCAAACATGTCACAAATATGTCATCTATAGGTCATAAATATAGATATGAGCATAGTGGTCTCATATTTATCTAAGAATCCTTAAGAAGCATTGATGCCTTATCACAATAGTTGTATTATCACCTATTAATTCATATATTCATCTTTGATTCATTTTCTAATCAAAGCATGATGAGAGCCATACATCAAGTATGTCATAAAGCATACTCATAACCAACATATAACCAACAAAAATAACAAGGATATGACAACCTTAAAAACCACATATGAGCAAATATATTTACCCATCAAATACAAAAGGCAAAGAGACCTTATTAACATGTGTAAAATGCAACTAGGTCTGGTACTTCCACGTATCATTGGACCATAAACTAAGCTAAACCAAATCTTTCTTTCAATCAGTCACCATCGTGCTATATTCCAAGCATAAATGTGGGATTTCATGGAGTAAACCAAACAAAACAAAACCAAGGCTTCCAGAGGCCAAACAACCTCAACCCTCAACCAGTGATTCCACCTCACAGTTAGATATCACTAACCATCACCATATAGGTCTCTACCCAAGTTGTATAGGGCTCTAGAGCTTTTTTTCCAACCAGGTCTTCCATGACTAGTAACTCAACCCACAATTGTTGCTGGTATTCTAGAGCATTTTTCCAATCAGGGCTTCCAAGACTAGTAAATAAACCCACCAAGAGATTCCATAGCATTTTTCAAACAAAGGCTTCCAGGACTAGTAACTCAACCCAAGTTGTTACAGTGATTCCAAATCGTTTTTCCAACCAAGGCTTCCAAGAACTAATAAATCAACCCACAACCAAAATGACATGGGAACCAACCAGGAAAAAAAGATACAACCCACAACACCATGGCTATCCAAGAAATGGAAAGGATATGAAATACCACCATTAATCTAGGCAGTCCTCCATGCTAATGACATATCATAACTAAGAGACCACATGTATTTTTCATGCATGCAAAAACTAGCAAGGAAATCATACATGCAACTTCGTACTTGCAAGAAAAATGTGTTGTAGTTGCTTATCCCGATGTCCTCTTGTGCTTTCCTGCTCTTCCTTTTCCTTCTTACTCCAAATCCCAAGTATGCCACACTCCTTCAAGAGTGATCCAACAAAAATCTAAGTGTCCATGAGTATGAGAGAGAGAGAATATAATGAGAGCTCTAAAAAATGAACTCACAAAACCCAAACCAGCAAAAGCCATGAACTGATCCTCATAACCCTTTTTATTAATGAGGTCTCTATTTTCTTCAATTTTTCATTTTTTTCCTTAATTTTCCTCCTCACATGAAACCTGTTAACTTTCACCTTCCTTTTCTCATATTTCCATTTTTTTCATAAATAAAATGCTAATAAATGTCATATGCCTTTCCAAAGCCTTTGCTAATTTCCATAGCCATTAATTAATCACAAGTGATCCTCATCACTATGTTTTTGCCCAGCATTTAGCTTGGAATACCTGTCCCATGACCATGGTATTACTTTACCTTTATTAACTTTATTACATGGATTTTTAACCACGGATGTTACAAATAAAAATCCCCTTGAGCCTCATTGTAACATAGTTCAGAGGCATGTAGAAGCCACATCTCTTCTCATAGATAAGCAAACATCACCCGAGCTAGTTTATTTCCATTATTCTTATAAGCATCTTTCAGTATTGTGATATTAATGAAATGAATATTTTTTTTTTCATCTTTGTATTTATATTTATATCTATATTTTTTCTGCATAAGTCTGGATCACCAATGCCTTTGCCAATTTCCTTAGCCATAATAAACCAAAATGAACACCCACTAGGATTTTTTTCTCAATATTCACCTTGAAATACATGTCCCGTGGACCTTTTCTTATTTTTCCTTTATTAACTTTATTACATGAAATTTTAACCTGGAGTTGTTACACAAATTTTCTATCATTAACAAGACTAAATTTATACTCAAAAAATTCCACTAAATGTCCTGGAAAATAGGAAAGAGGCCTTTGGGAATTAAATTCAGAAATCCTAACCAGAATTCATTCCATCATAATATTTATGATATTTTACAGAGGAATTAACAATTACGGGAGGGACGCCAATTGTTGGGCGCCCTCCGTGACACCGTGGCAATTTTCCCTGTCACCCTGTCTATGCATGTATGACCCATGCTAGCCAACTCGCCAAGTGTTTTTTGGTTGGTGAGGGCCATAAATCCACCACCCTCCCATACATTTAGCGTTTCAGGGGCGCCATTTTGTTGAATGTCTCGTTCTTTCTGTGCATTTCTATTCATGGCAGGAGGTTGTGCGAAGAGCTCCGTCGGTTGTTGTGCGTTGTGGCACCAGTGTTGGTGCACTTCCACCACCATTGTTACAGTGCTCACCTCCTTTGTACTTGATGTTAGGATGGCTTGTTGTGTGGCACTGGTTTCATTCATGATGTTCCTGTGCCCCGTTGTGGACCTGTTAGGCTCCCACAACTGTGAAATTTTTCTCCTCGACTGTGAAACTATGCTCCTCGACTGTGAAACTTTGCTCCTCGAATGTAAAAAATTTCTCCTCGACTAGTCAATGTTTTGCAAATTTGTTGACGGCTTCATCCCCTGTGTTTGTTTGTAGAAGTTTCATGATGATGTAGGTAAATTTTGGTTTTTGCAGGTAAATTTGGTGTTTGTCTTGCATTTTTCCTTGGCTTTTGTTAATTTGTGTTCAGTTTCATTTTGTTGCAGGTAATGCTGAACTATGGCGAGGTCTAGCTCTCCAGTTGGCTTCTGCATCGAGCTATAGCTCTCCAATTGGCTTCTGCATCGAGCTCTAGCTCTCCATTTGGCTTCTTCACCTCCCAGTAGGAATACCAGCCCACTATTGTGTTTTTTAACACTTGAACTCATGTTTTTTTTAACACTTTTAATCTTCTTTAGTAGAATTTAGCTCTTTTAGCTCTTCTTCGGTGGAATTTAGTTATCTCTGGGTTTTAGAATGGGTTGAGTTTTCTAATATATGGGTTTTATAAATACTGTTTTGGGTTAGGTGTAGCATTTGATGATGATTTTGGGTGAAAATTCATGATTTTCTGCGATTTCCAGTTGTTGTTTGAATGTCACTGGTTTTTCTTGTTTTGAATGGCACTAGTTTTAGGGCTATACCCATGTTCCATGCTCGTTTCCATGGCCTGTGGTTCTTTAGGGCTATACAATGACTGATTTTTCTTATTTGAATGGCACTGGTTTTTCTTGTTTTGAATGGCACTGGTTTTAGGGCTTTACCCATGTTCCATGCTCGTTTCCATGGGTTGTGGTTCTTTAGGGCTATACAATGATTGTTTGTTCTTGTTTTAATGGCAATTATTTTTCTCTTTTTCAATGGAACTAGTTTTAGGGCCATACCCATGTTCTAGTTCTTGTTTTTTTTTAGGGCTATACCCATGTTCTAGTTCTTGTTTTGTCATACATGCTAACAGTCCCTTCCTCTGTATATGAATTGTGAGGTGTATTGTCATATTATATTGACTCAATATAAGGATTCTCTTCAGTTTCTAAACTATTCTGTTCAACAGCATCTTGCAAAACCCTTGAGTCTTCATGACTACGACCTTCACTAAAAATCGCATCATTCTCTATCTCTGAATGGACTTCATTTTCAGTCTTTGGGTGTATAGTTTGGTTAATTTATTTGAGATTTGTATATTACTCAGTATACCAGTTAAATAGAGGTATTCTCTGTGTGTGTTGGGTGTATGTTTGGAATAACAGTTGACTGTGTGTGTTGGGTATATGTTGTGAATAACAATTGTGAGGTTTAAAAATAGTTGCTTCCCTATCTGCCATGATATTTTTTAAAAAAGTGTCCATGTCTAGTTCAGGAATTCTTAGTGTTGTCTTGAAGTTTTGTCCATGTCTAGTCGAGCCTTTAAGAAGACATTTTTTTCAGTGTTCCTATGGCAGTAGACATGATCAAAAGAGATATTAGTGAAAATTTTAAATAGCTTACTTTTTGTAATAAATAAATAACAGTATGGTTTTGTGGTTGAGTAGATCTTTTCATCCAATTGTTAACAGACATTGTTGTGAAACGTATTTTACATAATTTAAATATATTCAATATCATATTTGCAAAAATTATTTCCAATCTACCTGAGATAGCAAAGACCAGAGTAATATGCCTCTTCCACCAGTGAAGTGAAATCTATCACAAGCATCCTTGTATGTCTAGGAGAAAAAATATAGAGATCTCAAATGATTTTGATGGATTTTCCCTTACCTATCAATGTTAAATTATGTTGGTATTTAATAGAAATGTAATTTGTAATCCTTCTTCTTTCATTTGTCTACAAGTATCATAATCATGTTAGCAAGAGATCATGAGCTGAAATTTGATCTGACCAAAGTTATCCTACCATAGTAGTTGTGACTAGAGCTTATATCCATATTTCTACGAAAGAGCATGTTGGTAGTGATGTGCCATTTTTACAGTGACTTTATACCATCTCATACATAATTTATGATGCAGCTTCATCAAGGTTTTGATTCAAGATCAGGAAGCCTTTAACAAAATCCATCCATACATGTTGTTGTGCATAGCATTCATGTGAATACACCTTAGTAGATTTCAATCTATTTAAATGAATACTTGTTGTTTTACATTGCTTAAGGTTAGTTAACTTATAGAATAAACCTTTCTAGAGATAATTAATAGCCATGGTGGGATTTCAGCCATCTTATACAGAGTAAATTAAGCATCTTACATGTTCACAAGATTGTGTAACAGATCAAGATATCAGCACAGACATCTTATTATGAGACTTTCTTGTCTCATTAAGCAGTATTTCTATAATTCTTAGATACAATGTTGCCTTAGAAGGGTATCTTAAGGCTTAGATTGGTCAACCTTGAAGCTTTTATCTATTTATATGTTTCATCTGTTATTTGTTTCTTCAATCTTTTTTTATTCATATTGTGTTATGTGTTTCAATCTAATCTATCATTATTTGTTTGAGTCTATTCCAAGTATAAAAAACTAGGGTAAATCTAACATGTATTATTGATACATGTACTACGTGAGATTTATTTTTGATACCTATCATGTTTAACAACCATTTAAGAATTCAAACATTTTATTTTTTGGAAATTATAAGTACATATGCCACTAGGCATTGTCCAACAAAAAAATATATGCTTCCCTGTCTGCCATGAGATTTAAAAAAAAAGTGTCCATGTCCAGTCCAGGAATTCTTAGTGTTGGCTTGAAGTTTTTTCCATGTCCAGTCGAGCCTTTGAGAAGACATTTGTTTCAGTATTTCTATGGCAGTAGACATGATCAAAAGAGATATTAGAGTAGATTTTAAATAGCTTACTTTTTGGAATAAAGCAATAAAAGTATGGTTGTGTGGTTGAGTAGATATTTTCATCTAATTGTTAACAGACATGGAGTCCCATAAACATGCGAAGAGAGTATTCCAAGCTCTCTTGCTAAATACAGAATTAGTTTTAAAGAAAATAACTCAGCATATTATTAATTGAGCTTTCAGGCATATTCACCCCTCCTTGGACACCATCAAGACTATTGATGCAATGGGAGGTCGACAAGTTGATAGGGTAGAGTGGGTATAGATTGGAGCTAGTCATAGAGAAGAAAAGTAGATTATAATTGTAAGTAGACTAACATAACATAATTGTAAGCAAACTAACAGAAATAACAGAAAATCTTCCAAAACAAACTAAACTAACTAAAACATACAGAAATTTAGCAAATGTTCATAAACTAACAGAACTAACTAAAACATATATAAATTTAGAAAATCTTCATAAACTAATAGAACTAGTAGTATGAAGTATCAAAAAAATAACACATCTAACAAAATTTCCATGTCATTCTGTTATAATGTTCCATTATAATAGACTATAGATGTTCCTTCCTTACAATGCCGCATATAGTGTGGAATAAATCAACCTTCATGTGACAAGAAAAATACACATTCCATCCAAAATCCACATCATAATGTGGTTACAACCAAAAACATATAAAACCCCTATTCTTTATGGCCTTGAGAATTTTCAGTGCCAAACCCTAAGTTGCTTGATTGAGCCAAGTAGGTTGGCCTCCCTAAGAAGGTTTGATTAGGTTGTGGTTGATTGCTTCCATATAATTGAGACCAATTTGTCCCTTCCAACCATGGAGGAATTGAGTATCCATACCTCACACTTGCACTAAGTGGAGGTGCGTGATGAGCATACATTAAATTCACACATCTTGTGGTAGGAATAAGGCAAGTGGGTAAACCCCCATTTTGATAGTGAGGCACTTGAATGTTTATGAGGTATTGGAATAATTTTGTATTATTTGAAATATTTTCCAATGTGTTGGACATGTTTCTGGTTTCATTCTCATCAACTATGCTTGAATTTATGTCAACCATATCAGTCATCCCTTGTTCCTTTTCAAGCATTTTATTAGCCTTCCTTGCTTCCTTTTCATGTCTTGACAATTTTTTTTGTTTCTCCTTCTCTTGCCTTGCTCTCTCTCTTTCAAGCCTTTCATCTGCTCGACGTTGTGCTGCAATAGCCCTTGCTGCCTTCTTCTCCTTGGCTTGATCTTTTTTTTTCTGTTTTAATTCCTGAATTTCCATTTATTTCTTTTCAGACTCAACTAGGAGTTTTATATATTCTTCTGAGGTGAGTAATTGTGAACTTCGCCCCAAACAAAGAATACAGGGATTTCATTGCTTCTTTTTCATTGACACTCTTTCTACTGGTAGCTTTAGGAACTGCCCAAGTAACTTCTCCCCCCATCCCACCTGCATGTCATTGCTTTGTACTTCAATATCCGTGGAACTTGATTGAACTATATTGCTTCTTCATCTAGTGCCTCATTATGTGCTCCATATTCTTCCATTGATCTATTTTCCACAAAAAAATGAACAATTTCACTGTTCAATTCAGTTGGTTGTGAAGGCATGTTCATCCTTTGTTCATTGGTTCTTGAGACACTATGTTCATTCAAATTAATCATGGCTTTTGCCAGCCATGATGGTGGGTTTACTTGGCTTGGAAATTTCAATTGGTCATTTTCAATGTCATTAATAATATCAGCAATTTCATTTTCAACTACATCTGCATTAACAATATCAGCAATTTCATTTTCAATTTTCAGTTTCAATTTCCTCTTTTTCCATTTCTACATCTATTTAAACTCAACGATCGAATCTGATCTCTCACCTAGTCCTGATGATGAACCACACTGGTTGGTTCGAAACGCGTCGACATTGTTCATTGTAATGTGATTATTACCGAAATATTTCTTCATAATTTAACGATGGATCACAGAAGCCAAAAATCTATAGATACATATACATTGTCAACTGCATGTTCAACAATTTCATTAACAATATTAGCAGCAAAAGTTCTATCTACTTGAGTTGGTATAAAAACCTCCATGTTGCAATCAATTTTTTCATGAATATATTGTGTTTCACATACGTGCTCATCATCAGCAGCATATAATTGTACTTGAGAGAGGGAAATTATATTACCAGCTGCAACCACATTAGCATGTTCATGTACTTCTTCTTGCACTTCAACATTTTTTTGGACATTCTCTTCTTGCTGACCATCCACATGAAATAATTTCCTACAACTAGTATCATGCATAAGATCATCATAATTCAGTGGCCATATTCCTGTCCTCCTAAAGCCAGCCTTGATATTTGATGGTGTTAGAGCCCTTTTAAAATCCTTACTTGCAAGCTCTGCTAACTCGAACCTTTTCACCTAAACCCCTAGATTCTTTGTCATCCATGCAACGCGCTCTGACCTGAAATAGTTCTTGAAAGGGCCAAGCACACTAACATCAAGGGGTTGCAATCTATGAGTCCTATGAGCGAGAAATGTTAAAAGTTCAATGCCCAAATTGTTTTCTTCCTCAATTTTTTGTACATCCATGTGGCTTCCATGACCATCTAATATCAATATGTGTCTGTTATTAGGTGAGACGCCACCTGGCACAGATGTAGCAAAGTGGCAAAGCCAATTTTTAAAAAAAATATTTAGTCATCCATGCATGCTCCTGGTTCATAGTTTTGTATATAATTTTACAACTGATTTTTACATTTGAATAGATAAAATCTTGGGATTGAAGCACCAATTGCATTGACAAAACATAAAATGGTTATCCACTCCCTGCTCTTAAGAAAAATATTTGGCATGTTTCGGCTGCCTCTCTTGGCAATTACCCTCATGCCACAATTCCTTCCCACCCGTAGACCTGTTTCATCACAGTTCCAGATATGGTCTGCACCATAAGAATGTTTATCATAGCCCTAGAAAGATTGTCATAGAACTTACATACAATTGCAGGGTGGAAATTTAGTGCTATGTCTCTTTCAAGGCCCTCAGTTGTACGCAATAAAAGTTCTAGATGTCTTTCTTTAAACCCAAACCACCATGATTTACCAGGAAACCCATCTTTGAATGGTTTTGGCCTCCCTTGACAAATTTGAGAAACTGTGGATTTGAGTTGTATCAACTCTAGCCCATGTCCCAATTGGGCCATTTCTATACACCACTCAACCACCTCGACCTCCTCCTCTTCAGTCATAACTGTAACAGACCCACTACTTTTTGTGTGAGTGATCCCATTTATCCAATAATGTATTGATGAGGGAGGAATACTATGTTTCTTCGCAGATGCCCAAACAGAATAACCTTTGAACTCTATGTCGTCAATTGCAGCTAACATTTCTTCTTTTATCCAACCCCTTATAGTGCTGATATTTTTAGTTGAAGTTGCGCCTTGGACTGTGGTTTACGGTGGCTCTATGACTGATGGCGTCACAACATTAGCTTCAGCCACACAGTCATCCTCAACAACATTGCTTGGAGCATTGTTGACATTGACATCACCTGTCCTTTCTTCATATGATGAAGTGCATCGCAGCTGGGCACCCCTCGTCACTCTTCTGCCACTTCTCCTTGTACGAGCTACATAACTAACTCTTGCCATGGATGAAAATACCTGTAGAATTATTGCATGCATTTAGTTAATAATAATTGAAAAGAATGATTTCATACAAGCCAAACATATCTCTTCTTTAATATAGGAATCATCAACATGTATGTTAGCAGCAACTCAAGATATTTTCATACATATGGCTTTTTGACAGTATCCTTAAACAAAAAAAATCTACAGATGGAATTAGTTGTATTTCTTTGAATATATCAATGATTATTGTTTTGATAACTTGTGTTTACACTTAAAATACAATGATTGTTTCGATAACTTATTTTTACACCTAAAATACAATGATTATGTTAGTCATCAGTAATTTTTACTATCTGTAGATGACTAAATATTGGTTCTAGATTTCTAAAAACAAAATTCCCTGAATATTGTGAGTTTTAGAAATCTCACTGCCTTCATTGTCCTTACAGAAAATTTTTCACTATTCTACCATTTTGTCATTCCATGGTCACCCTGCCACACCTAAAGGACTCCTTATGGGCTTGTGCCACTCATCTCCATCATTTTTCCCACTTATGACCTCATTACTCTGTTTTTCCCTTGCCCATAACTCCACCTCACGTCTAGGGTTACCTATAAGCCTATTCCTTCCTATGTTCACCAGGTTCCTCAAGCATTGATGGTCTCAAACTATCTCTGTAGGCTCTTTAGATAAATCAAGTACCTTGGATTTTGGATATTCAATACACCACTTTGTCAATACTCTGTTTTTACACTTGAAGACCCCAAACCAAATTTCAGTCAAAGACCAGGTCAAATAATCCTCCCACTATGTCAATTAGGGTTTACAAGGTTGAATTTCATCATTAGGTGTTTAAGGCACTACTTTTCCTTTGCTAGAAAGTTTCCAAAGAAGTTTGTCTTATCAAATCATAAACTGTAAGTAAAGAAAGGGAAAAAATCTAGTCTTGAAAGGAGAACTCGGATTTTGAGATGAATGGCCCACTTAAATTTCAAAACACTAACCACTTGTAGCAAATAACCTGGAGGTACACCAAAAACCAAACATAAATAAAAGTCTTTCAGAGATTATTGATGAAAAAGGGAAAAAGGTGAGGTGAACTGGACAGAAATTAATGAACTTGAAAGGGTTATAGAGAACTTAGAAGACAACACTGATGATTGTCTTGAAAGCACTCCAAACATCTCAAGTTTTGGGAAAGTGTCCAGAGAAGGTGAAAACATGAAATTAAACTCCATGATACCAACAAAGAAAGGATTGTGAAAGTGTTGCTGTGTAGACCTCCCAAAGTTTAACAAAGTGAATGTCTTATTGCCTCAAAGGGCGAAGGTATAAATAATATTAGTAAGAAGAGTAAAATTAGTGTTTTCAGTCACTTACAAAAAAATAAGGACAGAAGAAGGTTTTGACAGTGCTTCTTTGAGAAAATCCCCTCAAATATGTTTAATGAACTTTTTATGCTTCAAGGAGCAACAAGAAGGTCAAAATTCACCATCTCAGTCACCTGCAAACAAAAGTGTTAAAGGACATCAATAAGCCAGAGAGAGTCAACTTTATGACTCAAGAAAAACCTGCAGAAAAAATATGTAAAGAGTATCAGTAAGAAATGTGAACTCAGTGTTTTCAATCACCTGCATATCAGAAGTGTCAAAAGGGAAAAATAGTAAGCCAAACTCCATGATGAAAGCAACAGGGTTTTGAATATGTAACTATGCACTCATCACAAAATTGTCAAATTAAACTTTTATGCCTCAAGGAGCAATGGGAAAGGTAAAAATCATCATTTCAGCAAGCCTGCATACAGATAGTATAAAAAGGTTAGTCAGAGAAGGTAAGGAGTTTAGTTAGACCTCATGATGGAAATAAGAGAGGATTTGGGAGGCTTCTGCTGTGTCAAAATAAACATATCAAGCCTCCAGGATCAAAAGAGAGACAAATTATCATTTCAGTCTCCTACAAAGTAGAAGTTGTCAAAAGATGAAAAACATGATGTTGAGCTCCAAGGAGGAAGCAAAATATGATTTTAAAGTTGTTGCTATGTCAAAATAAATATGTCAAGTTTTCAAGATCAAAGAAAAAGCAAGTTTCACAAATCCATTCACCTACAAACAAAAAGTCAAGAAATATCAGTGAGAAAAGAAAAAGGAAGTGACTTTGAAAATATTAGAGAATGTGTTTTTAAAGATAAATTTAAATCCTTAAGTCGATAAAAGGTCATCTCAACACTTCAAGTTACTCAATTTTCACTTGCAAAGTCATTAGAGCATTCAGGAAAGGAAACTGTGAGTTTTTCAAGTCAACTTTCGGCTAAGTGTTGAGGCGTTGCGCGTTCAGGTTGGCGTTGCGCGCCTGGAGTCGAGCGTTGTGTCCCTACCATTTTCTCCCGTACGTTTTATCAAAGCGTTGCGCGCCTGTGAGGTGGCGCTACGCACCTGGAGATTTTTCCTGACAGGCTCGGTAAAAGAACCTTGGCATTGTGCGCCTGGAACAAGGCATTGTGCCTTTGCCCAAACCGACCCACCATTTGCCTGGGCGATGCACGCTTGGCCAGGAGGGCCTCTTACACCCTACAAGCACTCAACTCAACTCAAAATCTCTTCAAGCTTCCACCAAGGGTTTTTCAAGAGATACTAAATGGTAAGTGGATGCCTTACCCACCTCAAAGCATTTTTATGGTTTGCAATTAAAAGGATTTGAAACCCCAAAGAAGGAAACCTAATTTTCATGCTTGACATCACTATTTAAAACATTTCTTCATCTACACGCTAAGAAGACCAGTGATAAATAGAGGGTTACATTATTGGAGGTTATCCACTCACCTAAGTTTGTGCCTACACTCACTCCATTCACTAAATTAGTCCCCTACATTACAAAAAGATTAAAAAATTCATTGCCTTCCTTCATATCCATTTGCCATCAGTGAAAGGTGTTTCAACACAGAGTTTGAAAAATCAGTAGAGGGTGGTCATTGATTTTTTCCTCTCACTCACATTCATATACCTTTACCCTCTCTCTCTCATCTCATTCACTTGAAAAACTTCCTCTCTCATCACCATCCCTTAAAATCATTTCCATTTATATTCATAGGGTTTTCAAAGGTAGGGAGGTCAAAATGTCAGAAAGAGAGGGCAGTGGTAGTGAAGGAGAAGGCAAAATGCCAAGGAGGCATCAACACAAAGGTGGAAAAATTAATAGGTTTGAACCCCTTAACACCTTAGAGCTGATGGCATCTCCCATGACTGTTTCATGTTTCCAGCATGTGGGATGTTATGATTTTTCTGAGAAGGTACAGTAGGTGCAAAACCACCCTGAGCTAACTAGGCTCTTCATACTTAACTTGCATGAGAAACAAGTTAACCTTGCAGGAGTAAACTTTGAGCTGTCTTCTGATGCTATTGCCAATGCCACTGGGATACCTAGTGCAGGGGAGAAATGGTTCAAGAAGACCAATCTTGACATGAGCTACTATGAACCCTTCCTAAAGCCTAGATACAAAGACAACTGCAAATCCATTTTTCCTTTCTCGCATTTGCTGGAGAGATATGCACCTTTGATGAGAATTATCATGAAATATTTTACATGTGAGGGAAGGTTCTCTAGGCTTTACTCCTATCACATTAGGCTACTTATGCACTTTACTAGGGTTAGGATGTTGCACCTACCCTATTACCTCTATATAAGAATTGAAAAAATGTCCTATATTGTATAGAAGAGAGATTTCCTTCAACATATGCAAAGCTTATTTCATCACTCTTTGATTAAGATGGTTGTGTTGCACCAATTACAGCAGTAGAGAATTCCATGGGAGTTTTTCATTGCCCATGAAGTGTTCACCAATCTAGAAGCCCATCCTCAGAAAAATATGCCTTCATCATCTTATCCTCCTGTCCCTACTCCTCCATCATCTCCTGCTGAACATGTTTCACCATCTACACATATTCCTTCACCTCAGGGCAACCCTCCTTCATCACCCTCTCACAATGCATCAGACCATGAGCGAAGTGACAATGGGCAATAAAATGTCAATGAGGGAGAGGTTAATGATGAATCAAGCAATAATGAAGAAGAAAAAAATGAAGAGGGTAGTGAGGCACATAGCAGTAAGCATGATGACAGTGAGGCAAATAGTGATGAAGCACCCAGCAGTGAGGATGATGAAAGTAAGGTTGATAATAGTAAGGAGGATCTAAGCAGTATGGCAGAGGTCAGTGATAAGTCAAAGAGCATGGAAACAGAAGGCAATGATGATGTTGGAAATGATGAGGCACATAGCAATGAACATAATGACAGTGGCTCAAAGAGCCTTGATGACATTGATAATGAAAGCACATAAGTAAGTGGATCAGATGAGGGAGAATATGCAAAAAGAAGCAAGGAAATGATCCATGATGCAAATAGGCCAGAAATACAAGTCATCAGTGAAGAAAATGAAAATGAGGCTTATGCAAATGAGGGAGGTGACAATGAGAAATCAAGTAGTGAAGAAGATGGCATTGGGTCTAAAGGTAGTGAGGCTAATAATAGTAAAGAAGAAAGCACAAAAGAGGCAGATATCAGTGAAGATGAGGAGAATGAAGAAAGTGGCAAAGATGGCAGTGAGGGAAATGGAAATTAGGTAGATAATGATGAAACACACAGCAGTGCAGATAAGGAAAATGAGGCTAGTGTAAATGAGGCAAATAGCAGTACAGAAGAAGGCAGTGAAGAAGGAAATAGGTCAGAAAGCCAAGATGCTAGTGCAAATTTAAATGAAGAAGGTGCCAATGAGTCTGAAAATAGTGATGAAGCACCAAGCAATGAAGATGATGAGAGCAGTACAAAAAGAAGTAAGAATGATGGCAGTAATGAAGCAAAAAGCAGCAGTGTTGATAAGATCCATGACGACAATGAGGATACCCATGATGATGGAATTCATGATGGCAGCAAGACTGAAGACACTAAAATGATCATAATTGAACCTTTTTCTTTTACCTGCCAAAGAGGAAGTAGGCATGTGTTTGCTTCCCTCAAGAGGCAAGGGGCCATGCCTTCCACATCAACTAAGTAGCTTGACAAAGGCAAAGAAAAGGTCATGGATAAAGAAGGAGAAGACCAGCATGAAACTAAACAAGAATTTGAACTCATTTATGTTGACAGTGATTATGAGAATGAGGCAAGGTTCTCAAGCATGTTGCTCAAAGATAAATATGCCCAAATTAAATATTTTCAAGCCAATCTAGGTAGAGGTAGGAATGTCATCCATTATTATGAGGTTGAAAACAAGCAACTGGAAGAAAGAAAGGCCATTTATGAGATCAAAGCTATTGGAGCTTAGAAAGAGGCTGCAAAGGATAAGGTTAAGCTAGATGAGGCCTTGGATAGATATGGAGACATTCATGAAGAGGAAGAACAGCTTCCTAGGAGGAGGCCAAGAACAATTGGCTTAAAGAAGGCCTTAGCCAAGGAGAGAGAGCAAGAGACAACCTTGGCAGAGCAACTCACTCCAAGTGAGTTTCTTGCCATGGAGACTGACTATGACCGGGAAGCTTGGATTGAGAGGGCTAATATGCACTTGGAGGGTCTATTGGAGAAGACCAAGAGGGACCTAGACCTCCAAAAGAAGATGGCAAGGCACTATGCCTTAAGGAACAAGATTCCAAGGGCCAAGCTCAAAAGAGCCCTTACAAAGATTCAAGCCCTCAAGGAGGCTAAGGGTAAATAAAACCTTGAAATCCTAGCTGATGCATCACTGTAGACATCCCAAACACCATGGGCAAGGAAAATACAGATTTTGGAAAATTTTTGAAAATTTTGGTTTTTTAACTGATTTAGAGGGCCAAATGCCCAGCGCCACTGGCGCTACGCTCTTTTTTGGGGCACTCTTTTCAGGAGTGGTTTGAATTTTAGATTCATAAAGCTAAGGGCATAATCCGCACAAAATTTCATATCATTTGGAGCAGATTTGGTCCTCCAAAAGTGCCAAAAATACCCAAAAAAACCACCTTTCTGCCCTATTTTCAGAGTTGACGCTGCACCCTGATCAATCTTGGGAGATTTCGTTTTTGAGAAAGTAAATTAATTCCAATAAGAAACATAAATGCATTTTTATAAATTAGACTTGACAAGCTTTCCAATGAGCTATCATGGAGCTCATTTGGACACCAGGAAGGCCTTCAAAACTTAGCTACAAGATGACCTATTTTTCTGGTGTCGGCGCTGCGCCCTTGGACCTCAGTGTTGTGCCCTTGCCTGCAAAGTCAAAAAAACACACTTGGAGATATTTTGGAGTTATTAAGGAGCCTCAAAGTCATGTTTTTCCAAAGTTAGGTGTTAGAAGTTATTTTTCACTTATTACATTAGATATTTTCTGCCTTGGGTGTTGCATGGTCTTAATGGACAAAAATGACATTTATGATGTATTTATGACATTTTGGAAACCCTAGTTAGGTATTTGTTCCTACTTGCTAGTTAAATACAACATTGAGTCCTTATTGTACATGTTGGATGATTATTGAGAATAAATATCATAGAATTTAAGATTGGAGAAATTGGCTTTGGTTTTTGTGGATGGCTTGATGTGCATAACAATGGAGCAAGCTCACTTGTAGGATTCATGAACATGCTTAATGGTGATGTGTTTATTATTTAGTTCTTGTTTTCTTATGTTATCATTTTGTTTCATCTTTCTCATGCAGTAGGAGAGAAATTTTAGGCTAAGAAATGTTGTTTAGAGGCACCTTAGCTCTGTCTGCTCTCTATTGCTTGTATGTTTTCCTCTGCTAGGTCAGATTAGAGAATCCTTGAATGCTCTCTAGTCCCACTTATGCTTATTTATCTTAAATATTATTTGATGAAGCCAATGTCAAAGTAGTTCATGGTTAGTCCTGCTCTTTGATGTAACTTAAACATTGTTTTTAAGGTCTTTTCTTGTAGGTATTGCTGATTAGGTTTAGCTAAAGAGGTTTATGATTTTCCATGCCCTTTTTCTCATCTTAAATGGTTGATTTGGAGGTATTTTTAGTTTGATTAATGAATTTAGGAGTTCCCTATTCTTTGATCTCTGCTATATTTTTATCTTTAATGTTTTCTTAGCTTAAAGGTGAAATCACTAGAAGATTTACAAGTTTCTTGCCTTCTATAGTTCACTGGATTGTTGTCTTAATGCTTATTTGCTAGGGTTTGGTCAAAGAAGTTATTGGTATGCCATGTCTTTGGTTATTTCTTGATTCTTATTAATCTTAAAGGCCATTCTTGTTAAGGTGTTTGTTGAAGGATTCTTAACTGCCCTTTTGCACCTACTATGTTCACAATTTAATGTTCACTTCATTCACATAAGCTTTTAGATCCATTTGGCTTTGTTAGACTTGCCCTGTGATACACCCTTGACCTATTGTTGTACCTTTTAAGACCTTTTTTAGACTCCATAGCCCAATGGTTTAAACCTCTCTCACTCTATCTATTCTGCTTGACAACCTACCCAACCAAACAAACAAACAAACAAGCCTTAATCCTTATAACTAGCCTAAAAATCAAAACCCTAAAATCATACAACTTACACCCTTAACACAAACATAGAGAGAGCCCTCTCTGAGTCCAGGAAGGCTAGGTCCTAGGACTCCAAAGATTGGTTTGATGTTACCCTTGTACATTTGGTCTTGCCAATCTAACAAATTACGAGGACCTAACATAATGGCGATCACGGTGGGACTCTGAGTCAGTAACATCCTAAGTATTCCATAAGAACTCTCAAACCCCTATTAAACTTAGAAAATCAAGTGTTAGCCAAGGGTAGTATCTAATTGATTCACCATAATAGAAAAATGATGACCCAACTAGAGAACACCCATTGAAAGTCTCAGTGTTACATAAAGAAACTCAAAAAACCCAAAACATCTCTAGATTGGTTTTTGAATTGTTGATGGTGGAAAACAAGCCAACCCACAAAGCAGTAAACCTCATCCACATGGTGACTCCACTGGCCTCCAATATGCCTACTAACTCCACTAGTTCTCATAAACTCCCCTGGGAATGCACTAATCATTCATAACAATCTAAAACCTAGTCACTCTTTGTGTGAACTTAGTATTCTTGCAGATAGGTTTGTTTTCAAGACACTCCTAAAAAAAAAACTTTCAGCCTCTCTGCATTATTGGGTCTGAGATCTAGCTTCACAAATGATAAACACCAGATCTCACCCTGACCCTAACCCTCCTACCATAGTTGATGATTCAGAAATAATCTTGTGGAAAACTTCTAGGACTGAAGGTTCAACTACTATTATGACCATTCACAAAGCATTCAACTACTCTTAAGACCATTCACAAAGAAAGTTCTGTCCCTAAAAACCTCGCAGCCTTGCAAGATCCCCAATTTGACTTATACCACAGAAGAAATATTTTCAGAACTAAGTCTCAAAGTGCGATAGACCAGACAGACCTTGAGCCTATAGATTTGAAATAGTCCTAGTAGGGAAGCCTCTCCTTCCACTCCTCCTGATTTTCAGCTTCTTCAAAACTTTGGCTCTTTTCATTCCAAATATGCTCAATCTCAATTTGTTGTTCCAAGTACATCTTCCACCCCCATTCACACATCCACTGTGAAAACCACTCCATTTCATCCCCCACCTCCTTTCACAAACCCCCTTCTCACAAAACCTCCTTGGGTTTCTTTACCTCCAATCATGGCAGCATGGTTTGCCCCATTAGTTCTACCCCAACATTTACTGCCCATGCCTCAAGACTACCAATCTAAAATCCCTCACTTTACTGGAGCTGACTCTACCATTTCCCAACAGCATGTAGATAGGATGAATGATGCATTTGATTACCAAGAAATAAAAGAGGAGACTATAAAAATGAGAATGTTTTCCCAAAGCTTAGGAGGAGAAGCAAAGAAATGGTTCAAAATCTTAACTCCTAACAGCATACATGATCTCCCTTCCCTCTATCAAACATTCATAAACAAGTGGGAGATTAATAAAAACCCTCTTCAAATCCTCTCAGAGTATAACAACCTTAAGATGAATGTTGGGGAAAGTGTCCAAGACTACTGCACTAGGTTCAATAGTGTATACAATGCACTCTCACCTCACATGAAACCTCCACAAGGCCTAGCCTTAGAAAAATTTCTAGAGGGCTTTGATCCATACATGACCTACCAATTTAGAGAAAGAGATCCCCTAACCTTAGAAGACATGCAAAGGGGATTTGTGAGTGTAGAAGCCAATCTAATTGAGAAGATGGCTAAGATGAGGTCAGAAAAGAAAGTTAAATACAAAGATGAAACCATGGCCTCCACATCTGATGCAAAAATTGATAACCTAGTTAGGGTAATGGAAAGAATGATGGAGAGGGTCAACTTGAATGAAAGAGCACCTCTTAGGGAAAACCAATAAAATCCCCAAAACATAAATAGAAACCTAAACTTCAGAAGATACCCTCCTCAAAACAAAAAAAGAGACAATGACCAGCAAATTAGACCTCCTTTCCAAGAAAACTATGTAGAGGAAGAGGAAAGAGAGGCTGAAGAGCAGGAAGAAAACCATGTAAATATGATAGGCTCTGATAATGAGGGTGATGTTTTTCTCACAGAATAAGAACAAGGGCTCTTTTCCTCAAACCAAAATGATAGAAAATATGAGGATTCTGAAGAGTACAAATTAGGATTTCAAAATGCCATAATGGAGGTTCATAGGCAGTATGACCTTAGGAGTAAGAAAACCCAAGATGCCTCCAAGAAAAGAAAACTAGAATCTGTTGTTAGAAAGACCCCTGTAAACATCCTTAAGAAGACAACAAAAATTACCAACATGATGGCTAAGACTCCTAATCAAAACAAAGACAAAACTAGCCAACATAATGGTGACCCAAGCTGCCCTAGTACATCAACTAGTGGCCCTGGAAAAACTTCTCTAACTGACATTCCTAATAAAAATCAGTAAACCAAAGTTGTTGAAAAGACTATGTGTGATAAAACTGATGTAAATATACCAAGAATACTAGCACATTTCAGTTTTGAGGGTGATATTGCCAAGATCAAAATAAGCATACCTCTTACTGAACTGGTAACCCAAGATGTATATAGGTCCCAAGTTTTGAAAGATTTGAACATAGGTGTTGGAGAAAATTGTGAATTACGGATAAAACATGCTTCCCTAGATAGGTGATAATATGGAACAATAGGTTAAAGACTATACAACTACTTTTCCTAACTAAGAATAGACACATAGAATTGATTAGATGCTTACTTGGTATCCAAGTGCTTCCAAATGATTCCTTCTGTCACTTCCATTGTAGCTTCAAATTCCAGCTGGCTGTGCAAAATATTTCCTGCAAGAATGAACACTAAACAACAGAAGATAGCAATAATACAGATGTATATTCAAGTTATTTTGCTAAATCAATAAAGCATAAACCATATGCATCAACTAAGATCTGTCAATATGGAAAATCAAAGCCAATACAGATGCATATAGGGAAAAGTAAGTTGTATTATTTATTAATGATAGAAGGGGAGGTTACAACCAAATGAATGATTTAGTTTCACCATCTCTAGTAGCATCCCAACCTCATCACAATGCAGATATCTTCAGCAAACTATCACTCAAATCAATCTCCTCAATAAAAATCCACCAGCATTTCTCTACACAAATTCTTCCCTATCAAACACTAAGATCTGTGCTCAATTTATAGAGTAGATGAGGTAGTTTTACAATCAATGACTTTCCAATAATAGGCAATACATGTTCCCAATCTTGTAAATGTCAAATGGACACATGGATTCGAAGTTTTACACATGTGAACTCTTCTATAAGGCACTGGCCAAGTGGAGATTCTGGAACAATGAGAATTTCACTCCCAATGTGACCAACACACCCATAGATGTCGGGAAGTGCTTTGCAGAGCAACCTTGCATAGTTCTACCTGCATATGCAACACACTTAGTCCCTTTAGAGGCAGCGTTGGTGAGCTCTCATATGATATATTATAAAATTCAAACCTTGGAAACCTTTGCAGATGAAAGTCTTTGATTGATTTGTCTTGTTCTTTGTCTTAGGGAATGTAGCAATTGAAATGTTGGGGGTTGATAGACCCTATACATTGGTCTTGGAGATGATGCCCAGTTAACCAGGTCATTGAGAATGATGCCCAAATTGACCTATAACAATTTCTCCCTAAAGCATGAAGTCATAATAATAACAACAATATTTTGATTGATAAGCTTTACACTGTGATGCGTTGGAGATGAAGTGGAGTGGAAACCTACATCAATATTACAATACATTACATCATGATATATCCTCTTGATCATAATTTTTGGGGGTAGGCATTCCCATGTTCAGCACATGAACAATCTAATAACATGTACATAATTCAGAAAGTCATCGACATTGGAATGTTGCCCAATGTAGACATGCCTACAGATATAGGCCCATGTTCGGATGATGATCTGTATGTAAGGTCACTGTACAGATGATGTGTACAAAAATCCTGAAATCACAGCCTAGACGGATGAAACTAGATCTGGGGTCTTCTTATCTCGTTCACTCGATCATTCGGGTACAAGTCTAGCCATGTGAATATATGATTTTTCGTCAAACATGGAAAGACATTGTTTGATTACTAGCCAATGATGTGAGCTGTTAACAAATGCGAGAGAACCGCCATTGATGTCAATGGCCCTCAAGGTACTGCAGTACATTTCGTAAGGCGTGAATAGATGATTTGATGTCAAACGCCAAACAAAATCTTTCGGTCAAAAGTCTGGAAGCGAGGATCTTGTCGATGTTGTAACAAGCATCATGGTACTGGAATCTAATGTTTCTAAGTGAACTTTCTGGATAATTATTTATTGTCGACGGGAAGCCACCTTATTGCAAAACGGGAGTTACTTCTTTCAGAGACAAGGATATGACTTGATATAGCAATTTTCAGTGTCAGACGGTCATGAGAATGAAGGTTTACGAGTTTTGTAGATGGATGAGTTATTCACTGGATGACTTCTCTTGAACATATCGACAACACTGTGATGAGTTGGCAGCATTGACCCAAAACCGAAGTGAAGGTATGATTAACCATAGGTATGAATGAACCGTCAAGATGATTACCCAACCCAAAAAGTCACAGACATGGAGTGAAGGAAGTGTCATGTTCAAGAGCGACTTGCTACCATAAATAATTTTTGCTCACTTTCCCAAATTTTCCACGGTCATTTGTCGACTAGTACTTCTTTATTTTTTAACAATATTGAGGAGGATAAAATTTGCTTGATCTATAAGTCAACCCTTAGGGTGAATAAAGTATTGATATTTAATAATTTAACAAGTCTAGCGATGAATGAAACTTGATTCTTGCCATGATCGACAAGTATGTCTCTATTTTATGTTTTAACGAGCTTAACGACAGTGATAGCCTAGTCCTTTTTCATATTTTGAGAGTTTGAAAAAGAGGACGAAAGAAAACTCCATAAGTACTTTTTCGTAAATTTGTCGCTCAAATCTGAAAAAGTGTTAAATAATATCTGAGAGAACCTATTTGGTCATGTTTAACCAAGGTATTCCTTTTTCGTAAATAATCTATCTCAATCCGGAAAAGGGTTTAACTTATACTGAGTAGATATCAATTCATTTACTTTTACGAGCTCGAAAAGACAAGTGCTCGACAATCTTTTCACATTATCGGAGTCTAAAAAGACATGAAAGAAGACTCCAGGGGTTCCTTTTTCGTTGTTATTGAAGCTTGAAAAAGAGATAAAAGTGTGCTTCAAATCCTTTTTCGTTTTTAACAAAGCTCGAAAAATAAGGAGAAAAAGTATGCTTTGTGGTCAAGTCATTCTTTGAAATAAATCTGCACAACTAATCTATTCATCAGTTGTAAAACATGTTCAAAACAATATCAAATGGATTAAAAAATACCTGTTTCATGATAAAAAACATAATAAAACTATATTTAGTAATATATATAACTTGCAAATAATTAAATGACTATTAAAATTAGTTTCACTCTCAACATTCATGTTTACCATTCCATAGTTATCATTTGCATTTTGGAGCTCTGAATTTGATTGTGCCCCCAAACTTCAGCTGTTGATTGCGTGCAATTGGTAAGAATTTTTTGAATGTCCCCTGCAAGAGAAGATGCCCCCCAAGCTTCATTTCATTCACCTAAGTAAACTATTGATTACTAATAGCTAGATGGAATGAAGGTTCATTTACGAGATCAGATGGAAGACTCATCGTAATTAGGAGAGGATTTGTTTCATTTTTTAATGAGCTTGACACAGGAAAAGAAATATTCTCATGACTTGTTTCATTTTTAATGAGGTTGACACAGTAAAAGAACTATCCTCATAGGCACTTGTTTCATTTTTTTAACAAGGTTGACACAAGAAAAAAGAATTATCCTCATAGTTACTTGTTTCATTTTTTAACGAGGTTGACACAAGAAAAAGAATTATCCTTATAGTTACTTGTTTCATTTTTTAACGAGGTTGACATAAGAAAAAAGAACAATCCTCAAAGCCTGTTTCATTTTCTAACAAGGTTGACACAACAAAAGAACCATCCTCATAGTGTAGTTGGACTAGTAAGTGTGTGCTAGAAAATACGTAGTCTAACGGAGTCATCATTTAAGGAGTTTGATGAACACCACAAATGATATGTTATAACATGTGTTGATGGGTCTTCTCCAGGATTTCCATTGAATTTTGGAATTTCCGAGGGTAATTTCTGTGGTATCACCAGCCACCAAGGAGAATAACTAATGGGACCAACTTGATATTGCACTGAAGATGTGAATAAAGGAACAAGTCATTCAATACTCATAATGGAGGAACCAGATAGGATTCCAGATGATGACATGGGTGAATTCAATGGACAAAATATTGAAGATGAAGCAACAATAGATGTTGTCGTAGCTGAAATAGATGGTTCAGTCTTGGATGTTACCTCAGCCATGGTCAAATGACCCAGTGTATAACCTATAGAATCTACGGGAACTTGAAGTGAAACAGGATCAACAAAAGTAGAGGAAGGTGATTGAGGAAAATACTTGTACAGGTGAAGCTCCTACCGAAAATGAGTTGGAGTTAAAGGTGTCTCGTCTTGTGATATTTCTTCAATCGAAATCTAACTAGGTGGAAGAACTTCGTCGTCTAGCACGAAGTATATTTCAGGTGGTTGATTGCGCGATATGGGAGACTCAATGGCTACAATAGATTGTGGAGTGACCAATACAGAAACAACTTATGGTTTTTTGACTTCGGGATCAATATTTTCTCCACATAGGGAATATAGCAACTGAAATATAAGGGGATGATATACCCTATTTCATTGATCCTAGGGATGATGTCCAGTTTTACCAATAACAGCTGCCCCCTAAAGCACAATGGGATCTAGATCAACTTCCAGTTAAACAACGTCGGATTCGGGAGGTATGGTCTCACAGATTAGATGGATTGTGACCACAGGTAGCTATGAGGACTCTGTCTCGACAACGGTAGACAAACCAGGATTTGTAGAAACAAATTTTACCAACTCTAGTATATGGTAACATGATGCTTCACTAGAGGTACTGATAGTACTGGTTTTGGTAGATCATGATTGCCTTCGCCTACCAGAAGTAACTTCTGGTGGTAAAGGTGGTTTTAATGCTAGTCTGCGCAAACGATGGGGAAAATATTTTGTTCTTCCATGATTACTAATTTTTTTTAACCAAAAACAAATAAACAAAATAAAAGGGTAATGCTAGGCAAAAGGGTTTACCAAGAAACTGTGAACTGCAAAATACCTCCTAGCGAACCAAGAAGTACGGGCAGTAAATATCCCCGAATGTTGTGTTATGTGTATCACAATATACAAGGCAGCCGACTCAGTTCACTATGGATGGATAGCACCTAAAAGTTGTCCTCCAAAATATACCCGAAGGTATGTGGAGGCCCAAGTCTATATTAGCATTGTCTGATGCGAAACTGCATAGTGAGAGCACCCCTTTATACTTTTCGTACTGTAACACCGCCTAATATACTCGAAAGTACATGGACGAGCTACGATATACTTACGTACATGGAGTGAGGTATCACACTCAGAATGTATCACAGACAATTTAACAAAAAATGTTATGTTTTACGACGCCGGAACACGTCTCTAGCCTAGACCTTCTAAATGTTATCGTTATGGTTCCAATGCTTTGTTAGGTAAATTGAGATTGATTTTATGTTGATCTTTCTTAACAATTTGCCTTTCAAAGATTCACCGCGATGATGTATTGGAAAATTCCTAAAATGCAACTAAGAATGATAAGCAATCTTTCACTTTTAGTTTTTTAATGAAAATCCTAGCTACTAGAGGGAAAGAGCAATCAATTTGCGAGCAAAAAAATCAATGAGCACAAACTAAATGCAGATTTCCTAATTGCTATTTTTGCAAAACACACAAACCACTACATGCAAATACATATTTTTCTTTTCAGTTCCTTTATTTCTATGAATGCAGAAAATAAACTAAGTGCACTAAATCAACAAAATAAATGCCTTTTACTTTTGAGAAATTAGGAATACAAACAACAATTTCTATTTTGAAGGAAAAATGAGGAATGAAACAAAAATTTATCCTATCAGGAAATGGAGATTTTACAACAATTTCCTTTTTCAAAATAAAATGGATCTAATGCAACAATAAAAAATACTTTGAAATTAACTTGCCAATGATAAAGAAAAATACTTTAAACAAGGATTGAACAAATTTTCTTTCAAAGGAGGAAGAGGTAGATGAATTCACTGGTCAATATGAGGCTCGGGCTTTTCAAAACACATCAACAAACAAAATAAAACAAACATCAAAGACAAATTCAAGGGAATTTGGATGGCTTCAGGAGGCAACGCAGTCTCTAAAGAGAGACAGTGCTTTGAAATGCAGGCCTAAAAGGGAGACAGTGCTATGCAAAGCACTGTGTCTTGTCCAAGAGTGCATTGGGCGCAGTGTATAAATAAAAACACGGCTGTTTAACACACTTTTTTTTAAAATTTGGATCTTAAAAATCCTAATATTTGTGAGTAACAACTACTGGGTGAGTAAACAGAGAAAATCAAAGGCTAAAACACCTAGGATAAAGATTAATTTCCCCAGTGGAGTCGCCAATTTGTTGGAAAAAAATATGAATTACGAATAAAAAACGCTTCCCTAGATAGATGCTAATCTAGAACAACAGGTTAAAGACTATATGATTACTTTTCTTAACTAAGAACATACACACATAATGGATTAGATGCTTACTTGGAATCCAAGTGCTTCCAAATGATTCCTTCAGTCGCTTCTATAGTAGCTTCAAATTCCAGTCGGCTGTGCAAATTATTTCCTGCAAGAATGAACACTAAAAAATAGAAGATAGCAATAATACAGATGTCTATTCAAGTTAGTTTGCTAAATAAATAAATCATAAACCATATACATCAACTAAGATCTTGCAATATGGAAAATCAAAGCCAATACAGATGCATATAGGGAAAAGTAAGTTGTATTCTTTATTAATGATAAAAGGGGAGGTTACAACCAAATGATTGATTTAGTTTCACCATCTGCAGCAGCATCCCAACCTCATCAAAATACAGATATCTCCAACAAATTGTCACTCAAATCAATCTCCTCAATGAAAAATCCACCTGCATTTCTCTACACAAATTCTTCCCTATCAAACACTAAGATCTGTGCTCAATTTATAAAGTAGCTAAGGTAGTTTTACAATCACTGACTTTCCAATAATTGGAAAAACATGTTCCCAATCTTGTAGATTTCAAATGGACACATGGATTCAAAGTTTGACACATGTGAACTCTTCTAGAAGGCACTGGCCAAGTGGAGATTCCAGAACAATGAGAATTTCGCTCCCAATGTGACCAACGCACCCATAGATGTCGGGAAGTGCTTTGCAGAGTAGCCTTGCATAGGGATACCTGCATATGAAACGCACTTAGTCCCTTTAGAGACAGCGTTGGTGAGCTCTCATATGATATGTTATAAACTTCAAACCTTGGAAACCTTTGCAGATGAAAGTCCTTGATTGATTTATCTTGTTCTTTGTCTTAGGGCATGTAGTAATTGAAATGTAAGGGGATTATAGACCCTATACATTGGTCCTAGAGATTATGCCCAGTTAACCAGGTCATTGGGAATGATGTCCAAATTGACCTATAACAATAGGAAATGACACCGACACTCTGAATTTAACTAATGACAAGCCAAAGTTGTTGTTTGGACCTGAGGTAGAGGGAAAATATCAATAAGGAGTTGTCCCTCCATTCTATGTCAACTTAAACATTCATGAAAAAATGTTGCACAATGCTATGCTAGACTCTAGTGCCTCACACAATATCATGCCCAAGGTGGTGATGGAGAGATTAGGCCTTGAAATAACCAAACCTTACAAATACTTTTACTCTTTCAATTCAAGCAGAGTCAAATTTTTTGGTCTAATTAATGATTTGTGTGTCAATCTGGTACAAATACCTGCTAAGAATCTAGTTATGGACATTGTAGTGGCTTACATTCCCCGAAGTATGGCATGCTTTTATCTACATCATGGGGAGCCAAACTCCAAGGAAACCTCTAAATGGACATGTCCTATGCTACCATCCCGATATTTAACCAAACAAAGAGATTGTACCAGGAATCTCACAAGAAATACATGGTTAGTAGCCAATATAGGCCAAAAAACACCCCTCTTTATTCTATCCATTCAGATCTTAACTCATTTATCTTGTAGAATGAAGATGACATTAATGAACAAGTAAATGAAAATGAGAAAGAGCTAGGCCTACCAGAATAGTAAAACCAAACACCAAATGAAGAACTTGACAGCCAAAACTCTAGCAGCTCTGAACAATAACATAATGGTGAATCTGAACTTGAAACACTTTGGAACATGAGCTTTGATAGCTCTTGTGGAAAAGCTGGTTCAGGAGCAGGTGTTTGGATACATAACACCAATGAAAGCCACTCCTACAAACTAGATTTTCAATGCACTAACAAAATTGCAAAGTATGAGGCTCTCCTCCTTGGTTTACATTTGCTAAAAAACATAAGAGCTAAGAAGATCTCTATTCAATGATATTCTGAGTTGATCATTAGGAAAATTCAAGGAGAGTATTCAACCAAAAATCCTAGGCTAAGAGAATATAGGAATGTTGCCTTAGACCTCCTAAAAACTTTTGAGAAGTATGAACTTACCTCCATCCCTAGAGCTCAAAATAGCCTTGCCAATGAACTTGCCTTTGCTGCCATCACTTGCCAAATACCCCATTCCAATGAACAATACACTGTAAAGGTCAAAAACAGGCCTACAGTACCCGACAACATATATTATTGGCAAGTGTTTGAGGGTGATAAAAAAACTGATGATTTCCTGAAATCTAATAATGAATTTGAAATACCAAAACCAAGTTTAAATCATGAACAACACTACCCAAATGAAGAACAAACACCCTAAACAGAGCCATTTCCTACTGCTGATGTAAATCTGCTAGAACACTTTCATGAGGCAGAATTTTCTAGGGACCCGAATCAAAAAGACCTTGAGGTGTTGCAATGAAAATATAACTCATTACCAATAGGTCTTGCCCCCTTAGAAGATTTTTTTGACTTCAATGATGTTGCTAGGAAGCCAAAAATGGAAACCACCGAAGCTAATGTGGAAGAATGCAACATAGGCAGTGTAGAAAAGCCCAAAATGATCAATTTGTCCAAAACTCTGCCACCTCACATAAAACAGAAATACATAGAGTTGTTCAAAGAGTTTAAAGATGTTTTTGCATGGGGTAATGAGGACTTGAAGTCCTATGACACAAACATTATTCAACATAAGATTCCTCTCAAGGAAAACCAGAAACCATTCAAGCAGAAATTGAGAAGAATAAACCCTGTCCTAGTACATCTAGTTGAAAAAGAAATAAAGAAGGTGTATGATGTTGGTATCATATTCCCACTCAGGTACTCAGAATGGGTTTCGAACCTTGTGTCAGTGAGAAAGAAAATAGGGGAGGTTAAGCTATGCATAGACTTTAGAAACTTAAACAAAGCATTCCTAAAAGACAACTACCATTTACCTAAGATGGATCATATACTGCAAAGGGTGGTAGGTTCTCAAAAGATTTCATTGCTTGATAGTTTTTCAGGTTACAATCAGGCAATGGTAATTCCCACTGATCAGCACAAAACCACTTTCACAACACTTTGGGGCACCTACATGTATGACAATATGCCTTTTGGTTTAATAAATGCGAGAGTTACTTTTCAAAGAGCCATGGACACTGCTTTTTCGAAGACTTAAGTTGTAACTTCATTATGATATACCTTGATGACATCATTCTCTATTTTAAAACTGATGAAGAATACTTAGTTCACCTAAGAAAGGTATTTGAAAGAGACAAAGTGTTGAAGTGAGATTCAAGGAGAGAGGACAAAGGCAAGCATGCAAATTTGAAAATTTGTGGAAGGGTCCTTACATCATTCATTCAACTAGAGGTAATAATGCATTCTTCTTACAAGAGCTGGATGGCATAGAGTTATTTGGAGGTCCTGTCGATGGTAGGATGCTCAAGCACTATTTTTGTCAAAATTCCTAGTTTGAAGCTTTAATTCATTGTACATAACATTGATTGATGAAAAATAAAAAAAACGAGATACAAAAACAGAGAAAAGAAGGAAAAGAGTGCAGGAAAAAGAAGAGGTACAACCCCATACCAAAAAAGATTATTGATGAAAGTGTGCAAGCCTAAATGCCACTACCTTTGAGAAAAGAGAGTCTTGTTCAGTCATCTAGCCTAATCATGACTGAAAATGTTTTAAATTTCTACTGATAGGTTAGTGAAAGAAGAATTTTCAAATCATTTAAGCTTGACTTGTCGGTAGATTAGATTAGGAAAAGATGTTGGTTCCCAAAGCATAAATCTGAACCAAAGAAAATGAGAGGGATGCATAACCAATTCTGAATCACAACCCTCATGTCTTCTAGTTTTTTTTATTTTAAAAAAATGAAGTCTGTGTGTAGCTTGTCCAAATGCCACAGCCCATGGAATATCATATTGCTTAATCCTGGTTTGGTCATATTTTAAATTTCATGTTAATAGGTTAGAGAATAAAGTATGTCAAATAGCTTAATCTTGACAGATGAGTAGACTAGGTAGAGAATAAGAGAGTTAATTAGCCTAATCTGAACTCTTAGAAGTGATAAGGGTACAAGTAGATATTTTTTTATGCTTTCAAAAATAAAGAGTGTCAAGGGTTTGCTAGTCCAAGTGAACCCAAAATAAGAAAAAATGTTAGGAAAAATAAGATGGGTAGGTAGAACTAAGATTGAAGCAATCATGTTTTCAGATTTTATAAGATCATAGCTTCAAAATAACATCAGAAAATGAAGGAAGAGGGGTATTCCAAGTACAAGTAAGGTACTGGTCTTCAAAACTCAAAGATCTAACCTCTGAGGTCTTGGACACCTCCTGAAAAGGAGTTTCCCTCCCCAAGTGGAGCCACTGTTAGTGATCAGTAATTTTTACTATCTGTAGTTGACTAAATATTGGTTCTAGATTTCTATAAACAAAATTCCCTCAATATTGTGATTTTTTGAAATCTCACTGCCTTCATTATCCTTACAGAAAATTTTTCACTATTCTACCATTTTTCCATTCCATGGTCACCGTGCCACTCCTAAAGGACTCCTTATGGGCTTGTGCCACTCATCTCCGTCCTTTTTCCCACTTGTGACCTCATTACTCTATTTTTCCCTTTCCCATAACTCCACCTTATATCTAGGGTTACCTATAAGCTTATTCCTTCCCATGTTCACTAGGTTCCTCAAGCATTGATGGTATCAAACTATCTATGTAGGCTCTTTAGATAAATCAAGTACATTGGATTTTGGATCTTCAATACACCACTTTGTCAATACTATGTTTTTACACTTAAATACCCCAAACCAAATTTCAGTCAAAGGCCAGGTCAAAGAATCCTCCCACTAGGTCAATTAGGGTTTTACATGGTTGAAGGTCATCATTAGGTGTTTAAGGCACTACTTTTCCTTTGCTAGAAATTTTCCAAAGAAGTTTCTCTTATCAAATCATAAACTGCAAGTAAAGAAAGGGAAACAAGCTGATCTTGAAAGGATAACTAGGATTTTGAGCTGAATGGCCCACTTAAATGTCAAAACACTAACCACTTGCAGTAAATAACTTGGAGGTACACCAAAAACCAAACATGAAGAAAATTCTTTTAAAGATTATTGATGAAAAAGGGAAAAAGGTGAGGTGAACTGGACAAAAATGAATGAACTTGAAAGGGCTATAGAGAACTTAGAAGACAACACTGACGATTGTCTTGAAAGCACTCCAAACATCTCAGGTTTTGGGAAGGCATCCATAGAAGGTGAAAACATGAAATTGAACTCCATGATACCAACAAAGAAAGGATTGTGAAAGTGATTTTGTGTAAGCCTCCCAAAGTTTTCCAAGGTGAATGTATTATTTCCTCAAAGGGCAAAGGTATAAATAATATCAGTAAGAAAGGTAAAATCAGTATTTTCAATCACCTACAAAAAATAATGACAAAAGAAGGTTTTGACATTGTTGCTTTGAGAAAAAACCCTCATAGATGTTTAATGAGACTGGTATGCTTCAAGGAGCAACAAGAAGGTCAAAATTCACCATCTCAGTCACCTATAAACAAAAGTGTTAAAGGACATCAATAAGCTAGAGAGAGTCAACTTTATGACTCAAGCAAAACCTACAGAACAAAGATGTAAAGAGTATCAGTAAGAAAGGTGAACTTAGTGTTTTCAATCACCTACATATTAGAAGTGTCAAAAGGGAAAAATGATAAGCCAAACTCCATGATGAAAGAAACAGGGTTTTGAAGATGTCACTGTGCACTCATCACAAAATTGTCAAATTAAACTTTTATGCCTCGAGGAGAAATGGGAAAGGTCAAAATCATCATTTTAGCAAGCCTGCATACATACAGTATAAAAAGATTAGTTAGAGAAGGTAAGGAATTGAGTTAGACCTCATGATGGAAATAAGAGAGGATTTGGGAGGCTGTTGTTGTGTCAAAATAAACATATCAAGCCTCCAGGATCAAAAGAGAGTCACATTATCATTTCAATCACCTACAAAGTAGAAATTGTCAAAATATGAAAAACATGATGTTGAGCTCCAAGGAGGAAGAAAAATATGATTTTAAGGTTTCTGCTATGTCAAAATAAATATGTCAATTTTTCAAGATCAAAGAAAAAGCAAGTTTCACAACTCCAGCCACCTACAAACAAAAAATTCAAGAAATATCATTGAGAAAAGCAAAAGGAAGTGACATTGAAAACATTAGAGAATGTGTTTGTAAACATAAATTTAAATCCTTAAGTCTATAAAAGGTCATCTCATCACTTCAAATTACTCATTTCTCACTTTCAAAGTCATCAAAGCATTCAGGAGAGGAAATTGTGAGTTTTTCAAGTCAAATTTCGGCTAAGTGTTGAGGCACTGCACGTTCAAGTTGGCGCTGCACTCCTGCAGTCGGGTGCTACACCCCTACCCTTTTCTCCTGTTCATTTTATCAAAGCGTTGCGTGCTTGGAAAAGTGTTGCATGCTTGCTCAATTTTGACCGACAGGCCCGGTAAAAGAACCTTGGCGTTGCGCGCCTAGAAAAAGGCATTGCACCTTTGCCCTAACTAACCCACTGTTTGCCTGGGCACTACGCACTTGGCCAGGAGGGCCTCTTACATCCTACAAGCACTCAACTCAACTCAAAATCTCTTCAAGTTGCCACTAAGGTTTTTTCAAGCAATATTAAATGGTAAGTGGATGCTTTACCTTCCTTAGAGCATTTTGATGGTTTGCAATTCAAAGGATTTGAAACCCCAAAGAAGGAAACCTAATTTTCATGCTTGACATCTCTATTTAAAAAATTTCTCCATCTACATGCTAAGAAAACCAGTGATAAACAGAGGGTTACATTATTGGAGGTTATCCACTCACCTAAAGTTGTGCCTACACTCACTCCATTCACCAAATCAGTCCCCTACATTACAAAAAGATTAAAAAATTCATTGCCTTCCTTCATATCCATTTGCCATCAATGAAAGGTGTTTCAACACAGAGTTTGAACAATCAGCACAGGGTGGTCATTGAGTTTTGCCTCTCACTCACATTCATATACCTTTACCCTCTCTCTCTCTCACTGTCTCTTTTATCACCATCCCTAAACTCATTTCCATTTACATTCTTAGGGTTTTCAAAGGCAGAGAGGTCAAAATGTCAGAAAAATAGGGCAGTGGTAGTGAAGGAGAAGGCCAAATGCCAAGGAGGCATCAACACAACGGTGGAAAAATTAATAGGTTTGAACCCCTTAACACCTTAGAGCTGATGGCATCTCCCATGACTGTTTCATGTTTCCATCATGTGGGATGTTATGATTTTTGTGAGAAGGTACAGTAGGTGCAAAACCACCCTGAGCTAACTAGGCTCTTCATACTTAACTTGCATGAGAAACAAGTCAACCTTGCAGGAGTAAACTTTGAGCTGTCTTCTGATGCTATTGCCAATGCCACTGGGATACCTAGTGCAGGGGAGAAATGGTTCAAGAAGGCAAATATTGACATGAGCTACTATGAACCCTTCCTAAAGCCTAGATACAAAGACAACTACAAATCCATTTTTCCTTTCTCGCATTTGCTGGATACGCACCTTTGATGTGAATTATCATGAAATATTTTACATTTGAGGGAAGGTTCTCTAGGCTTTACTCCTATCACATTAGGCTACTTATGCACTTTACTAGGGTTAGGATGCTGCACCTACCCTATTACCTCTATATAAGAATTGACAAAATGTCCTATATTGTATAGAAGAGAGATTTCCTTCAACAGATGCAAAGCTTATTTCATCACTCTTTGATTAAATGGTTGTGTTGCACCAATTACAGCAGTAGAGAATTCCATGGGAGTTTTTCATTGCCCATGAAGTGTTCACCAATCTAGAAGCCCATCCTCAGAAAAATATGCCTTCATCATCTTATCCTCCTGTCCCTACTCCTCCATCATCTCCTATTGAACATGTTTCACCATCTACACATATTCCTTCACCTCAGGGCAACCCTCCTTCATCACCCTCTCATAATGCATCAAACCATGAGGGAAGTGACAATGAGAAATCAAATGTTAATGAGGGAGAGGGTAATGATGAATCAAGCAATAATGAAGAAGAGGGTAGTGAGGCACCATTAGGGGAGTTTTGAGGTCTAAAATGGGCCTCCTAAGAAAATAATAAAATCACAATTAAACCAATAAAATAATATTTATGAATTTGCAATTCACTTTTGCACCATAATCCATGTAACCATAGTTAAATTCAATTCAAAATTTGTACCAAAACAAAATTGATAAAAAAATTATATTGATGTGACTATAAATAAGAATGAGTTTTTCAAGAAAAATTCATTATCATTGAACAACTAATGCATTTTTATTTTGTACTTAAATAGCTTTAAATAAAATATAAATATAAATTTATAAATTATTAATTATATTATATGCTATTAATTAAAATTTATATTATTTAAATTGTATAATAACATGTAATTAATATACTATATAATATAATATAATATAATAAATGTATAGGGATATGCATTGTTTCTTTCAAGAAAAATGAAATGACAATAATAATTTTTTATTCAAAAAGTGTAAAATGACATTTATTATGAGTACTTTACTTTGACTTTAAAAGTACTTATAGCACTACCATGGTTAACCATGAGTTTTTATGCACCATTGAGAATGTGAAAAGTAAGTACCTTTAACTCAAGCAATGCCACTTCAACCATTAGGGATGATGTCATCTCCTAAAATGTGATTGGTTTTCATATAGTGAATTTTGATTGTACATTTTCCTTAGGAGGCCCATTTTAGACCTCAAAATTCCCCTAATGCATAGCAATAAGCATGATATCAGTGAGGCAAATAGTGATGAAGCACCTAGCAGTGAGGATGATTAAAATAAGGTTGATAACAATAAGGAGGATATCAGCAGTGAGGAAGAGGTCAGTGATAAGGCAGAGAGCATGGAAACAGAAGTCAGTGATGATGCTGGCAATGATGAGGCACATAGAAATGAACCTAATGACAGTGGCTTAAATAGCCTTGATGACACTGATAATGACAACACATAATTTAGTGGATCATATGACGGAAAAGATGCAGAAAGAAGCAAGGAAATGAGTCATGATGGCAATAGGTCAAAAATCCAAGACATCAGTGAAACAAATGAAAATGAGGCTAATGAAAATGAGGAGGTGACGATGAGAAATTAAGTAGTGAAGAAGATGGCATTGGGTCTAAAGCCAGTGAGGCTAATAACAGTAAAGAAGAAAGCACAGAAGAGGCAGATATCAGTGAAGATGAGGAGAATGAAGAAAGTGTCAAAGATGGCAGTGAGGGAACTGAAAATGAGGCAGCTAATGATGAAACACACAACAGTGCAGATGAGGAAAATGAGGCCAGTGTAAATGAGGCAAAGAGCAGTGCAGAAGAAGGCAATAGGTCAAAAAGCCAAGATGCTAGTGCAAATGTAAATGAAGAAGGTTCCAATGAGTCTAAAAATAGTGATGAAGCACCAAGCAATGAAGATGATGAGAGCAGTATAAAAAGCAGTAATATTGATGGAAGTAATGAAGAAAAAAGCAATAGTGCTGATAAGAGCCATGACGACAGTGAGGATACCCATGATGATGGCATTCATGATGGTAGCAAGACTGAATACACTAAAATGATAATAATTGAACCTTTTTCTTTGACCTACCAAAGAGGAAGTAGGCATGTGTTTTCCGCCCTCAAAAGGCAAGGGGCCATACCTTCCACATCAACTAAGTAGCTTGACAAAGGCAAAGAAAAGGTCATGGAGAAAGAAGGAGAATACCAGCATGAAACTGAACAAGAATTTGAACTCATTCATGTTGACGGTGATGATGAGAATGAGGCAAGGATCTCAAGCATGTTGCTCAAACGTAATGGTGCCCAAATTAAAGATTTACAATCCAATCTAGGTAGAGCTAGGAATGTCATCCATTATTATGAGGTCGAAAACAAGCAGCTGGAGGCACAAAAGGCCATTTATGAGATCAGAGCTATCAGAGCTCAGAAAGAGGCTGCAAAGGCCAAGGCTAAGACAGATGAGGCCTTTGATAGATATGGAGATACTAATGAAGAGGAAGAACGGCTTCCTAGGAGGAGGCCAAGAACAATTGGCTTAAAGAAGGCCTTAGCCAAGGAGAGAGAGCAAAAGGCAGCCTTGGCAGAGCAGCTCACTCCAAGTGAGCTGCTTGCCATGGAGATTGACTATGACCGAGAACCTTGGATTGAGAGGGCTAATATTCATTGGAGGGTCTATTGGAGAAGACCAAGAGGGACCTAGACCTCCAAAAGAAGATGGCAAGGCATTATGCCTTAAGGAACAATATTGCAAGGGCCAAGCTCAAAAGAGACCTTGCAAAGATTCAAGCCCTGAAGGAGGCTAAGGGAAAATAAAACCTTGAAATCCTAGCTGATTCATCATTACAGGCATCCCAAACACCATGAGCAAGGAAAATTCAGATTTTCGCAACTTTTTGAAAATTTTGGTTTTTTGACTGATTTAGAGGGCCAAAGGCGCAGCGCCACTAGCTTTGTGATCTTTTTTGAGGCACTCTTTTCAGGAATGGTTTTTATTTTCAGATTCATCAGGCCAAGGGCATCATACACACAAAATTTTAGATCATTTGGAGCATATTTGGTCCTCCAAAAGTGCCTAAAACACTTTAAAAAACACCTTTATGCCCTATTTTCAGAGTTGGCGCTGCGCCCTGAACAACCTTGGGAGATTTATTTTTTGAGCAAGTAAATGAATTCCAATCAGAAAAATAAAGGCATTTTTGGAAAGTATACTTGACAAGATTTCCAATGAGCTATCATGGAGCTCATTTGGACACCGAGATGGCCCTCAAAACTTAGCTGCAAGATGACCTATTTTTCCAGTGTTGGTGTTGCGCCCTTGGACCTCAGTGTTGCACCCTTGCCTGCAAAGTCAACAAAACACACTTGGAGATATTTTGGAGTTATTAGGAGCCTCAAAGTCATTTTTTGTCAAATTTAGGTGTTAAAAGTTATTTTTCATTTATTACATTAGATATTTTGTGCCTTGGGCCTTGCATGGTCTTAATGGACAAAAATGGCATTTATGATGTCACTTATGATGTTTTGGAAACCCTAGTTAGGGTTTTTTTTCCTCCTTGCTTTTTAAATATAGCAATGAGGCCTTATTTTACACGTTGGATGCTTATTGAGAAGAAATATCATAGACTTGAATATTGGAGAAATTGGCTTTGGTTTTTGTGGATGGCTTGATGTGGATAACAATGGAGTAAGCTCACTTGCAGGATTCATGAACATGGTTAATGGTGATGTGTTTCTTATTTAGTTCTTGATTTCTTATGTTATCATTTTGTTTCATCTTTCTCATGCAATATGACAGAAATTTTAGGCTAAGAAATGTTTTTTAGAGGCACCTTAGCTCTGTCTGCTCTCTATTGCTTGTATGTTTTCCTCTGCTAGGTCATATTAGAGAATCCTTGAATGCTCTCTAGTCCCACTTATGCTTTTTTATCTTAAATATTATTTGATTAAGCCAATGTCAAAGTAGTTCATGGTTAGTCCTGCTCTTTGATGTAACTTAAACATTGTTTTTAAGGTCTTTGCTTTGAAGTATTGTTGATTAGGTTTAGCTAAAGAGGTTTATGATTTTCCATGCCCTTTTCCTCATCTTAAATGGTTGCTTTGGAGGTCTTTGTAGTTTTATTAATGAAATTAGGAGTTCCCTATTCTTTGATCTCTTCTATATGTTTATCTTAAATGTTTTCTTATCTTAAAGGTGAAATCACTAGAAGATTTACAATTTTCTTGCCTTCTATAGTTCACTGGATTGTTGTCTTAATGCTTATTTGCTAGGGTTTGGTCAAAGAAGTTATTGGTATGCCCTGTCTTTGGTTATTTCTTGATGCTTAGTAATCTTAAAGGCCATTCTTGTTAAGGTATTTGTTGAAGGATTCTTAATTTCCCTTTTTCACCTATTATGTTCACAATTTAATGTTCACTTCATTCACATAAGCTTTTCGATCCATTTGACTTTGTTAGACTTGCCTTGTGATACACCCTTGACCTATTGTTGTAGCTTTCAAGACATTTTGCAGACTCCATATCCCAATGGTTTAAACCTCTCTCACTCTATCTATTATGCTTGACAACCTACCCAACCAAACAAACAAACAAACAAACCCTAATCCTTATAACTAGCCTAAAATCATACAAGTTACATCCTTAACACAAAAATAGAGAGAGCCCTCTCTGAGTCCAGGAAGGCTAGGTCCTAGGACTCCAAAGACTTGTTTGATGTTACCCTTGTACATTTGGTCTTGCCAATCTAACAAATTATGAGTACCTAACAGACTGTTTTGATAACTTGTTTATAAAAGCTAGTATTTTTTAGGGCTGTTTGGATTTACAAATCAAAAGGGACGTGTTTAATTTTCAGTTGACTACATGCAAAACTAGTTTTAAGATAGCCTCACAACATCTTCTAATTATTTGAGTATTTTCTCTGATTTAGAATTATTTCTTTGCAACTTTCTAAGATTGAAAATAATGTTCAATCTGGTAACATCATCCCTTCCCATTTATAACAATTTATAACACTTTACAGTTAGTTTTTGTATTCATGCTCAAGGTTTCTGAATTCCTTTCATTCTGCTGCCCTTTTCTTATTTTCTGTTTTTTCATCTTTGATTCCTATTCTCAGCTAACGCAGAAAGATATGTTGACTTCAAGTTCAAATGATACAACTTCTATGCTCAACTATTGCAGATAGATACATTAACTTCAAATGCTACAACTTCTTTTCTCATCTATTGCAGATAGATATGTTAACTTCAAATGCTACAGATTCTATGCTCAGCGACTGAGATATTTTCCACAGGCTGACTTAATGATACAGATTTTTACACAAATGATGCAGTTCCTTAAATATTGTGAATGGTTTTCTTATGTTTTGTTTTTGGTTATTTTTTTCCAGCTTCTATGCTCAGCATGCATATAAACCTTCATGGGCTTTCATCAAACACTTTGGTACTAGATAGAAATATATAAATATGGGGTATATAGTGCAATTTAAGCTAGCCTCATGGCACGTTTTGATTATTTGAGTAGTTTCTCTGATTTAGAATTCTTTCTTTGCAACTTTGTAATATTGAAGTGTAAAGAATATGGCTCACATGCAGACAAGCATTTAGAAATCTAATTTTTCTCTGAGATGTTTCCAAACCCCTTTGCATATTTCTACTTTGCAATTCCATTCACCATAAAACCCACTGCATTATATACTATGGGGGATCACTTATTTTTCCACTTATAAGGATGCAAATGTTGGGAAAATAGGACCAGAAAAGTTCTTGCTATACTACTTGTTCAGGATTTTCCAGTTTTTGTACTACTACTCCAGTTTTTACCAGTTGTTTTACTTGGTCTACAAGAGTTTGATTGGATTTTTTACACTGAAGGATTTAGCCTTTTTGGATTACTGAGCTTGAAATTAATTCTAGTCTGATCTTTGTTTTTCATTTGAAGTCATTTTGTACCCTTCCTTCCCTAGATAACATGGCCTACATTATTCCTTTGCACTGGTCATAAAATGGTGGTATTCCAACTATCTAGTGTTTCATAACTCCACATCTCTGTTTTTCTAAAATCCCTGTGGAGGTTATTATGATTCTATGCTAATTATATAGCATACAGGATGTAATTGACATATATCCTCCCGTTTTAATATCCCTCAACATCAAAATTTGATTATTCCTAATATCCTCCAAAATTTGGCATCAACAGGCAAATTATCACTCCTAAAATGAACAAGTCCAAGTTATAGGGAGAGTTAATCCTAGGTTTAGAATGAACCAAATTGAAGGTAAATGGTATTGGAAGTAACAATTAAGTAGGCCTTGGCTTACTATGGCACTTATATTGGGCCTCCAGTAGATCTGAATTATCTTCCTACAGGACTTTGATTTTACAAGACCTACAGCACTTTGATTAACAAGACCTACAAGACTTTGATTTTACAACAACAACATATACAGTGTGACAGAGCTACTCATATCTTCCTATTTCCCCGATTAAGTGATGTGAGCTTTACATTAGCTGCCACCAATTTCACATTAGCAGAACATTTAGATACTGAGATACTTAAAAGGAGACTTGGTTGATAGCAATAATCAAACACATGATTATTGTAAGTGTGCAAAAACAAGAATCCTGGGTTTATTTCTCAAGTAGGTTTTAAACCTAAGTATTTAATTTCTAATCTATGACATTGTTCTCTTGAATCCTTTTCACATGCAGTCAATCTAGTTGCTGATTTTTATGAATAACATCACAGTGAAAAACTTATTGTACAATAAATTATACATGCTCTATGATAGATGGTTGCCAAAAATATTTGGATAGATGGTTGCCATAAATATTTGGGAAGACACGGTAATTTTTCAAGTTCTTTGGTTACTGAGGGTAGCCTTAGCTCTGTTCTTGGACCTAGTTGTAAAGTGCACTACCTAAAACTATTGATAACATTCATCTCCTCAACTCAAATCAAAGGAGAGAAATGTAAGAATACTGAAATAAAGACTTAGAAATGAAAATAAGAACACTGAAATAAAGACTCAGAAATGAAAATAAAAGTATTAATAAATTTAAATAAGGACCCATAAATTAAAACAAAATTGTAAGAAAATTGTGCTGTAATTGAAAAAACTAACCTGGATATACTGTGAAATTGTTAATTTTGGACAACTAGGTCCAAACTCCATATTGTGATGCTCAGATATTGGATTCCTCTTTCAGAGAGGTGCAAGATCGATCTAAAGATCATCTTGATCCGATGAGCAGAACATTTATTTTGAATTTATTCAAAATATGTGCAGGTCAGCCTCAAGGTTTGGAGCCCCAAAACTTGTGTCACATGCCCTCATTGATGGATATATATTGGTCAACGTTGGAGGACATTTTCACTCATCTCATCCTCACACATTTCTCTCTAATCATCTGATTGGTTTGATCACCTTGGAGGCTCTTCTCTCCACACGTGGGAAATTGCAGCAAGGAGACTTTTCTATTTTCGGCTTAGGGTTTACCGCAGCATTTGACCAGCATTGACTTTGGTCAACACATGGTCATATTAACCTAAAACTTTCCCAAACTTTTGATTTTCTGAATTTGCATTTTTTCGCACAATTCCTGAGGCTGGACGTTGACTTTGAGTTGGCTACGTTTACCTTGTTGTTGTTGTTGTTTGCGTGGACTGTTGAATGACAGCGTTGACTTTTGTTGACTTTTGGGGTTGATTGTTCTAGCTGTCCTAGAGGGTTGTGTGACACTTCTAGTGTAGAAATTAGCTGAATAAATCACTTATTCACTGAAGATTAACCCGATCATACATCAATTTCGAATTGCATGCATAACACATAACCTTCTTCTACAATTAATTGTCACATGCGGAAATAATAGAAGCAATCTCACATCAAATAAATCACACATTAACTCAGTATGTATGGGGAAAGCCTATAGCTGAAAACCCCGCAGCTATTGTGTATATTATAATGGAGAAATCATGTAACCAAACAAGTACAATACTCCTCACAAGTACTCAGTACTTTCTCATGAAGTCACACACAATCTAGCTTAGTTTTGAACAAGTCACTGGTTCAAAACTCCCCGCCAATTGCCTTGCCTCTATTGTGCAATCATGGCCTGTATATGAAGAGATCCAAGGTTCGAATCCCCTTGGCTTGACTGCGCAATTGTCATGGAAAATTCCTCCAAGTGTAATGCAAATCCCATGCAAAACTGATCCTCCAACTGATAGATTTACTCACCCTTTCATATACCTCTTCCACTGGTCTCCACTGAACTGATCATGCACTATAGTGAACTGAAGTGTTCTTGAGTTTACTAATGAGTTAATAATTAGTGAATTAAATATTATTTAATTCACTCCACTCATATCTAGTTGATTAGCTAGTTAACTAATCTCAACTAGTTCAACTAAAACAAACAGAACACAACTCCACTATCTGTCCCGTTAACTCCTCCAAAACTTATGCCACTGAAGTCTAACTGAAGCCAACCATGCAAGATGCCATCAAACCCTAGGAACCACGTGATTCCTTGTGTCAGTTGCATGAGCCACCTCCATGACTCAAACTGAAGTGCGCCAAGAGAGTAAACTGCTGTTTATAGTCAAAATATTATTAAGGGTAAATAATATTTGATTTCCATATTTTTAGGAGATCAGTCTAAAAATAGCCTGGGTCCTAAAAAATAGGGTCTCATCTATTTTTACCGACATGTCGCATCCATCAAGAATCTCCAAGTAGAATTCCCAAATTATGCTCCGTATGTCTAAAAATAGACATAGTCTAAAAATAGACTTTGCGCCAGAATTTGCCTGCGGGCCCACTTAGTGAAGGCGACTTCATTTCACTAAGCCCCATCATCTTGCTGCATTCTCAACACTCCCTCTCAGCAAGATATGGATTATCTGCAATCCCTATCCTGCCTCTGTGGAATTCGAACTTGCTCCTGGTGAGCGCCTTCGTCAGGATGTCGGCATCCCGATCCTCCGTGGGAACATATGAAAGCATCATGATTCTCCGCTGAACACAATCTCTGATATGATGGTACCTGATGTCGATGTGTTTGGATCTATCATGAAATACCGGATTAGCCGAGAGTTTAATGCAACTCTGGTTATCACAGTAAATCACCGTAGGCTCCAAATGCAACCCGAACAATCCAACGAGGATCTTCCTCATCCAAATAGCCTCGCATGCAGCCAAGCTTGCTGCCATGTACTTACCGTCGTAACCGAGTGCCACGATCTCCGCTTCCTACCGTGCATCAGAAACCGTTGTCGACCCACGTCGAAAACTCCTCCAAGTGCTCTTCCGGGCCCGTTGACTCCCACTAATTCGCACGTGAAACCAGAAAGCTTCACTCCATCCTCCTGTCTGTACCATAGACCATATCCCGATGTGCCTCTGATATAGCGTAATACATGCTTGCCCGCCTTCCAAAAGAGCTTGGTAGGCTTAACCATAGCTTGCGAAAGCTGGTTAACTGCATAGCATATATCGGGTCGAGTATTGACCAGATACATCAACGACCCCACCAACTGTCGATAGACAGTGGCATCCACTACCTCCTCCGAAGTGGCATCTCCCTTCCTCCAACCTCCAGGAAGAGGGGTATCAACAGGCTTGCAGCCTTGCATGTTGAACCTCTCCAGAATCTCCCGGGCATACTTGCCCTGAGAAACAAACAGTCCTCCACTGCGCTGCCAAATCTCCAATCCCAGGAAATAATGAAGGATGCCCAGGTCTTTCATCTCAAACTCTCGTGCAAGATCCTCCTTGCATGAAAGTATCAACTGCTCATCGCCAGTCAAAATCAGATCATCTACATACAGTACGATGATCAACAGCTTCCCCTCCACCACAATCTGGTACAAGTTTGGATCCGCCTCACTCTTGGAGAATCCAAGCCCGGTGAAGTAGCTATCTATCCGAGTGTACCAAGCACGAGGTGCTTGCTTCAGCCCGTACAGTGCTCTCTTGAGTCGGCACACATGCGACTCACTGCTGAAGATCTCAAAACCTTCAGGCTGCTCAATGTACACCTCTTCCTCAATAACTCCATTGAGGAACGCAGTCTTCACATCCATCCGATGAATGTGCCACCCCATCTGCGCCGAGAGAGCAAGGATCGTCCGTATGGAAGAGTACCTTGCGACAGGTGCAAAAGTCTCCTCATAGTCAATCCCCTCGATCTGTGAAAAGCCACGGGCGAAAAATCTCGCCTTGTACTTCTCCACACTCCCGTCAGCCGCCTGCTTCACTTTGTAGATCCATCGCGAACCTACCACTGATTTCCCAACCGGTCTTGGGACAATCTCCCATGCACTGTTCCTGATGATCGAATCATATTCTTCGATCATGGTATCAACCCATGCGGGTTCCTCCACAGCTTCCTCAAAAGAGGATGGCTCCGTCACAACACATTGACTCACAAAAGCCATGTATCCAGTGTACCGATCCGGTGATTGTCTCTGTCTGCGCTGTGCTGTAGGTGGTCCTACAACCTTCTCTGCATCCCGAGCCAGTCGCTCAGCTTCTGTAGTGCGCATGCGCCCTCTGATGGTTGGCGCTGCCTGGGTGGTTTCTTCCACCTCCCGAACCTCCTCTTGTGGCTGATCCACATCCGGAAGCTCCTCCTTAGGAACTAACAGCTCCTCATCTGCATGCAAGTGTAGCTCCCTCTCAAGCGAACACCGCATGGCTTTCTCCTCCTGAAATTTTATATCCCGTCGCACAACAGTCTTTCGACTGTCTGACAAATACACCCGGTAGTTGTGAGGTGTATCAGTGTACCCCACAAATATTCCAACCTCAGAAGTTGGATCCAGCTTCCTTCTTGCATCCTTCGTCACATGCATGTAAACAGGAGAACCAAAAATCCGCAAATGGGAAATACCAGGCCTCTTGCCAGAATAAGCCTCCTCTGGTGTACTCATGCCAAGAACCTTGTGAGGACAACGGTTCTGCACATACACTGCTGTATTGCATGCCTCAGCCCACAAGTGAAGGGGTAGGCCCTGATCATGCAACATCGCCCGTGCAGCACCCACGATCGTTCTGTTCTTCCGCTCAGCCACCCCGTTCTGCCGTGGGTTATGGGGTGCGATGAGCTCTCTCCGAATCCCTTCTGCGCTGCAGAACTCCTTGAATTCAGCCGAGATGAATTCACCACCGTTATCACTCCTTAGAGCAATCACCTTCTTCCCCGACTCCTTCTCGACCAGTGCTTTAAACTCACAGAACTTCGCGAATGTATCGTTCTTCTTCGACATGAAGAAGATCCAGCACTTTCGAGAGAAATCATCAACAAAGATCACATAATACTTGTGCTTTGCTGTCGAAGCAACTGAGAAAGGACCACACACGTCTGTGTGAACTCTTTCAAGGATCGTCGTGGCGCGACTATCCTTCTCGTGAAAGGTGGCTTTCACATACTTCCCTAAAGTACACCCCTTGCACTGATCTGACTGCGCAAGGGTGCCCTTAGGAAGTCCAGTAGAAATCTGCTGCAGAATCTTCAAGGCTCCATGGTGAAGATGGCCCAATCTCATGTGCCATAGTTCGCCCTCATCATCCCGGCTCACCACATCTCCAGCCTTGCATGCCATAGCTGCGCAGTCATCTACCTGCAACTGATAAAGGTTCTGAGTTCGAACCCCTATCTTCCGGGTCTCTCCAGTAGTCTTACTGCGCAGGAAGGCTTTTCCTTCGTTGAAGACCACATCATACCCCTTATCCTCCAACATCGCTACTGAAATCAGGTTCTTCTTCAATCCAGGTACATGCATGACATCCTTTAAGACAAAGGGTTTACCAGACTCCCTCTGAAAGGATACGGTACCGATACCAGTCGCACCGTATCTACCGTCATCGCCCATCTCGATGTGCATACCCAAATCCTTGTCCTCCAGATCTGAGAACAACTCCCGATCTCCCGTCATATGAAATGACGCACCGCCGTCCAAGAACCACACCGATCCCATCACACTTGAAACCAAGCATGCAATCAGTGAAAAGTCAAGCTCGAACTGTGAAGCCAAAGCTTCTCCATCTGCAGATCTTCCCGCTTGCTTGTTCTTTTTCTTCTTTGGACAATTGGTAGCATAATGTCCGTGATCATGGCAGTGAAAACACTTCACTTTCGCCATATCCTGCTTCTTGCCCTTAGCTCCAGAATGAGAGGTTTTCTTACCCTTCCCTTTCTTAGCTTTGGACACCAAAGCGCAGTTTTCTTCATCAGCTCCCTTTGATGAAGATCCATCTCGAGAAGTCCTCCTTATCTCCTCCTGCATGAGATCCGCCCAAAGGCGCTCCCATCCCGGCAGCTTCTCCCGACCATTGACACTATCTTGATATGAGTGCCAAGCCTTCGGAAGACCAAGGAGAGCCAGGTCGACCATGTCCTCTTCATCGACAATAACCCCCACACTTCCCAGCTCATCTCTGCATTGAGTGAACTTCGTGAGGTATTTGGCGATACTGTCGCCCTTCTCCATCTTGATGTTCCTGAGCTTATCTTTGAGCGCCAGCGTCCTTTGGTCACTCTTACTCTGGAATAGATCCGTCAAAGCTTTCCACATTAAATATGGAGTAGCCTTTCCATGCAGGCTGGATACAATATGATCCTTGACGCCCTCCAACAAGATCCTTCGACATTTCGCTATCTTCTTTTGCCATGCATCGACTAAAGCTGCATCAGTGGGCTTTGGGACATCCGTATCTACGAACTCCTTCAGACCATTATCTTCTAACACTGCTTCCATGCGATCCTTCCATGCAACATAGTTCGAACTGCCTTCAAGAGCATATTCGAGTCGCAAACCATTGAAAGAAGACATCTTTCAACACCGGCACCAAGAAGAACAACCTTCTGCAAAATTCGAATTCCAACCTCAAGCTCTATCGCTTCCGATCTATACTTGAAAACAAATTATTTCCAAATCAGAGATTGACTGCAAAGGGGCATTCACCAGATCTTTCACCTTACAAAGAAGGATGAATATTCCGGAGGCTACCTGGCCCGCATGCAGACTCTGTCCGAGGAAATAAGTTTGCAATCACCGTAATAGATCTCGACAATTAATCTCGCTCCGATACCATGTAGAAATTAGCCGAATAAATCACTTATTCACTGAAGATTAACCTGGTCATATATCAATTTCGAATTGCATACATAACACATAACCTTCTTCTACAATTAATTGTCACATGCGGAAATAACAGAAGCAATCTCACATCAAATCAATCACACATTAACTCGGTATGTATGGGGAAAGCCTATAGCTGAAAACCCCGCAGCTATTGTGTATATTATAATGGAGAAATCATGTAACAAAACAAGTACAATACTCCTCACAAGTACTCAGTACTTTCTCATAAAGTCACACACACTCTAGCTTAGTTTTGAACAGGTTACTGGTTCAAAACTCCCCGCCAATTGCCTTGCCTCTATTGCGCAATCATGGCCTGTATATGTAGAGATCCAAGGTTCGAATCCCCTTGGCTTGACTGCACAATTGTCATGGACAATTCCTCCAAGTGTAATGCAAATCCCATGCAAAACTGATCCTCCAACTGATAGCTTTACTCACCCTTTCATCTACCTCTTCCACTGGTCTCCACTGCACTGATCATGCACTGTAGTGAACTGAAGTGTTCTTGAGTTGACTAATGAGTTAATAATTAGTGAATTAAATATTATTTAATTCACTCCACTCATATCTAGTTGATTAGCTAGTTAACTAATCTCAACTAGTTCAACTAAAACAAACAGAACACAACTCCACTATTTGTCCCGTTAACTCCTCCAAAACTTCTGCCACTGAAGTCTAACTGAAGCCAACCATGCAAGATGCCATCAAACCCTAGGAACCACGTGATTCCTTGTGTCAGTTGCATGAGTCACTTCCATGACTCAAACTGAAGTGCGCCAAGAGAGTAAACTGCTGTTTATAGTCAAAATATTATTAAGGGTAAATAATATTTGACTTCCATATTTTTATGAGATCAGTCTAAAAATAGCCTGGGTCCTAAAAATTAGGGTCTCATCTATTTTTACCGACATGTCGCATACTCCAAGAATCTCCAAGTAGAATTCCCAAATTATGCTCCGTATGTCTAAAAATAGACATAGTCTAAAAATAGACTTTGCGCCAGAATTTGCCTGCGGGCCCACTTAGTGAAGGCGACTTCATTTCACTAAGCTCCATCATCTTGCTGCATTCTCAACATCTAGTTGGCTGACCGTATTGAGATTTTCTTGGTTGAAGCATCATGTTGACCACTGTAATGCACCAACACACTTATATATTTCTAGCTTTTCTTTTTTTGATCTACTGGTATGCTCTATCTGCATTTTACTTTATTGTTTATGTGATTGCTGACTAATATTGGCATAAAAATTAAAGTTGCATCAAGAATAGAACATCTACAAAAATTTACATGGTATCAGAGTTGAGGTGAAGACAAAGCCCTAGTTTGTAGCAATCACTAAAGAAGAGCATGGGTTCCTCAAACTACAATGGCTTTAAAGCTGATGACAAATTGTTACACAACAATTTGTCACCGTCCCTGCAATTCCCCATCCCGCACAATTGGAGGGCTCATTCCGTGACCTGTGAGCAGTGAAATGACTTGAAACCAGTTTCATGATATCCCTTTGAACATGAGCTTTCATTTCCTTGAAGACAACTCCTTGTGAAAAACCCTAAAAACACCCCTTTTTGCATTGGCGCGAGAAGCCAGTTCATTACCCGCGCCAATGGGGTAAATCCTTTAAAGGGGGCGCACCAATTGGCGCTCTGTCCCAGAGTCGCACTCGCGCCAGCCATTTTAAGGAGTGTTTTTTTAAAATAAATGGCGGAAGTTTTGTCCTAACTGATCCCTAAACTGGTATCTATCTTGAGTTGGGAGGTTTGGCTATGGATCTCCATGTAGAGGAAGTGGTTTGCCACCTCTCATGTAAGCTTCCTTGAGGATAGGGCCAATCCCATTATTATAGGGATCCCAACTCCCCTTCCTCCATCTATAAAAGCTTGCTCATTCCCTTTGCAAGCTAGTCTCCAAGTTCCCAAGAGCCTAATGCTGCAAGAGCCTTGATTCATTCCCTTGAGGCCAAATCCAAGCAAGGAGATTATTGTTGAGACATCCGAAGAGAGAGGCTTGTCCCATCCCCTACAGGCTTTGTCGAGACGTGTTCTGTTGGAAACCCTCCGAAGGAGAATTCAGCGTCAGAGCTATGGTTGTATTCCTCTTTGATTAATTAATGATAAGTGACTATTGGTTATGGTTCCACTCTTGTTCTTGATGATGATCATGAGTTATGTCTTCTCTAACTGACATATAGTTGTATGTACTGGATTTTACGCTTGCGTTTGTTTTGTTTCTTGCGTGTGCAGGTGTCCAATCACGGAGATCGTGAGGATTGTGATCTGCCAGAGCTAAGGAACGGGAGCGCTACTTTCTCTACAAGCGGCAGCATTGGATTCCAGGTAAGCCTTCATCGCTAGTTGGTTTATTTGCAATTAGGAACCTACATTATAGCGTGAACGATTGTTGCTAGACCCGGTCTAGGCTAGTAGGGATCGCCTCTGTCCACAGAGGGGATTTACCTCCACAACACAAATTGACTGGGAAGGAAGACTTCCATGCCTGAAAGATGACATTGGATCTTATGTTGGAAGACCAAGATGTCATGGACTATGTGCAGGGTAAAATCCAAGAACCTACATCCACTGCAACTGCTGCTGCCAAAACAAAGCACAAGAAGGGGGAAATAAAAGCAAAGATGATGATCAGGGACTCAATTCACAAGAGTCTAGTAGCCTACATATCTGAGCTACACACATACAAGAAGATGTATGATAAGTTGGTCAACATGTTCAAGGCTAACAATGTTAATCAAGTCCTATTCTTCAAGAACCAATTGAAGAATCTGAAGAAAGGCAGGGATGAGTCTGTTCAATCATATTTTTTGAAGCTGGCTGAAATCAGGAATAATCTTCTGGCGATTAGGGAAACAATAGTTGATTGAGAGATGGTTCTCAACGCACTTGGAGGTCTCTCATCCAAATGGAATGTATTCAACACTACCATTCTCAATAACAATGTCATACCTAATTTTGACAAAGTACTATCGAGATGCATACAAGAAGAGTCAAGAATGAAGGAATATGAAAATGAAGGAAATTTTTCCTTCACTGCTCGTGCTAAGGAAAAGAACTTTGGTGGTCCCGGGAACAAAGGAAGATCAGGGGCCCAAGGAAAGAAAGGCAAATGTTATACTTTTCACAAGCCCGGCCACTATGCTATAGAATGCCCTTTCAAGTAGGATTCTCCTAATGATGATGATAACAACAACAACCGAAGGAATGGAAATCAAAGGAACATAGGTTCAAAGGAAAGAGGAAGGCTCCCTCCAGCGGAAATGGGCAACCTTTCAAAAGGTCAAGAAATTCTAGGTATGAGGAATCAAATGTTGTTAATGATAAAATAAATGAATTTATTCTTGTATTTTCCCTCTCTGTTGCATCTCCACCTAACACTATGGATGTCTGGTTGATAGATAGTGGTGCCTCAAGGCACATCATTGGGTTCAAAGAAGCACTTTCTGACATGGTGGAGAAGGATTTTAATCTGAAAATTATCCTTGGAGATAATGCCACATATCTCGTGAAAGGGACAGGGACTGTGACCCTCCACTTGTCTCAAGGTCAAGTCCTACATTTGCAAGATGTACTATATGTACCTGACTTGAAGAATAACCTTGTGTCTGTATCAGCCATGGAAGACAAAGGTTTCAAAGTGTCCTTCATTGATGGAAAGGTGTGTATCTGGAAGAAGAGTTTCAAGGAAGCTATCAGGATTGGGTTTAGATTTGATATAGTCTACCAGGTTGGAGGAATTCCACTGGGAGCAATGACATGTGATACTATCCGACATACTGAACTATGGCACCGAAGGTTTGGACACCTTCTCTACAAAGCCCTTCCTGAAGCAAGGAAGGTGGTGACGGGGATGCCTGAGTTCACAAATGATCATGAAGGTGTATGTCAGGATTAAGTTGAAGGAAAGAATACAAGGGGACCTTTCCCCTCAAGTGTCACAGATACATCTAATGTCTTACAATTGATACATTCTAATCTGTCTAGTATGATGTCCGTGACATCCTTGGGAGGATGTTCTTATTATATGACGTTCAAGGATGACTTCTCTAGCAAAACTTGGATATACTTCTTCAAAAAGAAGGATGATGCTTTCATGTGGTTCTGTACCTTCAAAGCCTTGCTAGAAAATCTAACAAGGAAGAAGATCAACATATTCAAGACTGACAATGGCACTGAATATGAGACAGATGAGTTCAAGAAATTTTTCAAAGAAGCTAACATCAAGAGGGAGACCACAACTGTCTATACTCCTGATTAGAATGTTTTTGTTAAAATAAATAATAGGACCATTATGGAATCTTCCGTACCATGCTATGTGACCAGGGTCTACCGAAGTGTCTGTGGGGAGAAGTTGCGAACACTACTGTGTACATACAAAATCGATGTTCGCATTCCCCTCTGGACTCCAAAACTCCCGAAGAGGTTTTCACTAGTAAGAAACCTGACGTCTCACATTTTATATTTTTTGGATGTCCCATCTATTTTCATGTACTGAAGGAGAAGAGGAGAAAGTTGGATGCTTCTAGGAAGAAGGGAATGTTTGTGGGCTACAACGAAACTTCAAAGGCCTATAAAGTCTATGTGTCTAGTCAAAGGGAAGTGGAGATATGCCATGATGTTACCTTTGACGAAGATGCTTCCCTGAGAAAAGTACTAAATCTTCTGAGATCTGAAGAATATCATGAAGCAAGGCCTGGAAATCAAGAAGAACCAAGGATGAGACGATGCCTAATGTTGAAGGACCGATGGACCCTATTGATCCACCTCCTTCACTGAGGAAGAGACCATCATGTCTCAGGGACACTCTCGAGGATGTTGAGAATCATATGGCCCCTAGGGGGACATTCCGTGAAAGTAAGAAGCTAAATAGATACCAAGTGTATCTAACAGCCGTGAGTACTATTGTACAATCTGAGCCTGGATCTTTTGAGGAAGCCGTAAAGAATCAAGTCTGAAAGGATGATATGCACAAAGAATATGATTCCATTATGAAGAATGATGTCTGGGATGAGGTTCCAAGACTGAAGGAAAAAGCAGTTATCACCTCGAAATGGATCTATAAGATCAAGCATGGATCTAATGGGAGTGCTGAAAAGTTCAAGGCAAGATTCGTTGCCTGTGTCTTCTCTCAAAAGGAAGGCATAGACTATGATTATATATTTTCACCTGTGGCTCGATATACCACCATCCGATCTATCATAGCCCTTGCTGCTACGCATGGATGGAATATTCAACATATGAATGTGAAGACTGCATTTCTGCATGGTACGATCAAGGAAGAGGTGTATGTGGAGCAACCTCTAGGGTTCGAAGTCTAGGATCGGGACACCTATGTCTGCAGGTTGAAGAAAGCCCTCTATGGTTTGAAGCAAGCACCCATAGCTTGGTACGATAGGATAGATAGCTACCTGATGAAGTTGGGCTTCACTCATAGTAATGTTGATCTGAACCTTTACTTCAAGGTTGATAGAGATAAGCCTCTCATTCTAGTGTTGTATGTGGATGACCTCTTCCTGACAGGTACTAACCCTCTCATTCATCAGTGAAAGAGGGAGCTCGCTGCTGAGTTCGAGATGAAGCACCTAGGACTGATTTACTATTTCCTAGGCCTGGAGGTCTGGCAAAGACCTGGCGAGATTTTCCTTTCTCAAGGAAAATATATTATGAAGCTTCTGGAAAGATTTGGAATGGTGGACTGTAAGTCCGTGTCGACACCGATGGAGCTCAAATTTAAGAATTTGAGTGGCAGCGCTACTGGGCCCGTGCTAGAAAATCCTACCGAGTATCGTTAACTCATAGGGGCCCTGATGTTCTTAGTGAACACCCGTCCAGACGTATGTTTTGCAGTGAACACCTTGAGTCAACATATGGTTGAGCCTCATCACTTTCACTGGGTTGGTGCCAATAATCTATTGAGATATCTTTGGGGCACAATAAACCATGGGCTGAGATACACTACCGAGAGCATGACACTCCATGGATATACTGATTCCGATTGGGTTGGGAGTGTGGTGGATTGTAAGATCACACCGAGATGCTACTTCACACTTGGTTCTGCTTCGATATCATGGATGAGCAGAAAATAGAAGTAAATTTCTTTTAGTACCGCGGAGGGTGAATACATTGCAGCAAGTATGGCTTGTTGTGAAGTAGTTTGGTTGTGAAATATCTTCAGTGAGTTGTTCGGGCATGTGCTATATACCACCGTGATACTCTGTGATAACCAGAGTGGGATTTGGTTGTCTGAGAATCTCGTGTTTCACGATCGATCCAAGCATATTGATATCAGGTATCTCTTTATGTGGTATATGGTACGGCGAGGCGCTATAAGGCTCAATCATATAGGAACTGATGAGTAGGTCACAGATATTATCATAAAGCCCTTGGGGAAGGTCAAGTTCTTAACCTTCCATGAGAATCTTGGAATCATGGAACGACCCTATTCTGAGGGTCTTGTTGGACGATGACCTCTGGGAGCTCTAGGGGGCTTTAGGGATAGCTTCTCGGAGCTATAAGCACACACAGGGCTAGGCTTTTTGAACCTTTTGGTGCTTCTACCCCACCATTATGATATTGAGTTGGTTCACCTCTCATTATCTGTGCCCCGTATGCATCCTACCCACTGAGTTCCGAACTCATGGGAAGTACCTCTCATTTGGCCAATGAGGTGGGAAAAGCTAGAGACTAGTAGAAAATATTGATGGACGCATCAGAGATTGTTGTACTCTCTATCTAGGATGGAATGTGTCCAACCACTTGATCTTGGATCAATTCTAGTGAGGTTTCGGACCTCCTACTGACTTTGGGTCAGATAAACCAACTTCGTGTTGGTATGTGACTCTTTGAGTCCTATAGAGGTTTCAAACCTCTGGGCTGAATTTTTCAGCCGGGAATGATGTCTTTGTGACTGACCCACCTTTGTTCTGAAATAAAGAAGCCAACAAAGCAAGTTACAGCGGGATGATGCATGATTTTTTGATTGCACAGGTGGATGGAGTTCTCCCTAGTTGAGAGGGAGTGTTAATTTTGGACAACTAGGTCCAAACTTCATGTTGTGGTGCTTAGATGAAGATGCCATTATTTTTATTGGATTCCTCTTTCAAAGAGGTGCAAGATCGATCTAAATATCATCTTGATCCGATGAGAATAACATTTATTTTGAATTTATTCAAAATATGTGCAGGTCAACCTTAAGGTTTGGAGCCCCAGAACATTTGTCACACACCCTCATTTATGGATTTATATTGGTCAATGTTGGAGGAAATTTTCGATCATCTCATCCTCACACATTCTCTCTCCTGATCTAATTGGTTCGATCACCTTAGAGGCTCTTCTCTCCACACGTGGGAAATTGTAGCAAGGAGACTTTTTTGTTTTCGGCTTAGGGTTTACCGCAGCATTTGACCAGCGTTGACTTTGGTCAACGCATGGTCATATTAACCTGAAACTCTCCCAAAATTTTGATTTTCCAAATCCGCATTTTTTTGGCACAATTCCCGAGGCTATACATTGACTTTGAATTAGTTGTGTTGACCTTGTTGTTGCTACTGTTTGCGTTGACCGTTGACTGACATTAGTGACTTTTGTTGACTTTTAGGGTTGACTGTTCTGGCTGTCCGAGAGGGTTGTGTGACACTTCTGGTTGGTTGACCGTATTGAGACTTTGTTGGTTGAAGCATCCTTTTGACCACCGTAACGCACCAACACACTTATATATTTTTGGCTTGTCTTCTGTCGATCTACTGGTATGTTCTATCTGCATTTCACTTTCTTGTTTATGTGATTGTTGACTAATATTGGGATAAAAAGTAAAGTTGCATCAAGCATAGAACATCTACAAAAATTTATAGAAATTTTTTGTGGTGTGTTCTAGGATGGTTTGTCTCCAGGGCTTGTGAATAGTTTGAATGTGAAACATGTAACCTCAGCAATGGTTGAAATTCTTTTATATTTTTTTGCAGTTGAGTTTAATTGGTGACAATGATGGACATGGATTGCAATGGCTTCATTTTTCATGTGCGATCAGGATTGAATTTGATGTGATCCAATGGCTGGGAGTTTTTTTTGTTGATCCATGTGCTTTGATCTGTCTTAATGAGAAATACAATAGGTTGAATGTCATTTATTGAATTTATTGGGTGGGTGCCATTTATTGTACACAATGGGTTTAATGTTGTTATTTGCTGGGTGCCATTTATTAAACACAATGGTTTTAAATGTTGAATAACACAGCAGTTATGGCTTACATACATTTCATTTTATTATGTGCAGGTATTGATATTTACTTGTGATACACATCATCTGGGGTGATCAGATGGGATGAAGTGACTTCCTTTTGTACTTCTTGAATTGACCATTTTGGAAGGGAAAATTGTTTTATGAGTTTTCTAGTTGACACAATAGGATTTGTACTCTTAATACTTATTAAACTATTTATGGACATTTGTGGGCCCAGTCAATGACTTGGGAAATTTTGGACATAATTTAATATATATTTGGACTTCAATTTATTTATTTTTGTTTAATTATTGGTTGCATATATGTCTATTTTTGGTGGGTTGATGGGACCAGTACTATAACAATTACTGGTCCCTACACAACATTAGACATCTCTCCCCTATGATGACTGATATTGCATATTTCCTTCTCATTTTGTAAGCTGACTTTTCAAATATTTTAAGATTTAAACACTAGGTTATCATGATTTTCAATTAAGCACATTGTACTTTCTGGAATTCTATTGTATCATAAAAGTACTTTGTAACAAACAACGAGAAAAACCTTGATGGTGGATACCATAATGGCGACATACATAATCATAATGGAGATGAGGAGAAGGGATGTGATTCAAAACTCAAGATTTATCATTCATTTTTCTGTGCGTGTACTGATCAATTGATCATCACCACTGTTGTGGACTTTCAAGGAAAGAAGTGTGCATGAACTTAATTGGATGAGCATTGATTGTGAGGTGATTTTCATACGACGACTATACGTCAAACATGATTACAAAAAAAGAGCCACTACAACTGAACCAATCAAAATTCAAAAAATTTAGAATTAATATATATATATATATATATATAAAGATAAATTTAACCTTACAAATTTGTGTTTGATTTTTTGGTCAAATAACAACTATTTCAAGTTCAAAACATTATCGAATGTGTTATACCTACCCTGAGGTAGGGATAATAACAATGTTTGTAAGCTTTATCAAGTGGTTAATTCTGAATGACCTATAACATTCACAATATGTAATCTCAAGTCTTTAGAACACACACTCATCAGCACATCATAACATAACTTAACAATTATATATATAAATAAGGATAAACAAAGACAATCTCTTGATATCTATATTGATTCTTTGGTGTTTGTACATTCAACTCTCTTAAATATCAAAATATAATACTTTATATTTCATGTTTTATAAATTAAGAAAATTTATAGTTTATTATTATTATTATTTTACAAAAAGTGTATACTTATTTTATAAATACAAGTTATATAGTCACATTAAATACTTCAACACATACATTTTATGATACCTCATGTTTAGAATGCACATAGACATGTAAAACATATCATTAATTGCTAAAAATTATTGAAGTTTGTTGTCTAAACAAGGGATTTGTATCAATTTCATGGGGTTTAATAAGATGCATAACTTCCTATAGGACCATGCCATGTGGAATTTCAAGGAGAAGGGATGAAGGTTAAAACACTAGATATAAATCCATATCTCATAAATTTCTAGTTCACCTCCACTTGCATGTAATAAATGTACTAACTCAATAATTTCTACAACTTTGACCAAAATTGAGCAATTGATTTAAGAGTATATTGGTGGCAACCTACCTCTTCCACTGAATCAATCTTTCTCTATCTTCTTGGCATTTTTTGATGCTTTTTTGGGTCCCATACTTTTGAGGTCATTTTGAGGCCCTAAACAATATTTTGGGGCCATTTAGGGAGCCAAGGGTTTTCATAGCATACCTTGGCCCTAGCCAAAAGTTGTAATCCTTGAATCGTTCTTTCCAATGAGCTATTATGTGCACCAAATGGAGATGGTATGCAAAAGTTGTGCCTCGAGGAAGTTGATGTACCAACCAACAAAATTAGGGAACACAAACCTTTTAGCACTTCATCTTCTAGGGTTAAGGTTTTGAATATCTATGGTTTTGTATTTATTTTAAAAGGTCATTCTTTTGGCCTGTTGTAATAGCCTTTTGTGAATGAGTTTTGTTGCAATCTCTCTTCAGAGATAAGTTACCACCATTCGAGCCAATTTATGTTCTATATTATTTTTCTATTTTATTTATTAATAAAAGTTAGGGTTTCATTATATTACTATGTTTTATACTATATTTCTATGTCTCTGCATTTTATTTCCATCTCTTCCTTTCATTTCGTTACTTATACAAACTGAATCCATAATTCTACATTGCTTTGCAAAAATATTGTTCATTTCAAATCAAAATTAAGTAATTCAAATTGTTAAATATATACTTAATCATTCCACACCTTCCAATATGTATTTTTAAAATTAACCTTTAGAGATTGCATAAAACTTGTTTCCATGTAAAGAAAATCCCCAATTACCTTATTTATACCATGCCCCAAAAATCTTTTTAATACCTTAACAAAATGTCCTTTGGACTTATCTAATACATACTTTAAAAAATTAACAGGTGCACATCTTTGTTTTCCTTGATCCATCTTAAAATGTTGTAACAAATTATCCTTTGACCTATATTGGATTATTTTACCAACATTACAATAATATATACCAATAACAATTTCAAATGGCATTTGAATAATTCAAATTAGTGAATTTCCCTTTAAAAAAAATGTCACACCTTTCTACATTGTTATATCTTTATCTTAATTTTTTTTTTATATACATCAACCTCCTTTTTTCAAAGATGTATATCAACCTCCTACTACCAACTAAAACAACACGCAAAGGACAAAGTGATACATTTGAACAAAGGAATGGTTTACTATTATTAGAGAAGGTTTCATTATTATTAGTGACTAGGTATATTGATATAATCACCTTAAGCCATTAAATAACGGGTATGACCCGCATCGTTCTTACTAAAGGGAGCACCACATCGATGCACACCCTCGAATATACGACCACTTCATTGACCACACCATTGTTGGCGTCAGTTTGACAAGTTGCAACCCGATATAACCAAACAGAAATATGATTTTTAAAATTGATTTATTATATATATATATATAATAAATGGAACACACTAAGACAATTAAATCAAATCATGTATGTTGCATTCAACTTATAGGCATTTCGATTTATAAGATTTAATAAATGAACAAATATATTTATTTTTTAAAATAAATATAATTAAAATGAAATTTCTATAAATTTAGATATAAATATAAATTTCAAACAAATTAATAGAGTTAGTGTGGTTTGACTTGAAGGCAAAAGCTATAGTTATTACTTAGATCCGAACTTATAATAATTTGTTAATTATTTGTTTTATGTTTTTTTTTAATAATAACAAAAAATTATATAGATAGCAAAGAGTCATTAAAAAATCAAGATGGCGATATGGGAATTTAAGTTTCATACCATATTATAACACTAAATATATTTAGGAAAAACTAGAAACTAGATAGATACACCATTGAGTCTATTGCTCATCAAAAACTCTCGAGAAATATCAACATAGTAAAAACCATAACTTCAAGAAGGCCATCCACGCAGAAACATCATCTATGCAACAATCATTGAGACCATTTTCGCCTATCATGGATATCAGTAAAAAATGTCCATTTGAAGGTCAGCAACGCCAACTGCTATATTGAGACCCCAGGGGCACCACACCCTCATAGGAAAAGTCAAATGTTAAGACCAACACATCGACAGTCACAGAAACAACTCTATTGAACCACCAAGGTCGTCATTCCCTCAAGAAGATCCATCCAGTAAAAACAACAATGCCTACAGGATCCGGAGAGTATAACAACACCCAAAAAAATTGCAGAAACAAATAGATGTCAATCCAAATATAGTCCAAAAATAGTTTAGAAAACCTTATGAGCACTAACGATTCCTTCAATAACCATAGACATCTCGTTGAGCTTATAACATCCATTTCAATCCAATATAATGATTAGTGGCAAAGGTGAAGTACGAGAAAGTGGAGATTGAGGAATTGTTGGGTCATTAACAACCACAGGAATATCTATTATCTCCTCATAATCACAGTACGAGAGGACGTATTTCTCCACCATATGCAAATGAGAGACAATATCATCCAAGTATAAACACACATTTCGAAGAGGTCTCTTGATGTCTTCTTGCCTTGCAAATTTTTTATAGTTGTCCACCTGTTTGTCACGATGAACCAGACGAATAAGCATATCCATCTATTGATGCATAGCCATAGAACCTAGAAAGTGTAACCTCCACTATCTAAACTTGCCTGGGTTTGGAACCCAATTGAGATTCTCAGCACTCACCTTAGGATATGAAAAGTAGGGACGATCCCCAAACTCCTTAGATTCTAGGTGCAAAATATTTCTTCAAAACTCCACTGGGACCAATTCAAAGTAAGTAGCCACATAGTTACAACCAAATTAACTTTGACGGTGAGAAGTTGGAGTACTAGCACCACCTCTACAACTTGCCATCCTTTGTTGAGGTGGCATAGTTGTAGAGAAGAATGGAAATTTCACTGAGACCTGGACTACACTAAGACAATACTAAAGTGTTTAAACGTCAACCGAGGAAACAACATATCTTCCCCAATAATCCCCCGAGTTATCCATGTAATACCTAATATCAACCACAACCTATGTATCATATACAACAATTTGAAAAGACTGAGATAAAATTGACTAAAACCCTGTGAGGACAATATGTACTGAAATACAAGGTAACATTGACAAAACCACAACATATACAATGTAGGCTGAGAAAACCTTAGTCTTGTATCACAAATTAAACATTGGAATCGTCCATAAGACAACTACTAAGAGAAAAGATAAAAATCGGAGATTCGACTATCCTAAAAAAAAGTTTTGTCTTTTAATCTATGAAAGAAAGGATATACCCTAAAACCAAATTGAGAAGTTTATGGGTGCCAGACTCCACATATCAAGACAAGATAGTTAAAATAAACACTTGCAGATTCAGTGCTCTGGAGCGTCGATGTGACTAGAACCACAACCAACTCAAACACTGACCTTGTACCAGTATTATGGACGAACGAGGTAAAAAACATGAACCATGTGGTGAAATATTCACAACTATGGGAAAGAGTGGAACCAATTCTGGGTCTCCCTTAGAACACCAAGAACACCCAAAATTACCACCACAAAGATACAAACTACCCCTAGTTATCAAATATTTGAGTTGAGAGGAATATAGATAGGTAAGGTGTGGAATCTTGCTCCCCAGCACCCCAGATTACAATGTACCACTATCACTGCGAACCTAATCCCATACATTTATAATTAAAGTACTAAGGAGAATGACCCAGGGAAAGCCAAGGGTTTCCATAACACCCTCAAACCTAGAAAGGACAAGTGTATATACTGGCACACATCTCGAGACCAACATTCTTCTTATGGTACACCCTTTCATCAATGAGATCCCTACAAGCACAACAACCATAACTCGACGCCTCAACCATAACTCAGAGGATTGAAAACACTCCATGCTAGTGATAACCTCGAGACTCCACAAATGTGTGTCTTCCTTCTTGCATTTAATATAATTGGACATTGGTTGCATTGAGTAAAAGAGACACGCATTAACCAAACACGTAGAAGCCATGACTGGACAATGGGTGTATTTTGTGCGCATATTTAGACATGAATTAAGCACTATATACACACCCCATCAGGGAAGTGTTAGTAAAATGAGCAATATCATTTGCGATTAAAACATTAATGTGTTGCCTATCCTTCTCCCAACCCTGAAATGGCTAAGATAAAACAATATAAATATTATGAGAAGTACAACCCATGTTTTCTAAATAATCCACCATGCCATTGTGAGCTTGTCTCATATGTTGTACCATGACCTATTCAAATTGTTTCAAAAAATGAGATATATTAGTCACTACACCTTCTAATCTCCAGCTACATATAGTTTTCGAAACAATCTGGCCATTTAAGAGTCTTTGAACGTATTGAACATCCAAGAAGAAATATCCTACGCTCTATAATAATTTAAATCATTATCGAAAGCTATCAAGAGACCTCGATAATAATTATTTGCTTTGTCTATAAAATAATCTAAATAATAGTTATTACAAAAGTTTAAAATCATTCCAAAATTATTCCGACCAAAAATGAAATTGTCCAACTACTTAACTTCACTACATTTGATGAGAGGTTGAATAAAAGGAAAAAGAAAAAATTAAAATTTACATTACATTAAAATAAAATGTTTCATTAAAAGTGATTTTATGTTGAATTTTACTTAATAATTTCATTATTTAGTTAGATTTCATTATCTATATTGTATATAATTAAATTTTAATAATGGTAAAGTTTATTGTTTTATCAACATTTTTATAAAATGCAAATTTTATTTTATTAATCATCATAAAAATTTATTTTTTATTATTAAAAATAATTTTTATTAATAAAAAAAAGATAAATAGAAAAACATAATTAATCTTTAGGTTTTAATATTTTATTTTTATTTTTGACCTCCAATGTTAATAGATGTTGTATATTAAGTATCTTTTTTCATAATATAAAATATTTCAATTTTATTTAAGAAGTAGAAAAAAATAAAACATAAATGTATATTTGTATATATATTTTTTATAAATTATTGAAATACACTTAAATATTACAAGTATTTATTAAATTTATTTTTGATAAAATGTTTTCACTAATTAACTTGTCTTATTGTACCTGTCGCAGAGGTATTATGCATCAAGTTTTTTGTGATGTAGACATTAATTCTTATTTCAACAAAACAAATTTTACAATTCTCTATAGTTAAATTTTAATATTTATTAATATTTATTTATTTTAATTTATTTATCTAATTTTTTATTGGCTAATATTTTCAACATGTTATTGCAAACACTTTGCAATTCGCGCCTTTTCTGCCGCGGTTGTACGAGGCGGACTCCGCCGACAGTTGTACAAGGCAGCATCGTAAAAGCGCGTTGAGTGTAGTACTCAGTATGATTCTACAAGGTTTCCAATTAGACAGGTGTACATGAAGATAAGCCATAAGAGGTAATGATTAGACAGGTCTACGGGATGAAGGAAATCATGATTGCAAACTGCTAAGAAACCTGACAGAAGCAGTTATAAGATAATTTATCGGAATCTGAGATATAGAGTTCTCCGACCAATGTTTTTAGAGCACTTAGAAATTTACTCTCAACGACATGTAGTTACCAAAGCACTAAATGCTAAGAGTTGTGTGCATAATTAGAAATAAAAGCAACAAAAAAAATCTCCATAGGAAATCATCAAAACTTTATTCATCTACTATTTACTCGAAAATTTTACCAATGGTTGAGGTTCTGAAGCTACCCACAGTTGTATTGCATATCTGAAATAGTATAACACCAATGATTCTTCATGAAGAGATGAGTATAAAAACAATATATCTAAGTACCAAGCAAGAATGACTATGTTATCTGCTTTTACACAAACAAAAATGACTAGCATAATTCCAAACATCCAGAGTTACTAAAAAGGAAAAAGGGAAGACATGAATGATTTACAATAACAATGATAGCAAGTTAATAATTTATCATGTTGCTTAGTGATAGAGGCATATGCATAGTTATATGTATGTTTACGGAAACTTTAATATAGGAATAACAAATTCCTGGAATATATTTATGGACAAACAACAAAATTGTTGAGGTATAAATAGTTAATTTCAGATAATCTAACAACAAAACCTTCTAACTATTTGTATTTTTTATACATAGATCTTTCTTTATCTACTTGAAAGTAGGGTGTTAAGGACAAGAAGTGTCAAAATTAATTTATTTTTATATTTTTCATAGTGGATTAAAATGATATTTTTTTAATAAAATATTTGTGTTAAATTTAACATTGATTTTAATTTTTAATATCAAATATAATAAATTTTCATTTTTCAGAATGTAAAAGAATTAAAGAAAAATACAATTGGCATATTGCATGATAAAATTAAGTAAGATGATATAATTCATATTTGTATTTATTAATTATTTTAATTATAAAAATTTAAAATTTAAAATTTAAATTAAATTATCTTTTAAATAAAATTTATCATTTTTGTATTATTATTTATTTTAATTATAAAAATTTTAAAAAATTATTTTAAAAAAAATAATTGTAAAAAATTATTAGAATTAAAATTTGTTGAAATGTTAAATAAATCTAAGACAAATAATAATATTTAAAATTGTGATTTTTTTAAATAATTTTAGTAATTGGGATTATGTTAAATAGTTGTAGTGAATAATTATTATTTTTCTAATTCAGATTTAAATTTTCACCAATTACATGATAAACATTAATGTTTTGATGATTATTACTTAAATTAGTTATATTTAAACTAAATGGCACCTTTATTACAAAGCAAATTCTCATAAACTTCCTCAAAGTCAAATTGCAACATTACTATATTTACACTAGTAATTATCAATTGGCTACCATCATCAATACAAAAGTTATTTTACTATAATTTAGATAGATTTAAACTACTACTATGTAGCGCATAAATTTTTAATTTTTACTTTAATTTAATTATATTTAAACTAAATTAACTTTATTACAAAGCAAATCTTCATAGACATGCTCAAACTCAAATTGCAACAATTATTTCTAATTTAATGGAACTATACTTTATTACAAAGCAAATCTTCATAAACATGCTCAAACTCAAATTGCAACATTACTATAATTACATTAAGAGGCATGTAATAGCTATCCATAAACATTTTCAAAATCACATTGCAGCATTATTATATTTAAATTAAGTGGCAAGTAGTAGCTACCTTGTAACCTTGTCATATCACCATATAACTATTATATGAACAAAACTGATGCATTTTATGAATTTAAAACAAAACATTTAGGTACATATATTTACAAATATAAGATTTTGGAAAATACCTTGTTGACAATTATGTAGGTAACCAGGTCATAATATTTGATTCTTAGGAATTAAAGGAAAATGCTTAAGTTTTTTTTATTATAACATAAGGAGTCTCAAAAGCGTTTTTTTATTATAACATAAGGATTCTTAAGTTTATATGATTATCAAATTTTTTGTTATGACATCGAGGTGAGGTTAGGTGTAAGACCATAAATCTATATATTGATGTACATCTCAACATAACGAATAAATTATGGGTTTGGATGTAACATCTTAACTCCCAACTTACACATAAAGTTAACACATACTTGGGTTTCTAACCCTCGACAATATTTTTGTGAAAATAAGAAACATCAACCAATTATGGGAAAGGAGCTCATTTGTAACATACAGTCAAATATATAAAACTTTAGTTCTACACATTAAATAATTGGAAAATAAACATTTAACAAATAAATACAAGATGCTCCAACTTGTTAAGTCTATATTCAAATTTACTTAAAGAAGCTTGTATTTCTAATTCAACTATGAATTTTGAAAATGGACGTCACTCAAAATTTTGGTTCTATGTCCAACAAAATCTAACTCTTTAATTCAAAATATATATAGAGAAAGAGAAAGATGTTAAGTCCTCCAGTTGGCTCTCTTTACTCAATTCCTTATCAAGTTAGGTTGAGATATGCATTTGTGTGAAAAAAACTTGGTATTATATGCTTGTATTATATAATTGAATATGCATTAAGATTCTAAATTTATTTAATTAAACAGAAATCAAATAATAATTAAAATAAAAACAAAGAATGACTAAGACAATTTCCTTAAAAAGGATAACTCAAACTAAGTAAAGCCATAAAGTTATGGCTTGAAGGCATCTTGTAACTAACATACTATTGAAAAAAATTATCATAATCTAAAAGAAATCCAAAAAGGAGCATGATTCAAAATCTAGAAACGTGCAATTCTATTCTATAAAGTTTTGTTTTATAAGACACTTTCTTGTGTGATTCTATGTTAATTCAAAAATAGAAAATAAGAAATTAAAAAGTATTGAATGGTTATGGATTCTCATTTTGAATTTGCTTTAAAGTTTTTTTTTAATCTAATTCTATGATTTACATGTTTCTAACAAAAGAAAAAAAAATATCTTAAGAGAAAATAGAGTAAAAAAAACCATGATTGAAATGGAGTTTGAATTTCATTATACTCAAACTTATTTTTTACAATGTAAAAGAACACACCTACAAATAATAGAAAGTGTTTTGAACAAATCCATAAACGAAATGCTCAAAGGTTATTGGACAACAAGGGAATTACAAAAATTATTAACTATGATTACAAAGAAAATAGTGGCTTCAATAAACATGATAACAACATTAGAGCATAAGGGAGCATATCTCAACATATGGAATGCAAAATAATGAATTAAATACCTTGATTAATGTATTCACTACATAAGACCATCATTTATACTCAAATTTATACAAACTCCCTTAAATTGGTGAACAATTGGTCCACTTTGATCATCTAATTCATGCCTAAGAACCATGTTTTATGTCCTAATGTACACATCAATCAACCCAATCATGACAACATCTAATCAATTTGAAAAACTAATCAACGTGTTGCTCAACATACCAATTGGCCATCAAATGTCTCTATGATCTATAAATTGTCATGGATATTCCATTGGAACAATTCATCACACCATATCTAATAAATTTCCTAAAATCTATACTATGTGCGTTAATTTTTCGTTTATATTTCAAATTATTTAATAGCTAAGTTTATGCTTAAATAAATGAAATAGATAAAATCAAAGAAATAGAGAATAGAAAGAAATAGACACACACTGTCCAAAATAGACATAAGTTTTTCCCCAAGAAATATTTACAAGAGAAGATCCAACTAGAAGGTGAGGTTGCTCAACTCTCTTTTATCTACTATGGAAATATGTAAGTATAAAGGAAGAGGTACCCTCTATGGAGTTACGTGATATTTGTGGCCTAGAAGGTTGCTACGAAAATTTAACCCCCTTGCTCTGCCAAACTATGGAATAAAATAAAATAACATAGAATGTAATCCCTACTTATACCAGAGGGTTGGATCAATTGGTCGAATCCCCATCATTAAATCACCTTTTTTATTGACGGGTGATGATTTTAATTCTCTCAACACTCTCGGGGTCAGGCTCTGTGATTGAGATGGAAAAGTGATCCCTTTGGGTGGATCTGCCTGGTAAAAATATTTTATGGATGTAGTGGTCATCTTTGGGGTATGTGACATCTTTGGGGTATGTGAACCACATAGAAAAAAAAAAATGTAACCTCTGTTGCTCCTATCATCCCAATATTTAACATATTTAGATAGTCCAATAGGGGGAAGATTTGATTCCCTCAACCTTCAACTAAATTTACAGATTTTGAAATTCTATGTGCTTCTTGAAATTCTACATGTGGCTAGCCCTATATGCATGAGTAATGAGGGTTGACATGGAATCCTCTAGTACCATGGTGGCCAACACAATAAGTCAAATTGTGAGAGGCATAGCTTTTTTATATAACTTATCGTTGGAAAGACCTTTGAGTGTGGAACAAATCTAAATGACCTCACATAAATGAGGGTTTTTTACCCTAAAAAATGTTTATTAATGCCTTAAAATGGCTATAAAAGGTTTCAAACCCTAATTCTCCAAACTAAGACCCACAATTAAAATGAATCTACAAGATAATACCTCCAATATTTTCCACTGTGAAAGCATCGAGATAAGTGAAAAAATATATAATGATATAATCCAAGTTACTATAGAGTTACATTAAAAAATTATATAATCTCTAATGTTGGGAAGATCATTCCTTTCTAACACCCCATTTTTTGCACAAATATTAGAATATAGAGGTGGTGGAACTATCTTTAGATGACCCTCATATTTGTAGCTTCCTAGAGCGTAATCATAGCCTAAACTTTCACATGCTTACCTTTTATTAATGGTTTCATAAACAAAATTCCAATATGATCATATACTTTGCAATAAATAAGAGACACAACTTTATCATGCATACATTATATTAAATAGCGTACATGAATCTCCACATGCTTCATTCTAATGTGAGTATTAGGGTTATTAGCTCCCTATATTACACTTTGATTGTAAAATACAATATATTCAACTTCCCAAATGAAAATTTGAACTCACCCATTTGAACATGAATCCACAATTCCTATGTGTTAGCATTAACGACACATATATATTCAACCTTCATGGTTGAAAAGGAAATAGACTTCTATTTCTTATAATTCCACTCTATGGGACCATATCCAAGATGATCACATAGTTAGAAGTCAACTTATTATAATAGTTATAATCCATCCAATAAAAGTTAGCAGAATCAACCAAATGGTTCATATTCTTGTTACAATAATTTATACCAATTCGATATGTACCTTTGAAACATAAAATAACCCTCTTTGTAGCCTTCAAGTGCCTCTTTTTCCATATTACATGAACTTGGAGACCACACTAAGCAAAGGATAATAGGTCAACTATGAGTCAAATAAATTAGATTGTCAATAGATTCATGTAGATAGTAGCATAAATTTTTGAAGAGTCACACTCCTTAGTCAATGTTATTCCCAACTGCTATGGAGTATTAATGGAGTTATAATTATCCATTGTGAATTCTTTTATTTTATCCAAAACATAATTAGGTTGAGAGATAAAGAGACTAATGGCCATATCCAATACTTGGATAACCCTAAATAAATGCAGTAGATCAAGGTCAATCAATTCAAATGTATTTATCAATTTCTCCTGAAAACCCAAATCTAGTCAACACTCTCATAACTAAAGAGTAAGTAATTGACATAAAATGAAACTCTGAGTATATCTTTAACATCAAGAAACACGTGAATATTGTGATTTTATTCACAATACTTGAAACCGGGATTGAGGAAGAAAATGTCAACCTTCTCATACCACACCCTAGGGTCATATTTGAAACCATACAAGTATTTCTTTGATCAACACACAAGACTACCATCCATCTCAAATCCTAGTGGTTTCTCCATATAAATAGGAATATGTAAGAAAACACTCATGGAATCCATGTAATGTATCTCATATTCAGGTTAAAAATAATTTTAATGCGTGTTATCTATATATTAGAGAAAATGTCTTAGTTTATTCCATGCCATCTTACTGAGGAAACCCTTTTTCTACCAAACTAACCCCTTATGTCTCCCAACAAAAAAATTTGATGTAAATTAGTAATGTAGACCTATCAACAATTAACCACATTATTTCCTTGCAATTAGGTAATTAAATCAAGGTTTTATTTTCCATAACGAATTCTACTCTTTAGCCATAAAATTCTTTCATTTAGGCCAACCATATGCATATAGATATGTATCATGATCACATTCCATCAAAGAAACATTATCATGTTTTTTATATCATTTAATATTCATTGAGTCATTTACATTACTTGCATCAACACCTGTAGCTCAAATTATTAATTAACCCACTATCTAAGTCTAGTTTCCCTTATAGAGGTAGTTCCTACAACAAATTCACCATAAGAGGTCATATTAAAGCATCCACACACTCCATTGTTTATAATTGACTCTAATGAATAAGGTCAATTGTAATTCAAGCTAATCATATATGTTGCCTATCTAGTTGAAAACTCAATTGTTGTGCTAGACAATGTAGGGTATAGATTAGTCGATCTAGAATTCATCATAATTCCATAGGTATCAACACTCAAAATTAAGAAATAAGAGTTCAAGGATAAATAACTTAAATTGTACTCATCAAATACAGCATCCCTTCTACAAATAAATTCATACTCAATAAGATTAAATAGCCTCTAGTCTTTGACTCATTAATGTAGCCTACCATGATAGAAGCATCATTGTTTGCATCTAGCTTCATCCACTTATCATCCTGAATATGAGCCCAAAATATACATCGAAACATTCATGAGTATCCAAAATAGAATTCATATTTCTCTATTCTCAAGATGATTCTTCTACATAACATTGTTTGAATTACGTTCAAAAGAATCAAATAGTTGACAACCCTTGCCCAAAATTTAGTCGAAATAATTTTTGCATGAAGCAAACACCTTTCCATTTGAACCAATTTCTAATCTTCCTTTTTGCAACATCATTATATTGATATGTGTAAGGTACAAATATCTACTAATAGAATTGCGTTGTGACAAGTATCTCTCGAATGCATTGAACATATATTCTCCTCCACTTTTAGTTCTTAAATATTTCATAGGTCGACCACATTGCTTTTCAGCCAATTTTCTAAACTCTTTGAACTTTTCAAAGATGTGATCCTTCTTCTTCAAAAATATAACCAAGTGTATCTAAAAAATCATCATTGAAGATAAAAACATACTTGCATCAACTAATAATGGTTGATTCATCATACAAAGGTCACTATGGATAAGTTCCAAATATGTCTTTGCTCTCCAAGTTTTTCCTTTCTCAAATGTAATCTAGTGATGCTTTCTCAAAATTCTCTTGGATATTCATACCTCTTAGCTTCCATCTCATTGAAAGCTACCACAATAGAGCATAGGTTCTTGTGGGATATTGATTTTAAGTCAACTTGGCTCCTTGTCAGTTAACCTCTTTATTTACTTTAAAAGAAGCATAATGATGTTTTTTTTAATAACATTTAACTTGTTGATACTTTCTTATGGTAGGTCATCACAATGATTTATGCCAATTTGTGATTGTATGGTATTATGCAATTCCAAATATTAGAATAAATATGGACCACTTGCCATATTTGCTATAGTTTTAGGGTGATTCCCTAGCTACGTGAATCTTGAGCCATTTAGCCCTTCTCATTCCACTTTTATCCATCATAATAGAGTTGTTAGCACAAAGTCAAACAATTGTTTTGAAAAGGGTGGGAGTGTTGGGTATGTGTTATATTCTTTCCACGAATAATCATGCGCAAGGGGGTAAGAGGGGGGGCGATAGACCCCCCTTTGCGCTGGGCGCAACGGGGGGGTCACAGGGGGGGCGGTAGCCCCCCCTGTTGGGGTTCGGGGCAGCGCCCCGACGAAATTTTTTTGGTCCTTAATTTCCGGTGGGCAGTCCGCGCCCATGGTTTTGTGCATGGTTTTGCACATGGTTTTGAGGTACGATGGTTTTCGGCCCCTGGTATTTTTGTAGATCCGGTCAAGGGAACTACGGTTATGTTCTAATCTAGGGTTAATGGATTATGGTTTATGTATGCTTCGGCATGTATATATATGTGTTGTAACACTAAAAGGAATATAATGAAAAATCAAGCTGGTCATCCCGATTTGGGATCTAGGGGAAAATCTCTGTGTTTATCTATTTTATGTTTTATGCTCTCGCTATTGTTTGTTTTCTGTTATAAGATTCGTGTGTAGATAAATTATGTTCAGGGTTAAAACCTACAGGGAGAGAGTGCACAATGTGTCTACCTTTACTATTGATGGGAAAAAGTTTCATTTGGTCATACTCGACGACACCAAATTCCTTGGGCTAAGAAAGGATGGAACCCACCTCTAAAAATACATGTTGTTATCAATAATTCAAACCCAACTCCAAATGATAATAACGATCTCACCATACTACAAACATTATGTTTTATTTGTTTATGTTTCATATTTTGTGTTAAATATTATCCAACTCCAAATAATAATAATGATCTCACCATGCTACAAACATTATGTTTTATATTTTGTGTTAAATCTTACTATTTTATTTCCAGATATCTTAAATTAATCTGTCTTTTTTTTAATTATCAAATTTTACTAAAAATTGTAACTTAATAAGAAATAACTTGATATATTGGGTTGAAACGAACTATAAAGGTCAAATTATTTATTCTCTTAAAAAAATTATTATAATAATACAATGACAAAGAGCAGGAGAAAAAGGAAAAGCCAATGGAGAAACCAAGACAAACGTGTATGACACATAAATTTAAATAATAATTTTCATACATGTATTAAAAACTTATTATATTATTTGAATTGAATTGAATATTTATGCACATGGCTATGTTTGAAAGTTGTTTGTTCAGCATAAATTAATAATTTTGAGTATTAATTTCTAAAATTGTGTGTGCATACGATGAGAGTGACAGGTGTATATATATATATATATATATATTCATTATTACATAAAATTTAATTATGATTATGTTTTTATTTTGAGTTATATTGTATTTATTTTATGGTTATATGTAAATATTAATTTTATATGATTAATTAATAATATTAGTGTGTCAAAGTATATAAACAAAATAGCTACCATTTAAGAAATGTAGTATTATTTAATTTAAGAAGTGTAGTATTATTTACTTTATTATGATTGAAAATGAATTATTTAATTCTAATAACTAAGAAATAATATTAAATATTTATTTTTTATATTTATTATTTTTTGTTGGGTTGAAATTTATTATTTCAATATAATTTACTTGTGTTTGAGATTTAACATATGATTTTAAAAGTCAAATTTGGGTTTTATTTTGTAAGATGGTTATGGTTCCAAATTTATAGCAGTTAAAATAATAATAATAATAATCTAATTATGTTAAGAGTTAGTATGACATGGATTGAGTGCAATATCTAAGTGATTTTGATGACTCAAATGCCATTGAGTTGTGGTTTCTTAAATCATAGGCTACTCCTGCAAGTCATGGACATGCTAGCAAACAAAAAAATATGATCTCAAATAGATTAATTAGTAAATATTAAAAGGACTTAAATGAGGACATAATTCTAGATGTCGTGTTAGACATAAATTTAGGGGTGACAAGTGTGAGGGGGGTCATTTATGATCCTAGGGGAAATTTGAGTCTATATTGGAACATGAACCTTAACCAACAATGAGGCATAAGATATATATGTATTCTAAGCCATGTAGCTTTGAAAGGAAAAGGAATTTGACAAGCAATGGCAGTAGGGTACTCAACACTACTAATCAAAGCAATCCATTATCAAAAGGCTCCATAAGCCTCAATTTGAACAAGCTCCTCCAAAGATTTTTTTCAAAATCCAAGAAATGAAGTTTACAAAGTTTTTTCATATTCTCCTAGGCCAAAACAAGCTAGTCGATGCACAAGAAAATAAGAGGGCCTAATTAGTGAAATGTATGTCCAATAAACCAAAGTTGATATTAATAGATGTTGTTAATCCTCATCAACATAATATATGAGTGTGTATGTGTTAAATGATACAACTATGAAAAAGAGGAGGTGGAAAGTGGAATGGGAGTCTTCAAGATCTCAAAGGAAACATGTTGAGGTCTTATGCTTGGGATTCAGGATGTGTCTCCAAAAAACTTTCATAGGCTTGTTCTCTGAGTCAAGGGCCCTCTATTTCAAAGGATGAAGGAATAGAGCCTCTTAAAGTCTTAGGGGGATAAATGGTCATAATCAAAACAATATTAGGCTTAGCCAATATCGAAAGGAATAAGATAAATTTCCTTACTTGATGGATCAAGCAACTTTTAATTCATTTTGACCAAGTCTCATTTTCCACATTATGAGAGACTTGAACACTAAGGTTGATCACTGAGCCAAGATGGCCACTTATCTAACACTTTGAGTGGAACCATAAATACCATCTAATTAAGTGGAACACTATTTCTTACCCCAAATATCTTGGCAGATGGGGTATTATTGACACAAAGGTATTTGGATGGTCATTACTAATGAAGTCCATGTGGTGGGAACCGTTTGGAAAAGGTATATGGAAAGATATTATATCAAGAAAACATCATAAAGTTAGATCAATTACATACTAGATTCAGATGGGGGAAATCATCATAAGGAAGGGCTCTTTTATATGTCTAAGCTTCCAGAAGATAAAACAAATTTTCTTGCAACGGAACAGATGGTATTTCGGGAGGGGAAATATGATTATTTTGGAAGGGATGGTATTGTTGGGCTATCTGAAAACAATAGACTCACGAAGGACACTGTGGTGGCATTACACCAGAGGGGAATTTTCTTCCTTGAGCAAGTAATCAACGGATGGAATGGTGCACACACAACATGGAAAGAGGTCGAGTATCTTTGTTTATTGGGGTAGACCGCACAAACATGGAATACATACATCAACAGTTTAAGAAGAACGGGACAATGTCGACACCCGAGAGGAGAAAGTCTTTCATGGGAAGGAATAATATTAAATGGCACAGTGGTTTTTGGGAATTGCTACTTGCATATCATGCACATTGCACAAGAATATGTATCGAGTCCTTGGTTCCTGGCGGTCTGGAGATCAACTGAACCATTGAAAATTATTCTATTTATTTGGTTGGTATGGAGAAACAAAATATTTACTTGGGACAATTTTTGTAAGCATGGCATTCTAGGACCTAGATGGTGCATCCTGTGTGGTGGGGGAAATGAAATGGTGTCATGTCTCTTCATCCACTACAACATTGCTTTACAATTTTTTTCTGTGATTTTATCATCCTATAAGTTAAACTCTATATGTTTTCTTTCAATTGAATATTGTTTAAGATGGGGTGTCTCCAAGGATGGGATACATAACTATATACCAAAGTTTACTTTCTGGAAAATTTGGAAGGCATGAAATCACTATATATTTCGTGGGGCGTCGATTAATGTTTACAAAATTTGTGTAAAAACACTATCTTGGCTGGAGTATATGGAACCTAAGCAGTTGAGTACCAAAGGTTTGTCTAATCGCCTCATGCCTCCATGCATTTTCTTGTTGGCTGGTTTCTTTGATGGTGCTACACAACAAGGTCGTTGTGGATGGCTATGCATCAACGAAAATATGGGCTACAAATTACATTGGCATCGAGGGATGGGTACGAATTACGAGGCAGAGATGGTGGCCCTGTGGGATTTAATGTGGTTTGCCAAAGATAGAGAGATCCATAATATCACCATCTGTGGGGATTCAAAAACAATCATAGATGTATTTTCTGGTATATCAACATTTGACTCTCCAGAACTTCGAGGATGGAGAGATCGAATTAGGACATTGTTATGGGCATTCAGGAGTTTAGACATGATGCATATTTACAGAGAATCCAACAAGACTACTATTCTGGATTTATGCAGGAAAGCAACAGAATAAACATATAAACAAAAATGCAAATATGCAGCAAAAATAACACTTCATTTCATTAATATCAAAGAACTAAAAAAAATTTATAGACATAATGGAAATAAACTAGCTAGGGCACTAGTAGCTTATCTCTTAGAAGAGATGCGGTGGCTACAGGCCTCTGAACTGTGTTACAATGAGGCTTGAGGGCCTATTTATTATTGAGAAACAATAGAAAACCCTAAATATCCAAAAACCTAACCCTAGGAAATGAAGTGCCAAAACTATGGGCCCCGTTTGGGTAAAATGATACATCAACTTCCTGGGGATGTAACTTTGGCATACGATCTTTGTTTGACGTGAACCATACCTTGTTAGAAAGATATATCTAAGGAATACAACTTTTGAGTGAGCAACATCAATATAAGGACCTCTAAGGACCCATGTTGCTCAGTTTTTCCAAAAAATATCGTTTAGGGCCTCAAAACGGCTCCGGATGTTCAGGACCCAAAAAAATGCTAAAAATAGTAAATTGTGATATAATTAAGGAAACTAAAAAACTGAAAGAGACAATGGTGGGGCCCCAAGTGGAATAGGAGGGTGGCCACCAATATCCACCTGGATCATTTCTCCCCCCTTATTAATCAATGGTCCCCATTGCGTTGAGTTCCTCCATGAGATGAGGAAACTTTCACTGAACTTGGTCCCTAGTGAACCACTTGCCTTAGTGTAGAAGTTAGCCAGCATTGAAAACTCGACATAGTTGGATCTTCTAATGGCGAGTGTTATTTATTTACATGTCCATGATACAATCTATGGTGGCTTGTTCCATGCAGTCTGGGTTTAACTCTATTGGTGTGAGTTGTTCTGCAATGTCAGAGGTGTCCAATAGAGGTGGGAAGTAGGGCCAAAGGCAGTCCACATTGAATACTGGGTGCAAACCAAGGAATGGTGGAATATTGAGCTCAAAGGCATTGTTCCCTACAGCCTTGGTGATGGTGTACGACCCATATCGGAGCGGGTGAAGCTTGCGGTGGGGTCCAGTGAGGCGCTCCTTCTGCAAATGTAGCCACACTTTGTCACCCACCTGGAATTTGTGTGGCATCCAATGTTGATCATGTCATTTCTTGTACTTAGAATTGGCTCTGTCCAATATGTCATGAACATGTTGGCAGATGTGCTAAATGCGCTCAATGAAGTTGTTTTCTTTGTCAGCTTCAGACTGGACATGAGCCGAATTGGCCTAAGTAGCCGCAAATGGCATGGCTACGTCAATGGGACATAGTGGCTGGAATCCTAAGCCCACCTGAAAGGGGTTGTGGCTGGTTGAGCTGTGGAGAGCCCAGTTATAACTGTGTTGTACATAGGGGAGGCTCTCATCCCATGTGTGTGGATTCTTTGAATTGTACATGTGCATAATGTGTACAATCATCATGTTGAGGACCTCTGTCTGACCATCAATTTGGGGATGGAAAGATGTGGACTTGGTGAGCTTGGCGTCCAGCATTGACCAGAGGATGGACCAAAATGTGTTAAGGAACCTGATGTCCCGATCTAAGATGATAGACTGTGGGATCCAAAAGTGTAACCACACTCGTTCAAAGAAGATTTTAGCAGTGACTTCTGTTGTAATATTCTTCTTGAAAATCGCCATAATGGCCATCTTCGAGAATCTGTAGACAGCCATGAAAACACAGTTGTTTCCATGCTTAGTAGAAGGAAGGCCCAACATGTAATCCATGGAGATGGATTCCCAACGTTCACTAGGAGTAGGTAGCAGAGTAGAGAGACCTTGCTTCTTGATGGTCGGTTTGGCAATGGCGCAAGTAGTGCAAGATCTGATCCACTTCCCGACATCCTGTCGAAGGTTCGGCCAATAGAAATACTTATGGAGTATTTCCACTGTTTTCTTGACCCTCAAAATTCCCAATGACTCGACTGTAGTGTTCTTCCCAAATCATCTTGGCACACTTTCTTGAAGGAACACAAAGGTGTCCCAGGTGACATATCAATGCATCTTGTAGGTGAAAATTTTTAACTTATGTACCCTCCAAAGGTGTCTTGTATGTGTGGCCGAATTCTAGATCGCTCTTGTAGAGAAGCGGTGAATCAGAAGTCCCGTGCCCACAAGAGTTGAGAACGGTGGTTAGCGCCACGATCAGTGGTTGGATGAGGCAATTTTCAACATTATTGGTGCTACCCTTCTTGTACTTGATGTTTAAATGAAATTGTTGCAGATATGTGGACCAATTATGATGGAAATCGTTCTGCAAATTCCCTTGTGTCTATATGAACTGTAGGGGTTGGTGGTCTATGTGGATGATTGTTTCCTTCCCCAAAATGTAATGCTTCCATTGTCGACAAGCCTGCACAATGGAATGCATTTATTTGTCATAAGTGGGATACTTGCGGACTGTGTCGGACAATGTCTCACTGTGATATGCCACTGGATGGCCCTGTTGAGTAATAACTGCCCCAATAGCATAGTCAGAGGCATCTGTCTCGATCTCAAATGGTTGTTGCAAGTCTGGTAATGTGATCATTGGGGAAGAACAAAGGCGATGTTTCAATTATACGAACGCCTTATGTTGAGATTCCGACCAAAAGAATTTTTCTTTTGCTCCTCCCTTGGTGGCTTGACTCAAGGGCTAAGTGATATGAGAGAATCCCAACATGAACCTGCGATAGAAATTAGCAAGACCCAGAAAGCTGTGAATCTCTGTTAGAGTGGTTGGGGCGGGCCAATCCCGAATGACATGGATCTTGGTTGGATCCACATGCACCCCCCTTTCATCAATAGTATATCTCAGATATTGAACTTGGGTCATGCCAAAAGTGCACTTCTCCAAATTGGCACACAACTTGTGTTGTCGCAGTGTTTGGAGGACCTGTCGGATGTGGTGGAGGTGCTCTTCCCAAGTCTAGCTGAATATCAGAATGTCATCTAAGTAAAACACTACAAATGAGTTGGTGAATGGCCTTAAGATGTCATCAGTCAACCTCATGAAGGTTACGGGAGAATTTGTCAACCCGAAAGGCATGACCAGCCATTTTCAAAAGGCCCTCCTTGGCTTTGAAGGCAATTTTCCACACATCAGAGGGTTTGATTGGTACCTGGTGATACCCAAACTTCAAGTCAATATTGCTAAAATATTTTTCCCCTTTGAGTTGGTCCAAAAGGTCATCAATCTGTGGGATCAAGTACCTATTCCGGATAGTGATATTGTTCAGTGCCCAAGAGTCAATACAAGGTCTCCAAGTCCCATCCTTCTTATGTACTATAAATCCCACACTTCATGTGGCACGTTTACCACTACGGGCGCGTCCACCGGGGCGTTTGACGAGTTCAGGCGTCATGCACCATAACGGGCGCAGGCATGGGCGTATGGCAACAGCCGTGCAAGCATGTGTTATAGCGGGCGTGTCGCACTAGCTGACTTGTTGGACGTTATAGCGGCCGACGTATTGAGGGCGCGGTCGACGCACACCTTGAGCAGACGAGTTGAGCGGAGGGCGTCAGTGGGTCGGCACGGGTCCACTAAAGTGACCCACAACACCCCCATGCCACACTTGATACACGTATATATAGTATGTGCAGATGGTGGAGAGGCATCATCGAAAAACATAACACAATGGTCAAGGTTACTCATTGGAGCACGACGAGCATACCAACAACTCGTTAGTGGAGTGACACGGCAAGCGGCGAAGGAAAGCGAGGGTGAGTCGGGCGGCACACGAGGGCGTCCGCAACGTTCAAGTCGGGCGAGTCGGGTAGCACACGACAGGGCGTCCGCAGCGCACAGGTCGGGCGATTCGGGCAACGCACGAGATCCTCCTCACTACAAACAGGCGAGTCGGGTGACCCATGATAGGGCGTCTCTGCACGAACTGCATGACAGTTTGGAAGCCATTCCGGGAGCATCGGTGGTCGGAATTGAGTGCCATAAATTGCAGAATGTGCGTATTGATAGGCCGCATATAACCATATAGTTGGTAGGTGGATTGGACACACAGGGAACTCGTGGGACGGTCTGAAATGATTTTCAGTGCCGATTTGAGTGACCCGAGTGACCCGGTAGCACTTGGGTAGTTTTGTGCAGGACATTCCCAAGGTGAAAACTAAATGTTGTAAATGATTGTTGTAGGCTATTTTGATGGTTGACAAGCCTTAAAGCTTGGTCAAAAGGATAAATTTTCTTGCCAAGGAGCAGAAGTGGCTTATGCTGGATTGGAACATATTATTTCATATTTATGAAACATATTATCGGGCGGACTCATTATTAAGGGAGTTGCCCCTCCCTTGTATGTATGGGCGTACTTGTGGATTGATAATGATGTTTATGTTTATTTCCGCATATTGAAAGAACATTTGATTAATAATTAAAAAGTGTTGCTAAAGGCGTAGTCTATATACTTGAGTATTTGGAAAAGAAAAAGTACGGTAGTGCTGCACCCGTCTATAGCGTGGTTGAAAGACACCGAAGGTATAGGGGCATGACAGATGGTATTAGAGCTTGATACTGGAAGGATACACAACTGCTGTTGCACATCATTTGGTATCAGAGCTTCATACTGGAAGGATACACAACTGCTATTGCACATCAATTGGTATCAGAGTTGTTGATCCCACACCTTATTGAAGGAGGTTTCAAGGCCATTATCATTGAAGAAAGTAGGGACACAGTTGCAGGGTTGCAAGCGGTGTTGAAGCTGAACTTATACATTGGGTTTCTTTTGAGACCTTAGCTGAAGCAAGGAATTTGTCAGGGCTAGAGCTACAATGGAAGAATTCATCCAAGAAAAGATGAACTTTGAAGGACTTAAAGAAAGGCTATTGAATTGTGTAAAGAAGAGGAATGCATTGAAGAAGAGGCTCTCTGAAGTGAGAGAGGATTACAAACCATTGGTTTGGACGCAAAGATCTGAAGAAGAGAAATATGACTTCGATCTACTCATGGGTGAAGAAGATGATTTGGAAGCCAAGTATGATAAGTTGACTGAACAGCAAGGAATACTTCTATGGAAGTATACCGAGTTTAATAGAATTCTAAGGATGTATAGTGACACGAAGTCCACTATGACCGAACCGAAGGATGTTGGGAATGTAGTTGAGGAGAAGGAAGAACTTGTAGAACAAGTTGAACCTGAACCAAGCACATTACAAGCATTATAGGTTGATCCACACAAGGATGTTGTAGATATGGAAGATGTCAAGGATGAACTTATGAACAGGTTGGACCGAGGCCAAGCAAATTACAAGCATTAGTGATGGATGAGGATGTTGCAGATGTAGAAGATGTCAAGGATGAACTTGATAAATAGGTTGGACCGAGGCCGAGCACATTGCAAGCATCGATGATGGATGATTCTCATAAGGATGTTGTAGAGATATAAGAGATGAAGGATGAACTTGTGACACAATTTGAACCAAGACAAGACACATTGCAAGCATTGGTGGACAAACCACATGGAGATGTTGCAAATGTGATTATGATCGAGGAGGAACTTGATGAGCAAGTGGTACCAGGATCAAACACATCAAAGGCATTAATGAGGATGGAGGACACTCACTTGAGGAGTCTTCATGGAGATATGACTTGTGTTTCATGGAAGCATAAGGAGGATGGACCGCATATGGGGATGAGAAAGAAGATGGATTCTTTGCTAACACCATGGATGACTACTCCTTGGATGCCTACGATGAGACCTTGTACATTGGAGGAACAAGGGACATGGGATGTTACAAACCTTGATGGGGCAATTTGTGACCATACACTTGATAGTTCAAATGCCTTTGACAAGGGTGGAACGTGATGACCTTTATGATGGAAAGGATCATGCTTAGCCACATAGAATGGCAAGTGTTTCGGCATGACCCATAGACTACCTTGGTGGTAGGGCACGTTGGTGGAGTGGACTTCTTCATGGCTTCAACCAAGATGGACCTCCTAGCAGACCTTTAGTGGGGGAGTTGCCTTGAAGGAAGTACTCATAGATGGATGAAGGTAGGAGTGATCGAGAGCACTTCACCTCAACATATGTATGGACATGATGATGATGAGAGTTGATTTGAGTTCACTTAGATGAACACATGGGCAGCCAAAGTCATGGACATGGACTACATGGAGATCTTTTATAGATGGACTGATGGGATGTTGTTCACCATGAGAAACTTGGAAATTGGTTGGATGAGTAGCCTATGAGACATTCATATGATTTGCAGGGTGAGAAATTGTGATGGTACTCATGGCCAATACAAGTAGGCTTGCCAACGCTTTGGATATGATGAGGCATGGGAGTTCATGATGGAGTTGCATTCATTGGAGACTTCATATTATGGTGATCTTGGAGTATCTGACTCATTAAGGAGTTGAGGTTAGGATTGGTCTTGGTTTTGATGAATTATGGGATGCATACCTTGGAGCACATTTATGGGGTGTGTTCAGGAGGAGTCACTTGATGGGGATGATCGAGCTAGGACACTTTGGAGTTTTATGGAGATGCAGCGATGGGGATGCCTTGGTGGTAAACACTTTGGCATGGGCTTGAGTCTACTTGACTATTGTAGAGGTAAATCCCCTCTCCGGACAGAGGCGATCCCTACTAGCCCAGATCGGGTCTAGCAACAATCGTATCACGCTAAGGTGCAAGTTCCTAATTGCAATAAACCAAATGGCGAAGAAGGCTTACCTTGAATCCAATGATGTTGTTCGTAGAGAAGATAACACTCCCGTTTCCTTGCTCCAGCAGATCACAATCCTCCCGCTTGCTGCGATCGAACACCTGCACACACAAGAAACACGACAAACACAAGCGTAAAACCAAATATATGCAATTATGTATCAGTTAGAGAAGACACAACTCATGATCATAATGAAAAATACGAGTGGAACCATAACCAAATTCTCTTATCATTAATTCATACAAAGGAAAATACAACCTGGCTCTGAGGCTGAATCTTCCTTCAGCGGGTCGTCAGCAGAATACGTCTCGGTAAAGCTCGTTGGGGATGGGACAAGCCTCTCTCTTCGATCGACAATCTCCTTGCTACTGATTTGGCTCTATGAGGACTATTGCAGCATTATTTAAGCTATGAAGGCTCTTGGAGACTCAACCATTCAGCCTTTCAGCTATTTAGCCCCTTCATCAATGGATGAAGGCTATATTTATAGAGGAGAGGAGGAGGTTGGGATCCCTAGAATAGTGGAAGGGAAGCCTTATCCCTTAGGAGGTTCCCCATAAGGTGGAAACAAGAAGCCAAAGGATGAAGGTTGTGGTTATTCAGTCAAAACCACTCCTCATGACTCATCCATGAAGTTGTTGTAATCGAAACTTCGCCTCTTTTTTTAAAAAACTTTCCATAAGCAGATTGGCGCGGGGCTCAACTGGGACAGAGCGCCAATTGGCGCGGGCTCAGTGTTAATTTTCCTCATTGGCGCGAGTACATAACGGGCTACCAGCGCCAAGGAAAAAACAGGTGTTTTTAGGGGTTTGCTCAGGAAATGATCAACAGAAGGAATGTTGTCCTCATGGCAAGGGATGCAATGATGGTATTTTCAAGGCATGAAACTGATTATTGGTCACAGAAACGACCCTCCAATGGGAGAGATGGGGATTTCAGGGACGGTGACAAATTACTGTGTAACAGATGCCCCCTAAAGCATGAGGCTCGAAAAAGAGAGAGGGGTGAAATGATTTACGAGAACATGTCCAACTGAAAACACTGCCGTCAGAAAACCTGCGTAGAGAAGTACAACTGATATCTCAAATACATGATATATGTGGTATGGGCGCAGCCATCCATAACAGAGTATACAATAATCTAGACCCAAGGCATGGACATAGCCATCCAATAAGGATCGATAAATAGACTCAGGTATGGTCACAGCCATCCAATGAATGAGTCATGTAACCAATCATAATAATCCACAAAATCGCAACCTGGATTCTAACAGACATAATCTAGGGTCTTGCGCTCCATATCGACCTGAACAAAGTACAAGTTCAAGCATGCGAATAAGTGAGCTGAAGTCGAACATGCAAGAACATCGCCTGATTACCAGCCAATGATGAAAGTTGTTAACAGACGCGAGAGGTACCACCAATAATGACAATGGCCCTCAAGGTACCATAGGTACAATCTACGGCATGTGAATCAGTGGACTGGTGTCGAACACCCATAGAATCACTCGATCAGAGGCCAATGATGAAAACCTCACGTCGAACGCGAAGACCCTGCCATTAAGGCATGTAGGCTCCAAGGTACCAGAAGGGAGTCTCCAAGCCAACTTCCCGGATAATGAGCTGAAGTCGACATGAAGTGACCTTGATCGAAGGTGGGCCATAGTGTTTCCCACATCGTCAACATGAGACAAAGGAACATAATGTCTTTGTGAATCGGGATCAGATGAGAATCAGAGGAGGGTTGAAACTTTGCAAAGGTCAACTTCTCTTGAAAATATCGGCGGCACGACACTGGATTTGGCAGTAGTTGACATAAAAATATCTGAGGTCATGATGACGAGGCAAAGAGCAGATGAGAGGTCAAAAGGGATTACCCAAACCCATGGAAGCAAGTGAAAAAACGAGATGAGATGTCCCCAACCCGACACGAATGCAGACAAGTGCCATGTTCAAGAGCGACATACTGTCGACACGACAAAGATGTTGGTTCCATTTTTCCCCACCATTCGTGGCGAGTACCTCTTTATTTTTACACAAGCTTGAATAGGATACCATATGCTTCTCATATAAGTTCATCCTTTGGACGAACCCATCCTAGTACATTTAACGAGCCCTAGGAAGGAGAAAATTGAATAATGTCATGATTGACAATTTCCGATGTCATTTAGGTTTAACGAGTCTAACAAAGGGAGAACTCGACGTCTTTTCATGTTTAGAGAGTTTGAAAAGACAGCAGAAAAGTAAAATCCAACAGTCCCTTTTCGTAAATAGTTCCTCAGATCCGAAAAGGTAGAAAACTATGTCTGAGAAAACCTCCTAGTCGTGATAGGCTAGGGTATTCCTTTTTCGTAAGTAATCTATCCCAGCCCGAAAAAGGGGTAAACGTATACTGGGTAGATGTCATTTCGCAACCACTTTAACGAGATCGAAACGACAAGGGACTCGGCAATATTTTCAATTTTTAAGAGTCAGAAAAGAGCTAAAATTTGACTCCTCCTGGAGGAACGAGTGGTATAAAGGGCAGCCACTGGTTCCGGTAATGGTGGAACTGCTCAAAAAAAGATAAAGGTCAAGAGGCTAGGTAACAAGACCACTCATCGCAACTGTTCCTCAGGAACGGGTAAAACAACCAAGTGAAGGCATATGATCGGCCAAGCAGATAGTGACAATGGAGTGAGAAAACCAAGGCTCATCTAGCAAAAACAGGCTGATAAAATGGCAATCACAAGGGGTAAAATGGGAAAGGTTTCATTTTTACACAAGCTTGAAATCCGGAAACTCTGCTTGAAGTTGGTTTCATTTTTACACAAGCTTGAAACAAAGATAAACTATGTTTGAAACTGGTTTTCATTTTTACACAAGCTTGAAACGGAAACAAACTATGTTTGAAAAAGTAAGCATGCCCCCAGCATGGTGACTCAATTCGAGGTACATGCCCCCCAAGCTTCAATCCATGCACCTGAGTAAACAGATGGAGGGAGTGAAGGTTCAAGTTACGAGATCTAAGAAAGACTCGACTGGGATTTTATGAGATCTGATCAAAGAATCGAATTGAACAAGAACGTGTTTCATTATTTTAACGAGGTTGACACATTAAAAGAATTATCCTCAGAACACCTTGTTTCATGGTTTAAGGAGCTTGGCACAAGACAAGGAACTCTGCTCCGAAAACCTTGTTTCATTTTTTAAGGAGCTTGACACAAGACAAGGAAATCTGCTCCGACCAGCTTGTTTCATTTTTTAAGGAGCTTGACACAATAAAGCGAACTATGCTCCGAAGAGCTTGTTTCATTTTTTAAGGAGCTTGACAAAAGACAAGGAACTGTGCTCTGACAACCTTGTTTCATTTTTTAAGGAGCTTGACACAAGACAAGGAACTCTGCTCTGATGACCTCATCATAATGAACAAGAAGTCATCGCTTCCAAGAGTTCCACTCCCGATGGAAGGAAAACATCCTGGAAGTCAGGACCCAATGCCCCCAGCACCTGATGCACAATGGCACTATCACTGGGTACAGGCACGGGGTAGGTAGCCACATAGTTGACCTGCGGTGGGGCAGATACAACGGGTGGATAAAAACCAGGAAGGGATGATGGCGGACCAACTGCCATATCAAGACCAAAGAACGAAAGCTGATCAATGGTCACGATCCGTCCTTCATGCGAAAAACAGACCACATGAAAAGGGGAGGAGACAAGTGCTCCCATGGCATAGGTGTAATCGCGCCCCAAGAGCAGATTAAAATCCAAGGGGCCTGGAACAACCATCACGTCCATATGGACGGTTTTACCTCCCAAAGTAACAGGTAACCTTGGAAGGATCCCTAATGGTTGACTCGTTCTTCTGTTAAATGCCAACAGATTCTGCGTAACAGGCGCAAGCGGCAGTGAGCCAAAATCTTTCCAAGTAGTTGAGGATAGAACACTAACAGACGCGCATTCGTCTATAATGGTGTTGGGTACGATTAGGCCAAAATCCTGTACTGTGATCTTGAAAGGCACATAAGACGGAAGGCGATATCCTGTAAATCGATTCCAATCAAAGGAAGCGACCAAACTACTCGGAGGGGTTACCATTGAATCGAGATGGTCTTCCCTTGGTGTTACGGAAGAAGAAGGAGCATCCTCCACGACCTCCATCTCAAAGGCGGGGGAGTATCCTCCGGGACCTCCATCACGGGAGGCGAAGGAGCAGCTTCTTGAGATACGGGGACAGGAGAATCTTTCTCCAAATCCGAGGAATCTGAAGAAACCAGCAGAACATGAGGGGTATGGGATCCACTCTCCACAGAAAATACCTGGTGCACCATAGACGGAGCCAGCTCAACCGATCCCACAACCAATGGTTGGTTGGGAATGGATTCCTGAATTTGAATTTTCGAGGGAGCGGGATCGACCAAGGATGACTCTTGACCAATCGTAGGATCAGCTAGTGGAGGACTCGGAGAAAGCTGTTTATAACCAACTGGAAGGCACGGTGTGGAAACATCTGAGTTGTCCAAAACTCGCTTGGCTTCATCCATATATGGACAAAGGTGAATGGCATGGTGCCCTTCACACAACTTACAGGGATTGGTAATCTTACCTTGCTTCTTAGGAGTCTTACCAGCACCAGTTGAAGACGTGCCCCGAACCTGACTCCCGGAAGCCAAAGGCAACGACGGACGACCATTGGACCACACTTCGAGCACCTTGGGAATTCCAGGGCAATCTCAAAGAAGATGGTTTCCCTGACACAACATGCAAGGGAACTTGACTTTCTGCGGAGGGTTGGAAGGTTTATCAAGAGGAGGTGCTTCGGAGGCAGTAGCTGCAGCCTTAGCCTCTCTCTTATCGGACTTCTTCTTCTTTGTCTTCTTCTTCTTCTTCTTAGCCACATGGTTACTCGAATCCAGACTTTCACCAGGAAAAGTAGAAGAGGAGGAAGCAGAAACAGGCGAAGAAGGGGAGAGGTCCACCTTGGAATCAACATGACATTTCTCAGGTGGAGGAACTGATTGAATAGTAGCTAAGACATTCGGGACCACAGAGGTTGAAAACAACCAAACAGGCAACCCAATAGTTAACCTAGGAAGGGACAACGTTGCCATATAAGGAGCACCAACATTTCCAAAAGGAGGAAAAGGACCAAGATTCCCTTCAGAGGGGATTCCTGGGTTGTTGAACTCTGGAAAAGATGCCATCAGAGACGACCCAAAACAATAGCCTAAGGAAACTAACTTTAACCACGAATATTTCGCGAGCAGTTAATTTTTAAAACATTGAAACAAAACTCTGTTGTTTCATCTTTTAAGAGTCGAGAAACAGACAAAAGGTGACTCTATCTCTTTCAGTTTTGAAACAAGCGTGAAAGGACAAGCGCTTGATGACCTTTTCAAATTTAAAGAGTCAGAAAAGATCGAAATGATTACTTTGGAATTCTAGGCAAAGGGTGTACCAAATAACCATGAACTGCAATATACACCTTGGTTTCAAAATGAAAGAGAAATCAACCAAGGACTTAATGTACGTGTAGGCAATCTCCCTGAATGTTGTGTCCGGTGCATCATGGGTATAGGGCGGCAGACTCGGCTTCCTATGGATAAAGGATGGCAACCTAGTGGGGTCTCCCTGTATATACATGACGGTACATGGAGCACAAGTCCCTACTAGTGTTGTCTAAAGCCAGGAGGCGAATGACAACTACTAGGTTTAACGACGTCGGAACACGTCTCTAGCCTAGACCTCTAAATATTTCATTAATGTTCTAATGCTTCCTTAGGTTGATTGAATAAATTTTACGGTTGATCTTCAATTATGTCTCAGTTTCAAGGCCCTACCGCATGTCATCTGACAATCTCCTATATGCAGCTATATGAGAAAAGAAAACTTTTCAATTCGATGAATGCTATCTAGTTAAGGGAAGAGCTTCAAACAATGATGTAACAAACAACAATAATGAAAATGAAACTTTTCCAAACTAGATGACTTTCACTATCCAAAAGTAATTCCAAACATTCAACGATGCGAATAATGCAATGTAATCTATGCAAAATCCTCTTTTTTGAAAACTATGCAATTGTAATCTATGCACAATTTCCTTTTTCTTTTCAAATGATAAGAATGCACTCAATGTAATCTACTTTATGCATGCTTTTAATAAAAGAGAATGCAATCAAAGATATTTCTAGTTTTCAATCATTAAACAATGTAATCTAAGTTCAATGATGGATCTCAAAAAATACTTTTCAATGCAATGTGATCTAATGCATTTTAACGAAAAGAAAACTATGAGACGAAAACTAAAAGAACGCAAATCTTCTTAATGAAGGATGAATGCAAAAGAGATGTAAACAAACACTAAGAATGCAATATTTGTTTCAAACACTTTGTCACGAAATCCCTCAAAAGGCGACAAGACATATGAGGTTAAACACAAAGAGGACTTCCAAAGCAAGAGATCAAAACAAGGCATTCATTCCCTTTTACATCAAACAATCATGGAAATAAGACATTTCAAACAATGAGCAATGTAATCTCCAAGACTCAAATGAACCATGTAATCTAGGCTCAAAGCGAGACAAAGCGGAATTCGAATGAAGAAGAAACCAATCACTCAAATAGTGCAACGAAACAATAGACAACCACCAAACGAATGCAGAGAAGCAATCACAAGGTTGACTGAACATATAGAAACCAAAAACTCCCACGGGAGGCTCGACACACTATAGCACCTAGATGCCCTAGGGCTAGAATGTAAAATCGATAGAAATGGGCAAACAACCAAAGGATGAAGGTCACAGTCAGTCAATCAAGGCTCTAGAACACTCAAGCAGTCATAAAAATGAAACCAAACACACAGATCAAGCTCAGAAAGCTCAAAACAGAGTAAACCCTAGCACCTTCAGGATTGGCGTGACTGTCAGGCTGAATCTAGCGCCAGAACATGATTGGCGCGGGTAATACACTGGCAACATGCGCCAATGGGCGCGACTGTCAGGCTAATAAGCGCGCCTGTAGATTTTTCTAAGGAAAAATAAAAAAGAGCAATCCAAGAAATAGACTAGTGATGGTAAAACTAAACAAAATCCAAACACACAGAAAGAGCCAGCCAAAAGCGCTGATCAAGCAAGCAAAGTCAAGAATTGACCGAAAAGACAAGACAGTACTCCAAATCAATGATCCCTAGTGGAGTCGCCAATTTGTTGTAGAGATAAATCCCCTCTGCGGACAGAGGTGATCCCTACTAGCCTAGATCGGGTCTAGCAACAATCATATCACGCTAAGGTGCAAGTTCCTAATTGCAATAAACCAAATGGCGAAGAAGGCTTACCTTGAATCCAATGCTACTATTCGTAGAGAAGATAACGCTCCCGTTTCCTTGCTCCAGTAGATCACAATCCTCTCGCTTGCCGCGATCGAACACCTGCACACACAAGAAACACGACAAACACAAGCGTAAAATCCAATATATGCAATTATGTATCAGTCAGAGAAGACACAACTCATGATCATAATGAACAATACGAGTGGAACCATAACCAAAGTCGCTTATCATTAATTCATACAAAGGAAAATACAACCTGGCTCTGACGCTGAATCTTCCTTCAGCGGGTCGTCAGCGGAATACGTCTCGATAAAGCTCGTCGGGGATGGGACAAGCCTCTCTCTTCAATCATCAATCTCCTTGCTACTGATTTGGCTCTATGAGGACTATTGCAGCATTCTTTAAGCTATGAAGGCTCTTGGAGACTCAACCATTCAGCCTTTCAGCTATTCAGCCCCTTCATCAATGGATGAAGGCTATATTTATAGAGGAGAGGAGGAGGTTGGGATCCCTATAATAGTGGAAGGGAAGCCTTATCCCTTAGGAGGTTCCCCATAAGGTGGAAACAAGAAGCCAAAGGAGGAAGGCTGTGGTTATTCAGTCGAAACCACTCATCATGACTCATCCACGAAGTTGTTGTAATCGAAACTTCGCCTCTTTTTTTTAAAAAAAATCCATAAGCAGATTGGAGCGGGTGCTCAACTGGGATAGAGCGCCAATTGGCGCGGGCTCAGTGTTAATTTTCCTCATTGGCGCGAGTACATAACGGGCTACCAGCACCAAGGAAAAAACAGGTGTTTTTAGGGGTCTGCTCAGGAAATGATCAACAGAAGGAATGTTGTCCTCATGGCAAGGGATGCAATGATGGTATTTGCAAGGCATGACATTGATTATTGGTCACAGAAACGACCCTCCAATGGGCGAGATGGGGATTGCAGGGACGGTGACAAATTTCTTTGTAACATTGACTTAGCCACACTTCTTACTTTTGATGATGCTTGGAGGATGAGAATACTTTGCATACAAGTAGCACATGGATTAACATCATGGACAACATGTTGTGGATGAGATGGATACACTTCATGGACCCAAACATGGCATTTTGGATGAGATGGAGTCTTGATCAAGTTGATGGATGTGACAGATTTCAAAAGGAACAACTAACGCATGGTATGAGGATGGACATTCTCATGATGAGGACGTTATGGTTGGATTAGCTACCCAACTAGTTTGAGTTGTGGGGTCACGAAGTGTGCAAAAGTTATGCCGAATATATAGCAGCTTTTGTTGTGTTGAGTTGATTGGAGTACTTGATGCAAAATTTCACATGATATTGATGATATGTGGTGGGTTGACATGATATATGCAGCAGCAACATGTGACCTTGTTGAGGAGATTGACTTCCCGCTATCGTGTAGCATGTGATGATTGTAGCATATATGTTGATGATCACGGATTGAGAAGATATCTCATGGACATGAACCTTGTTGGTTTATGTGACGATATTATGCGATGATACTTTGCAACGAAATTTGCGACGATGGTATCACTATCGAGGACGATAGTCATATTTTAAGTGGGGGAGTATGTAAGGCCCATACTTCATGTGGCGCGTTTACCACTACAGGCACGTCCAGCGGGGTGTTTGATGAGTTCGGGCATTGTGCACCATAAAGGCGTGGGCGTATGGCGACGGGCGTCCGAGCGTGCATTATAGCGAGCGTGTCACACTAGCCGACGTGTTGGACGTTATAGTGGCCAATGTATTGAGGGCGTGGTCGATGCACACCTTGAGCAGACAAGTTGAGCAGAGGGCGTCGGTGGGTCGGCTTGGGTCCACTAAAGTGACCCACGACACCCCCATGCCACACTTGATACGTGTATATATAGTACGTGTGGATGGTGGAGAGGCATCATTGAAAAACATAACACAATGGTCAAGGTTACTCATTGGAGCACCACGAGCATACCAACAGCTCGTTGGTGGAGTGACATGGCGAGCGACGAAGGAAGGCGAGTCGGGTGGCACATGACAGACGTCCGCAATGCGTGTGCCTGTGAGCCGGGGCGCGCGCACGAGGGCATCCGCACCGCAGACGGGCGAGTCGGGTGACCCACGACAGGGCGTCTCTGCACGAACTGCACGACAGTTTGGAAGCCATTCCGGGAGTGTCGGTGGTTGGAATTGAGTGCCGTAAATTGCAGAATGTGTGTATTGATGGGCCATATCTAACCATATAGTTGGGAGGCAGATTGGACACACAGGGAACTCGTGGGACGATCTGAACTGATTTTCATTGCCGATTTGAGTGACCCAAGTGACCCGGCAGCACTTGGGCAATTTTGTGAAGGACATTCCCAAGGTGAAAACTCAATGTTGTAAATGATTATTGTAGGCTAGTTTTATGGTTGAAAAGCCTTAAAGCTTAGCCACAAGGCTAACTTTCCTTGCCAAGGAGCAGAAGTGGCTTTTTCTGGATTGGAACATATTATTTCATATTTATGAAACATATTATCAGGCAGACTCATTATTAACGAAGTTGCCCCTCCCTTGTATGTATGGGCGTACTTGTGGATTGATAATGATGTTTATGTTTATTTCTGCATATTAAAATAATGTTTGATTAATAATGAACAAATTTTGCTAAAGGCGTAGTCTATATACTTGAGTATTTGGAAAAGAAAAAGTATGGTAGTGCTGCACCCGTCTATAGCGTGGTTGAAAGACACCGAAGGTATAGGGGCGTGACATGTACCAACATGATCAGGCTCCCACAGGGTGATGAACTCGGCCGAATGTGACCTTTCTGCAGTAGCTCCTGAATCTGCCTCTTGATTTCATCATTCTCCAGAACAGAGCCTTGATAAATTGGTCCATTGGGTAGTGGCACACCTGGGCTCAGATCAATGGGGTGTTTGACCTGATAGTGCAGATGCACCGCTATGGGTGAGGTGAAGATGTCCCCGTACTCCTCTAGGACCTTGTCTATTTTTTGTTATCGTGCGGAGGAGCCCTGCCAGTAGGTTGTGGCCATAGTCTTCTTCTTTCCCTGGGGGCGGATCATCAGGAAAAAAAATTTCCTGGTTTTGGAAATGAGCTTACTACATTTTTTTGCAGTAACCAAAGATATAGCGGCAGGCAGTGGTACCTCTGGTATCCTGTACAACTTATTGCCCAAAGTAACAATAACAGTGCGATACCAGGACTCATACACAACATGTTGCTTCCAAAATTATGGTTGGCCTAATAATACATCACAAACATCAAGAGGAGAAATGTCACATAATACCTCATTCATGAAGAGTTTGATGTTGTAGGGAAGGCGGCACTGTTGGTTGACGCGAAGATCCCGTCCTTGGTGAAGCCACCCGATGGTGTATGGCTATGGGTGTGTTGTGGTCGGCAAGCCCAACTGCTTCATGACCTCTACTGAAATGAGGTTCTTTTGGATCCCATTTTCAACAACGAACTGTAGCGAGGAACCCTTTACCTACATCTAGGAGTGGAAGAGACACTCCTCCTCCTCTGGATATTTTGGTTCCTCCTTCTGGATCTTCGCAGCGACAAAGATGGCGTTTGGGCTCTGCATCAATAATATGCTTCCCTTTTTCATTCCCCTTGTTGGGTTCTAATTCAGAGTCGGAGCATGCATCTGATTCAAAAGCCCTAATCTCGGCCACCAGCAACTACTTGGCCCGACACTCACTTGCGTCGTGAGTGGAGCTCTTATGGAACTCACACCACTTTCCTGTGTCCTTCTTTGGCTTCACGGTGTTTTTATTTGCCTACAGCTTTGGCAGGTTGTCTTGGGCTGCCTACCTTGGCTTATTCCTTTTTTCTGCAGTTTGGGGGCACATTTCCCTTGCTTTTGATTTGTATATCCAAAGTCTCGCTTCTTCTATTTCAATTTCTGCTCAATCTTGGTAGCATACTGGTATGTTGTACCAAGCGAGGAGATTTCAAGGAACTAAATTTTTTCCTGAATGTATCTGTGCAGAAAACTGCGATACTTTAACACAAAAATTTTCACTGAATCTTTGATACCCAACTTTGTGCGCAAGGTGTGGAACGGATTCGTCAGCTCATGCACATCTTGATTCCTTTGTTGTCGCAGTGTGGTCCATTGTATGTACTTGTTCTCATAGCTCCCCACGAGATAGTATTGTTCCTTGATGGCGTCTTGGAAATAATTCCAAGTGGGTATGACCAAGAACAAAGAGGGTTTTGTCTTGTCTTTTTTCTCACAGTAGGTTTCCCACCAGTCCTTGACATGGGGGCTAGCTTTGAGGAATGCAAAAATAATCTTCTCCTAGTTGGAAAAGTCAGGAACCGAGAGATATCCTTCTAATAGATTCAACCATCTATCTACGACATCTGCATCTATTTGGCCCTCAAATATGGCAATGTCAAAGTTTACTTGTACCTTAAAGGGACTCGTGCCTCTAGAGTGGCTGTTGGATGCAGATGCGCTGTCGGTGGGCAGTCGTTGAAGGATTTGGGAAAATTTATCCATCATCGTGTTCCTTTGTTTTTCAAGGGCCTCCTCAAGCAATATTTTGATAGGATCTCCTGCTCCCTCATCTTTATTTTCATCCCCCATGGGCGGTTGTTGGGTTTTGCGAGGCTGATCTTGCAAAGATTCAACCAAATCGAGCCCTAAATCCTTATACCCTGACCTAGTTGGGGACATCCAAAGAAGGATCGAGAAAAATAAGACCGCTCTAATACCACTGATCCGGATTTATGTAGGAAAACAATAAAATACACATATAACCATAAACACAAAGATGCAGTGGAAATAACACTTCATCTCATTAATATCAAAGAAACTAAAATTTCTTACAGACAAAATGGAAATAAACTAGCTAGGGCGCTGGTAGCTTATCTCTGAGAAGAGTTGTGGTGGCTACAGGCCTCTGAACTGTGTTACAATGAGGCTCGAGGGCGTATTTATTATTGGAAAACAATGGAAAGCCCTAAACATCCAAAAACCTAACCCTAGGACTTGAAGCGCCAAAACTATGGGCCCCGTTTGGGTAATTGGTACATCAACTTCCCGGGGACGTAACTTTGGCATACAATCTTCATTTGATGCGCACCATAACTCGTTAGAAATATCTATCCGAGGACTATTACTTTTGAGTGAAAATCATTGGTCCATGGACCCATGTTACTCCCTGTTTTTCCAAAAAATGTCGTTTAGGGCCTCAAAACGGCTCTGGAAGTTCAGGACCTGAAAAACAGCTAAAAATAGTAAATTGTGATATAATTAAGGAAACTGAAAAATTGAAAGAGATAATGGTGGGGCCCCAAGTGGAATAGGCAGGTGGCCACCAATATCCACCTGGATCAACTACAGACTCCCTTTCTAATATGGTCTTGAACGATCTAAAAGGATACATATATTACAGTTTGATCTTAGATGGCATTATGAGGGAGGAAGGAAGTGCAATTCTTCCTTAGTTGGGACCCTAAATTCACGAATTTTTGTAGGGTTTCGAATGCACAAGGTGATTTTTAGGCTATCTGCATTACAGGAAATATGCAAGCCTCTTTTTCTCCATGTATGTGGACATAACAAATAATCAGTTGGCTAGTTTGGACAACATTCACTTATTTGTTGAGATATTGGATTATTTTTTCAACAATGTATCCAAGCTTGCTATTCAATTTTCACAAGGTATATGAAGTTGAAGATGAATGGAAACATAACAGACAAGGCTCAAGAAATATCTCCAAAGAAATTATAAATATCTTAAATTCTGAAAATCTTAAAAAAATTATGCTTTTTCCGAATTCGATAGATCTAAAACTTAGAGACGATAACATATCTTCAAATATATAGTTCAAATAAGAAAATTTCACTTTTCTTTTACTTAATAAAAACATATCACCATACCACACAATTGTCGATCAATTCAATGGAATTTTACAACAGCTGGCAATTCTTGAATATTTTCTTATTTTCTTTATTCCAATATTATCACTATAACTTTGATACCATAATGGTAGCAGAAGTGTCTAAGACACAGATTTTATTAATCAAAGGAAAATAAATTTACATAAATATGTAAGAGCTTACAACAATCACTTAAGACTCTTTGCATGAGCCGAAAAATAATCTTTAAATAAGCTTATGTCTTAAAGTAAATTGGTTATGGACAACCTATCACAATGACAAGTGTTCATTTACATTAAATGCATTACTAACAAATTTCCTAATTTTAATACTAAGTAATGAATGTGTTTCTAGATCTACACTAATAATATAAAAAAACCTATCTATAGTCCCAAGAGTTAGCACCTCTATTATTGAGAAAAATTCTAATGTGATAAATTCAGAAGCAGAATCTCTAAATAGGTCATAGGTTCAATTCTGTAAAAACTCTCGAGTTGGGCTCGAGGCTTCATGATTGAGCTAGCAGGAAGTGGTCCTTTTGGGTAGACCCGCATGGTACAAATATTTCGATATATATATATATATATATATATAATCAAAGAATTTTTGGATCATGCTATTTAACATGTTTTCAATGTATTTCTAACTTCAAAGCATACATTCTTCACTACAAAATGTAAATCTAGCAAATTTTTATATTTAAGTGTTACGGAATGAAACTATGGATTTTACACTAGATTTCAAATAAAATATGGTAAGCTTGTTATTTTTTAAGCTATGCTTTTGGACACTTCTAAGTTTTTTTTTGTAAAGTTTTTGACATTTCATGGTTGTCTTGTCCTATGAGCATGCTCATATGCTATCTAAGAAAATTTCATTGTTAAATATTTTTAAGCAAGTTCTCTCTATGGAAAAATCATCTTACTAAATTAGCTTTTGTCATAGGTTTTCTAGCATTTTATAAGGTTTCTAAGTTTTTAGTCTATACTTGTACATCTTAGTTGATGTATATCCCCAATGTTTTCAATATCCCAAGTATATTTTCTTCTTGTAGCTTTAGGATTTTGTGAACCATCAAAAATTGCTCTTATTGATATTAAATATTTAAACATATAAATAATCATACATAAGAAATAGTAAAACAAATGCATTCAAACTTGAAAGTGGTCAAGGCAAAATAACTTGTTTTAATCTCATAGTTTTATTCCATAGCATAAACAAATCATTTGCATGCTAATTGTTTTTTTTCACCTTTTTCTTATAATCAAGCAAAACAAATTTAGAATAAGTTTTTTTTAAATTTAAAATTTAAATTACTCTTTTTCAAAATGAAAAATGTGTATTCACATTTGAAACCATATTGAAACTTTCATAATCTTTTAAATTATATAATTCTTCCTGGGCCTTTTAAAATTGTTAATATTTTGAAATGATTTACTATATTTTTTTTTTAATTGATTTTGAATATTTATTTATTTATTTTTAATTATTTTTTTCATAAATATTTATATATCTTTTTCTTTTAATTATAATTTTTTTAAAACAATTTTAAATATTTGTTACTTCTCTATTTTAATAATAAATATTAACAAAATGATTTTACAAGATGTTTTATTTTATAACAAAATGATGTTGTCAGCAAAAGCTGGAATACAGCAAACATAAAGCGACACTTTGGTAGTCATGGTTTCTCCGCCCATAATTTATAAGTAACTATATCACCATCTCAGCAGATTGCGGTTTAGGCAATTCCATCAAATCAACCAAGGTAGGAACGAGGAAGTAGAATTTGGGGTAATTGCAATTTTTTTTTAAATTTTATTATACGATGGTATAATGTTGTTATACAAATTTTGATTTATTAAAAAGAGATGAGAAAGTAATGTTTTATTTTTTAAATTATATTTTTAAATATTAAAATAAAATAGTTTTATATTTATTTATTTATTTAAAATTATTGATTTTAAAGTGAATTTAAAGTAATTTAAGTTAAATTAGTACATTTTCAATATACAGTAATTAGTGTCTAATAAATGTATACAATAATTTGTGAATGATAAATGAATTTAACAAGGGTCACTGTAGCTATGATACTACATTAATAGCTCTTATACTATAATGATAGCAGAATTACATCTATACACAAATTTTATTAATTAAAGGAAAATAAATTTACATAAAGAAGCAAGAGCTTACAACAATCACTCAATACTTTTGTATGAGGAGACAAATAAGCTTTAAATAAACTTATGGCCTAAACTAAATTAGTATGAACAATTTACCACAAATGACTAGTGTCCATTTACATTAAATACAATATTAAAAAATTTCTAATTTTAATACTAAGTCACAAATGTTTTACTAGATTTACACTATTAATATAGAAAGCCTGTCTATAGCCTTGAAGATTAGTTTAGTTGGTAAGTCATCGCAGTTAAAGTACCTCTATTATCTAGACACTCTTGGGGTTAGGCAAGAAGTGATATCTTAGATCTATAACCATGAACCACATCGAAAAGAAAAGAAAGAGCTTATAGCTTCAAAGCATACATTCTTCATAGGTAGGAAGTGATATCTTAGATCTATAACCATGAACCACATTGAAAAGAAAAGAAAAAACATATAGCTTCAAAGCATACATTCTTCACTACAAAATGTAAATCTTGCAAATTCTTATATTTTTGTTATGAAATGAAAGATTTATAACCGTGAACCACATCGAAAAGAAAAGAAAGAGCCTATAGCTTCAAAGTATACATTCTTCACTACAAAATGTAAACCTTGTAAATTCTTATATTTGTGTTATGAAATGAAAGATCTATAACCATGAATCACATCAAACATAAAAGAAAGAAAAAGCCTATAGCTTCAAAGCATACATTCTTCACTACAAAATGTAAATCTTGCAAATCCTTATATTTGTGTTATGAAATGAAACTATGGATTTTACGCAATATTTCAAATAAAATATGGTAAGCATGTTATTAGCAAGGGATTTCTTATACTATTGTTTTTCTACGTTCTTATTCTTAGATGGTGGTTCAACTAGTGGTGGTAGCTCTTCTATTTAGTTATACAAAGCCATTTGAGCTATGTTTTGGGACACTTTTAAGCTTTTTGTTAAGCCTTTTACATTTCAAGGTTGTCTTGTCCTATGGGCATGCTCATATGCAATCTAAGAAACTTGCTTTATGAAATATTTCTAAGCAAGTTCTCTAGTATTCTTTCTTCTAAAATAGTATTTTGAGAAAACATTCTTTTGTCATAAGATTTCTAGTCTTTTATAAGGTTTCTAATTGTTTGGGTTTTAATATATATTTACATATATTAGTTGATGTATATCCCCAATATTTTCAATATCCCAAGTATATTCTCTTCTTTTAGTTTTGGAATCTTTTGAATCATCAAATGTTGCTCTCATTGATATTCAATATTTAAACATATAAATAATCATACATGAGAAATAGTAAAGCAAATGCACTGAAACTCTAAAAGTTGTTTTAAAGAAAGGTAAAATAACTTGTTTTAATCTCATAATTTTATTCCATAGTATAAACAAATTATTTATATGTTAATTATTCTTAACTAAAATGCATTTTCTTTACTAAAACACACATAGTAAAATAAACCTAAAATACATTTTTTCTAAATTTAAAATTTAAATTACTCATTTCAAAATGAAAAAAAAAAAAGATATACACATTTATAAACAATAGACAAATATTCACAATCTTTTAAATTATATGATTCTTCCTTGACTTTTTAAAATAACATCTTGAATGAAATGTATAACTATTAAATATTCTATAGCAAAGTGATATTGTAAGCAAAAGCTTGACTAAACACTTTTGTAATCATGGCATATAATCTAGAAGGAACTATACCACCATCTCAGCAAAGTGCAGATTGACGTCACAATTGAAACAAATAAAGCAAGGTAAAAATAAGGAAGTAGAAGTTGAGGTAATTGTAATTTTTTGGTTTTTTAAAATTTTGAAGTTGTGTTAATTGTAATTTTTTTTGGTTAAAAAAAAATAAAAAATTATATATATATATATATATATATATATATTTTATATGGTGTTTTATGATATTTTTTTTACAGTTTTTTGGCATGATATTTTTAATCTATAAATTTTTCTTATGGTATTTTTTTTAGTGTAACATATTTAAAAATTAATAATTAAACGAGTCTAGATTTATCTTAATTTTGAATTTATATAAGCAATTAAATCTATTTTCACTCTAAAAGAAATTTATACCTAAAAATAAAAATTTAATCTTTAAACATTGTTAAATCCAAAATTAAAATTAATATAAGTTAATTATACACATTGTATTATAATATTAAAACAAATGAGATAATAATGTTACATTCTTTAAATTATATTTATAAATATAAATTAATTATTTTTAATTATTTTATTTATATTTATAAATATAAATAAATTTATTTTAAACATTTTATTTATTTAGAATTATCAATTTCAAAGTGAATTTAAATAAAACCAATAAAAACAAATACAGGAAAAAAAAACAAAATATCTTCCCGTAAATGCCCCTTCAATGTCAATGGTAGCGTTAGTACCAAGTAAATGGAGATGGTAATTCGTGAATAGTAAATGAACCTAACACTCGTCAGAGGCTCAGAGCTATCAAGAGATAAATGGGCCTTGACTTTTATGATGTGCTCAATTTTTTATTCCCTATGAATTAAAATAAGTTGAAGTACGCTGTTTCTTCCAACAAATAACCTGGTTAACAGAGATTGAAATTCCTTCAAAATCACTGCAATACATCGGCCGCCTTAAACTAAAAAACAAAAAACAGTGCTCCAATTTTTTTTTAAAATGCATGGTATAATTTAAAACCCCCGGGTTTCCTGGCCGTTTTTCTGTCATAATCAATGGAGAAATGATGCATTTTTCAAAATTGGGTCAGAAATTGGAAAAGTTGTAATTTATTTGATTAATGCTATTCAAAAAATAGTGAGGACAGTTATTAATGGTTGTTATTTATTGATACAGCTTGATTCATCAGTAATATTAAAAAAAATCAAGTTAGTTAGAATTACTTGTTAGTGGTTCAGAGAGAGCTTTCACTTAATGAAAATCTAACATATTACGTGTGATCATAGTATATTAAACAATATTCTTAATTTGAGTACATATTGGAAGTGCCCCCGTGGTGGTCGATAAGAGAGTAGGATTTCAAAATTCTCAGATGCCTTTAAATCTTGGGCTGTTAACTTATTTCATTATGTAGGAAAAAAACAATGAAAATGAACTAGAGAACTCAATTTTGACATTTTAACTAAATATTACCACCGTCATTAACATCATGTTCTTAAGATCTTCTAAAAGATTCTAATCTTTAAAAATAAATGAAGTGTTCACCCAATACATCGAGTATTTCAAACATAATACACAAATTTCCAGAAAATCTCAACACCACGATGTGATTCTGTGCCGTCATTGTCAAAAGTAAACCTCACGGGTTAGCTCGGCCGTATCGTAAGCAGGGTCTCTGGTTCACTATCGAACTAAATAGGAGAAGTTGCAGATGAATGGGCAAAGATCTGAGATTATATTTGCTAGATTTCTATTAAATAAACCAGAGTGTGTACCATGACGCTGGAGTTAAGAATGGTGATGGCATACATTTAATTTGAAGCAACCTCGACAGTGCAGCGAATTGAGAGAAAACATGCATTTACTTTGAAGCAACCTCGTCAATGGTGCCGATAGAGATAAAACATTCCTGACAGGACACGATTCTGTGACACGACATTATTTAAATAACACATTTAATATTGAAGTTGTCTATTCAAGGTATAGAATAGTTTAGATGACATTTTTTTACTAGAATTCGTTAAAATAAAATTCAAAAAATTAGGTAGTTGCAGTGTTTGGAATCCATTTTTTATAGTAGAAATGAATTCAACACTATTAAAAACTTTTATGGTACCTAAAATACTGAAATTTAACAGCCGAAAACAAGATTCTGATTAAATTTTTGACAGATTTTTTCAAAATCTCTATCGAATTCTAAGCCATTTTATTACTTATTTTAGACTATGACTTTAATATTGACATACCGCTGGATTCTTTTGGAAATTATTTATATTTATGTTTCTAATTAATTAGAAATTATGTGTTGATTTTAAAAAAAAAAAATTATAATTATTATTTAAAATTAAAAAAGTATTTGTTTAGTTTCTGTTTCTTATTCAAAAAGTAAAAAGTAAATGATAGCAAGTAACATTTAAATATCCGTCAATATTATAAGTAATTGATAGTAGAAGTATTTTGTATGTTGTTAATTAGTACTTAAATAAATGATGGTAATTTATAACTAAGTTGCTCCTCTTTATGTTTGGTATTTGTATTTTATCAAAAAGTAATTAATAACAAAAGGTCTAATAATTAGGATTAAAAAAAAATCTATTTTCATGTATAAAAATATTTTAAATTATATCAAATAAATGAAAATTTAAAAAATTTAGAGTAAATAATTACTATATACATATTTTTAACATTATATATATATATAGATTCATTACTTATTATTTGATATTTTTATTAAATTTTAAATGGAATATCAAATGAATGAGTAATGGTATCATGGTCCATTCATACTAGTCCATATAAAATTACTCCATTCATCATTCAAAAATAGAAATTTAAATTTAAAAAAATTCAAAACATAATTTTAAATTTTCAAAATAATAATTTTGATAGTTAATCTTACAAAAAATTTAGTGGACTTTGTAAATTGCTTAAAAAAAAAAATCAAATTAATTAAGAGTCAAAGGTTTTTCACCATAAATAGAAACATAAAACAGATGTAATAATAATAATAACCCATAAAAAATAAAAATGATGGTTATATTAATAACATATATTCAAAATCCTAGGGGCACCTCAATCAGTTATCCGAGAAATATTCGTAGCCCTAGAGGTTTTCTATTACGGCTCAAGAAAGTAGTTGAGATTTAACAAGATGATGATCCTAGTGAAAATTAAGCACCTACATTAGGTGGTCTGCAGACTATTTTTAAGTGTATGTCTATTTTTAGAATAGTGAGCAAAATCTATTTATAGCGGGAGTATATTTATAGATGGTTGAGAAAATTCTATTTATAGATGAGTTTCTTATTTTAGATGCATGGGCGAAGTCTATATATAGATCACATGTCTAAAAATAGAATGCATGTCGATTATTATTATCTCTTAATAATAATTAGACAATAAATAATAATTATTATCTCTTAATAATAATTAGACAATAAATAATAATCTATTCTCTTCAAGCACTTGATTTCAATTAATTGATGTGGCAAACCAGTTGACTAAAGGAATTACGAGTTCTAAGGTTGGTTGGTGGGACATGCAAGTGGACTTAGTTGTAACTGAGTGATATAAAGTTGTAATGGAGTTGGATGTGTAGTTATCTGAGTTGTAAAGTAGTTTAACTCAGTTAAGTGAGTTAAACTCAGTTGTGCTAGTTGTAACTAGTTGTAACTAAAGATACACTAGTGTGAGATCAGTGAATTAAATATTAAATTAATTCACACAGAGTGATCTCACATGCAACTGAAGATTTACTACTGTTAACTACATGCATGTCAGATCCAGTGGAGACTCAATTGAGATATAGGTGAAAGGGACAATTTGACTATCATTTGTGACATTAGTGGGTGCACACTTGCAACCAAACACACATTGGAGATGCCAATGAGGATTGCGCAGTCAAGGCAAGGCAAGATCGAATTCATTCAGGGATTGTGATCAGCACGGATGGCGCATTGGAGGCAGGCTGTCAAGAGGCAGTAAATTGGCGCATGTATTTGCCAATTTGTGTATGACAGTGTATGACAGTGTGAGACGATTATATATTGTACTGAGAGCTCTTGGATTAGATTTTTGTATGAGATTGTTTCATGATCCATGATATATACATAATATATGATAGTGGGGATTTTAGCTTTATTCTTTCCCAGTAAAAACATCTGTTTTATGTGTGATTGATCTTTCTTCATGTGTTTGCAATTGGTGATTAAATTTCCGCAAAGATTTAAGTAGAAGGATTATGTATTTAACAGTGGCATATAATTGTTAGATCAGGAGAATCTAGGCAACACAGAATTGTATTAAAATTTCTACATGGTATTAGAGAAAAGAAGATTTCAATATTGAATCAGTAGCTGAGTTTTTGGTGGAAACAATTCGAATTTGCTGCAAGAATTTCTTGGTTCCACAGTTGAGTAAACATTGAAATGGATTTCAATGGTTTGTGGCTAGAGTATGCACTCGAGGGTAGCTCGAACTACATTGCATGGAAGGACAGGATGGAGGCGGTGCTTGAAGATAATGGCTTGAAGGAATTCATCGGCAATGATGTTCCTAAGCCCACTTCGACAGATGCTGCATTACTTGACGCCTAGAAAAAGAAAGTATCGAAGACGAGAAGGATTCTCTTGGAAGGTGTGTGAGACCATATTGTCTCAAGCCTTCATGGGAAAGCCACTCCATTTTCAATGTGGAAGGCTTTGATGGATTTGTTCCAAAGCAGCAGCGACCATAGGAAATTGGCGCTGAAGGATAAACTCAGAAAGATCAAGATGGAGAAGGGCGACAATATTCCTAAGTATCTCACAAATTTTTTCCAATGTTGGGATGAGTTGGGGAGTGTGGGAATCACGGTTGTTGATGATGATTTGGTGAGCTTGGCTCTCTTGGGACTTCCTAAGAGTTGGCACAGTTATCAAGACTCTGTCAACATATGGGAAAAACTGTTGGATTGGGAACGAATGTGGTCGGATCTTAGTGTAGGAGGAGTTCAGGCGGAACACCAGAGATGGCTCTTCATCAAAGCATGATGATGAAGAGGATTGTGCTTTGGCTGCCAAGGCAAGGAAAGGGAAGGGGAAGAAATCCCATTCAAAATCCGAGTCTAAAGGCAAGAAGCTGGATTTGTCCAAGGTGAAGTGTTTTCATTGTCACGAACATGGGCATCTCGCCACTAACTGCCCACAGAAAAAGAAGAACAAGAAGGGTGTTGGAGCTGCAGCTGGTGAGGCCCTTGCCTCGCAATTTGAACTTGATTTCTCCTTTATTGCATGCTTGGTTTCAAGCGTAGTGGGATTGGTGTGGTATCTTGATAGTGGTGCTTCCTTCCACATGACGGGAGATAAGGAGCTTTTCAGTGACTTGGAGGAGAAAGATCTCTAGATGCATATAGAGATGGGCGATGATGGACGATACAATGCGACCGACATTGGTACCATTACCTTTGAGAGGGAGTCAGGTAAACCATTTCTGATGAAAGAGGTTATGCATGTTCCAGGTCTGAAGAAAAACCTGGTCTCAGTCGCGATGTTGGAGGATAGAGGTTATGACATTGTTTTCATCGATGAAAAAGCTTTCCTGTGACATAAAACAACAGGCCAAGCCAAGAGGATAGGGATTCGAGTTAAGTATCTCTACAAGCTGGAGGTAGATGGCTGCGATGCAATGGTGGGAAAAGAAGAAGAAGTGGTGAGCTGGGATGAGGGCGAATTATGGCACAGGCGATTGGGCCATCTTCACCATGGCACCCTGAAAATTTTGCAGCAGATTTCTACTGGACTTTCCAAGGGTACACTTGTGCAGTTAGATCAGTGCAAGGGATGTACTATGCGTAAGTTTGTAAAATCCACCTTTCGTAAAAAGGAGAATCGTGCTTCGGTGATCTTGGAGAGAGTTCACACAGACGTGTGTGGACCATTCTTGGTTGCTTCAACAGAAAAACACAGGTATTATGTTATTTTTCTTGATGAATTTTCTCATAAATGCTGGATCTTCTTCATGCAGAAGAAGGATCAAACATTATCAAAGCTCTGTGAGTTTAAGGCATTGGTTGAGAAAGAGTTGGGGAAGCAGTGAAGGCTCCGCGGAGCGAAAATGGTGGAGAATACATCCTAAAAGAATACAAAGACTTCTGTAGCAAAGAAGTAATTCGAAGAGAACTCATAGAGCCTCATAACCCACAACAAAATGGGGTCACAGAGAGGAAGAATAGAACGATCATGGGTGTTGAATGATCAAGGCCTACCAATGCATTTGTGGGCGGAAGCATGCAACATTGTGGTTTATGTGAAAAACCGTTGTCCTCATAGAGTACTTGGCATGAGTACACTTGAAGAAGCATTTACTGCTAAGAAATCGGATGTTTCTCACTTTAAGATTTTTGGCTCATCTATTTATGTGCATGTGACCAAGAACGCCAGGAAGAAGCTGGAGCCGATTGTTGAAGTTGGGATATTTGTGGGGTACACATAAACACCCCATAATTATCATGTGTATTTTCCAAATAGTTGAATGACTGTGGTGCGACGGGATATAAAATTCAATGAGGAGAAATCTATGAAGTTGTCGCTTGAGAGGGAGCTAGAATTACATGTAGAGGAGGAAATCTTAGTTCCCAAATATGAGTCTTTATATGTGGATCAGCCACTGGAGGAGGTTCATGGAGTGGAGGAGTCCACTCACGCAGAGCCAAACATCAGAATTGGCAGAAGGCGTACCACAGAAGCTGAGAGTTTGAAGCTTGATGCGGCACAGAATGTAGGAGTCCCTACTTCACAGCGCAAACAAAGATAGTCTCTTGACCGATTCACTAGATACATGGCTCTCATGAGAAAATGTATTGTGACTGAGCCATCTTCCTTTCAAGAAGAAGTGCAGGAGTCTGCATGGGTAGATGCAATGGTGGAGGAGTACGACTCCATTATCAGAAACAGTGCTTGGGAAATTGTTCCAAGGCCGGTTGATAAATCAATGGTAGGTTCAAGATGGATCTACAAGGTAAAGCAAGTTGTTTATGGGAGTGTTGAGAAATACAAGGCCAGATTTGTGGCCCGAGGCTTCTCACAGATCGAGGGGATTGATTATGAAGAAACCTTTGCACCCGTCGCACGGTATTCTTCCATAAGGACCATCCTTTCTCTCTCAGCGCAGATGGGTTGGCACATTCATCAGATGGATGTGAAGACAGTTTTCCTTAATGGGATCATTGAGGAAGAAGTGTACATTGAGCAGCCTGAAGGTACACTCGGATCGACAACTATTTCACTGGACTTGGATTCACCAAGGGTGAGGTGGATGCAAACCTATACCAGATTGTGGTGGAGGGTAAGATTTTAATCATTGTTCTTTATGTTGATGATTTAATACTGACTGGTGATGAGCAGCTGATACACTCATGCAAGGAGGACCTTGCAAAGGATTTTGAGATGAAGGATATGGGACTCCTTCATTATTTCCTTGTATTGGAAATATGACACCGAGAAGGTAATTTTTTGTGTCTCAAGGCAAGTATGCAAGGGAGATACTCGATAAGTTTCACATGGAGGGCTGCAAACCCATGGATACTCCTCTTCCAGGAAACTGGAGGAAAGAGGACGCTACATATGGAGAGGTAGTGGATGGTATTGTCTATTGACATTTGGTGGGTTCACTCATGTATTTAGTTAATACAAGACCAGAAATATGCTATGCGGTGAACCAAATTATTCAAGTGATGGTTAAGCCTACCAAGCTCTTTTAGAAGGTGGGCAAGCATGTCCTGAGATATCTCAGGGGCACATCTGAGTATGGATTATGGTACAGATAGACAAATGAGGTGAAGTTTCATGGCTTCACGGATGCAGATTGGGCGGGCAACCCAATGAACAGAAATAGCACATCAGGAGGGGTCTTCAGTATCGGATCTAAAACTTTTTCTTGGTACAACAGGAAACAAATATCCGTGGCACTCAATTCAGCGAAAGCGGAATACATGCCAGCAATTCAAGCTACATGTGAGGCTATCTGGATGAGGAAGATCTTGGTTGGTTTGTTTGGTTCTCATTTAGATCCTACAGTGATTCATTGTGATAATCATAGTTGCATTAAACTCTCGATTAATCCTGTGTTTCATGATATATCTAAGAATATAGATATCCAGTATCATTATATCAGAGATTGTGTGCAACGGAAGATCATGTTGATTTAGTACATTCCTACAGAGGATCAGGGTGTAGATATTCTGACAAAGGTGCTCACCAGGAGAAAATTTGAATACCATAAAGACAAGATCGGGGTGAAGGATAATCCCTTTTTCGTTGAGAGGGAGTGTTGAGATTCAACAAGATGATGATCCTAGTGAAAATTAAGCACCTACACTAGGTGGGGCCCATAGGCTATTTTTAGTTGTATGTCTATTTTTAGAATGGTGAGAAAAATCTATTTATAGTGGGATTCTATTCATAGATGGTTGAGAAAATTCTATTTATAGATGAGTTTATATTTTTAGATGCATGGGAGAATTCTATTTATAGATTGCATGTCTAAAAATAGAATGCATGTCAATTCTTATTATCTCTTAATAATAATTATACAATAAATAATAATTTATTCTCTTGAAGCACTTGATTTCAGTTAACTAACGTGGAAAACTAGTTGACTGAAGGAATTACAAGTTCTAAGGTTGGTTGGTGGGACATGCAAGTGGACTTTGTTGTAACTGAGTGATACAAAGTTGTAATAGAGTTGGATGTGTAGTTATGTGAGTTGTAAAGTAGTTTAACTTAGTTAAGTGAGTTAAACTTAGTTGTGCTGGTTGTAACTAAAGATAAACTAGTGAGAGATCAATGAATTAAATATTAAATTAATTCACATGGAGTGATCTCACATGCAACTGAAGATTTACTACTCTTAACTACATGCATGTCAGATCTAGTGGAGACCCAGTTGAGAGATAGGTGAAAGGGACAGTTTGATTATCAGTTGTGACATTAGTGGGTGCACACTTGCAACCCAACACACATTGGAGATGCCAACGAGGATTGCACAGTCAAGGCAAGGAAATATTGAATTCATTCAGGGATTGTGATCAGCAGGGATTGCACAGTGGAGGCAGGTTGTCAGGAGGCAGTAAATTGGCGCACGTATTTTCCAATTTTTGTATGACAGTGTGAGACGATTGTATATTTTACAAAGAGCTCTTGGATTAGATTTTTGTATGAGATTGTTTCATGATCCATGATATATACATAATATATGATAGTGGGGTTTTTAGCTTTATTCTTTCCCGGTAAAAACAGCTGTGTTATGTGTGATTGATCTTTCTTCATGTGTTTGCAATTGGCGATTAAATTTCCACAAAGATTTAAGTAGAAGGATTCTGTATTTAACAGTGGCATATAATTTTTAGATCAGGAGAATCCAAGCAATACATAATTGTATTAAAATTTCTACAGTATCCTCTTGGATTGGTGGTTGTGACTCATTGTCATTCTTAGAGGAGGAGATGTCAAGGTCAAGGAGTGTGACATTTTTGTCAAGCCTATCATCTTTCTCTAGCATGTTTTTCATGCATATGATCGATTACTGTTGTGTATCTTCCCTTTCAGTGAGCACCTTTCCCCTTAGGATCTTTATATGCCAGTAAAGATTTACAATTCAAATGTAAGAGGTATTCTTCCTTGCCCTAGTGGAATTACCTACATCAGGAATCTATTCCCTAGTTTCTTTATCTACATGTATGTCTGGAATATAATGTCGAGATTACCAAACCTATTCTTCCATGTCTAAGATGGCTCTTTGAACTGTTATAGGGATTATGTCCCTACAGTGTTCCATGGTTGCTCGAGCGACTATTAATTTGGCAACTCATGGACAAATTTGACACCCTTCCTCATCAAGAAAGACACTTCCTAGCCCTTGGAAGAATTTAATTTGGTTAAAGAACAATGTGTTTTTAATATGAAAACCCACATGTGCACAAAATTTCAGGTCAGCCTCAAAGACAAATTGGGTCTCCAAGGAGGCATATAAATACAAGTCAAGTTATCCTCATTTGGACATCATCATCAAGCATATTATTCTTCTATATTCTTTGATTTGGCTCGCACAGGTTTGAGATTGGTTTGTGAAAACTGGTTCATATAGGTTTGAAATTGCAGGGTCCAAGCTCGAATGTGTGGAAAGAAGTTTTTGTTTATAGTTGCAAGCTTGCTTGAGAAAAATATTAGTTGTATCCACTTGCTTGATAGGGTCCTCCCTACAGCTGGGAAGCTTTAGCCACACTCACTACAAGGGTCCATGTGGTTGTACTCTTGACCTAAAATTTTGTTGACCATTGACCATAGACTTCAGAGATTTTCACTTTGATCAGATTTATCTACTGGGATCATCTTTTGGATATTGTTGGTCTAGTTTGTTAGATAGTCTCTTGATTGGTGAATTGGAACATTGTACTCTCTCTTTGTTAAACATTTTATGACAATCTAATAAGAAGACAAATTTGGAAGGGTTTTCCCCCTTGTGGAGATTTTCCCTGGTCTCTGACCAAATCCTTATGTATCTTGTCATTTTTATTGTTTGTTTATTGTCTATTGCATTTATTGTTCTATTTAAAATTGTTGTTGATAATTGAAAAAATAAATTGTGTTTAAATATTGCAATTGAAGATAAGAATTGGGCTAAAGTGATTGTAACAACATAGAACAATGGAAAATTAACACAACTGGCTAAGCCCACATATGGTGGGATGAAGAAGGACTGTACTTAGAAGGAGAGGAGAGACCAGGGTTCCTATGTCTGCCATTATTCCTAGGAGATGATAAATGATGCCTAGCCATAATGAAAGGGAATAAACATGGAGGGGGTTCCAAATGAGAGGCTAGAAAAAGGGAAACATAACTAGAACCTTTCGAAAAAAGCAGATGGACCAAACTAGGTGAGGGGTGAGAATAGGAAACCAGAGAGTAGGTGAGGTAAACCCATAGAGATGAGACCAAAGAAGCATGGGAGGAGACATAAAAGGAGAGATGAAGCAGAGAAGGTGAGAACCATGGGAGTGATGGGAATCACCTTTGAGAGAAAAACAAGCCCCCCACAATAATCATACCCAAGGAAGGGATAAAAAATCAGAAGCCCACAAAACCAAATTTTTAGTTCAATGCAACAAGGAAGATTTCTAAAATTGAAGAAAATTTCCAAATCATGATGATGATAACACAAAACATGTAGAGGCGATGAATGTTGTGAGTTTTTCTAGTGAGTGAATTGCTTAATTTGAAGAGTTTTTAGCCAAGGAAGATTCCCAATCCTGTGTTCCTCAAAGATTCCATGGAACAACCTTTCTAAACAACAACACCAGCTTAGATTTCTGTTATCCATGGATGATTGGTTATATGCATGCAACCATCATCAAACCTTATTTGGTTTGTCTTATCCAGCCGCCCCTTAACATTATGCTGTTTTCATTCTCTATTACTTTCCATAATGAGTCTCAAAGTTCCCCTACAGGTCGAGATCCAAGCCGAATGTATAACTCCCAAAATCCGCACAATCTAACACAAAAGCATTGTAGTTGTCCACAAGTAGGTTCACATGACTTCCATATTATGGTGTATGGGAGACCATGTAGGCTACCAGATAGAAGGAAATGTACCTTCTTCTTTTATACCCGCGACACTCATCTCAAGCTAGGGAGACCAACCTTTCTTGTACACCCTCTATGGGGAAAATTTATAACATATTATTAAAATATATTACATATTTTTAAATTATTTATAAACATAAAATTAAACCTAATATTACACCTTTCTTAAATTACATTTTTATGACATATTATAAGATTAAATATATCATATCTGTAACAACCCCTGATTTATTTTCCATGTAAATAAAATAAAACTAAGGTCATGGCACACATGTTCCAAGATGAATGGTGAGTAAACATTATAGTGAACATCACTTGCGGTTTAATTATGTCTATGGAAATTAGAAAAGGAAAAGAGGCAATAAATGGAATTTAATTATGAAAATAAAGGAAAATAGGAGAAAAAGAAGGTGCAAAGACAAAAATTTGCATGCAAGGGAAATTAGAGGAAAAATGAAGGAAGATGAAGAAAAAGGAGACATCAATGATAAAAAAGCATTAGAGAAACAATGGTTAGCTTTTGGTCATTACAAATTTATGTCATTCTTAGCTTTTCTCTTTTACACTCTTGCACACTTAGAGTATTCGTGGAGCATTATTGGAGAATTTTAGCATTCACTTGGACTTGGAGAAAGCAAGCAAAGGACAAGCAAGGAATTGGTGGGAAACGAAAGAGAAGGTTGGATTAGTAGCTACAACAAGGATACATGGAGCATTATTTGAGCATTTTAGCATTCATTTGGACTTGGAGAAAGCAAGCAAAGGACAAGCAAGGAATTGGTGGGAAACGAAAGAGAAGGTTGGATTAGCATCTACAACAAGGATACAAGGATGCAAGTAATAGGTTGCATGTGCGATATCCTTGTTCATTTTTGGATGCATGGTATATGCATGGTTATGTGTTGGCATTGGCATGGATATTTTCCTAGATTTGTAGTGGTTTCATCATTTCCTTTCCATTTCCGGGATATCCATGATGTGGTGTGCTCCCCATTTGGATTTTATAGATTGGTTCTCAGGTTCGATATGGATTTGGGTTGGGGTAGGATCACTAGAGCCCTAGAACAACTTGGGTCCTTGAAGGCTGTGGGTTGAGATGGTAGTTCCTTAGAGCCCTGTAATAGCTTGGGTCCCTAGAGGTTATGGGTTGAGATGGAATCCTTGGAGCCATGGAAAGCTTGGGAAGAGACAAATCTAGTGGATGTTAGTGATTTCTGGATCGGTAAGTTGAAATCACTTTGGTTTAGGGTTGAGGCGGTTTGGCCTTTGGAAGCCCTGATTGATTCTTTTTTGGCTTAACCCTTATGATCCCACATTCATGCTAGGGATATAACGCGAGGGTGATTGGCTGAAAATAAATTTTGGTTCAACTAATATATGGTTGAGTGGTACGCTGAAGTCCCTGACTTGGTTGGAAATTCCATATGTTAATATGGGTTATTTTCCTATTGTGATCTATGAACACTTGTAAAGACTATCATGTTGATCTTCTGGTTGATTTTTCATGGTTTCTATTATGGTTATATGGATGGTTCTATAATGTGCTCTTACTATGGATCTCTCTCATGATTTGATAAGTTATTGAATGGCTAATGAATGCATGGGATAACAAGTGTTGTTGAAACTAGATTGAGAAGGCACATAGTCTTCTTGGTGATTCTCAAATGAATTTTAGAAGTTTATGATTTGTTTGACGAAATGAGTATCATGTATTAGGCATGTCTAGGTCAAGATCTTGCTCAAGTTATGAATAGTTGGTATTGTTATTAGCTTATTTATGTTTCTAGAAAATTATAGAGAGTTATGTGCAGTGGTATGGAAGCTAGCCTCAAAAAGTGGCATATATCTCGCAACCACTGGCACTAAACTGAGGAATTTGGGTCATAATCGCTCGTAAGAAGGGTTATGCGTGCAATTTTATCCTCCCAACTGCATGGAAGATGTGTTATGGGTGCTGTTGGGGAGTTAATCTTGTGAAAATTAGTTCCATCTCATGGATTGATCACTTGGGGTGGTTGTTATGCTCTTGAGTGATCTGCAATCTCTAAGGGATGGTAGTAATATCTCGGTTTATAAGCCCCAATTCCATAACTAGAACTTGGAGGTTGGGTCATATCATCGTGACACTCAACTCATGTTTACTTTGGAGATCTTATAAAAGTGAGTAAATGCGGGAGGATTTGTTTACAGGGTGGTATCAAAGCAAGGTTGCAACACTAGACCTCAGGGTAAAAGCATATTGTCATACAGGTTTATATATTTGGCATAAAGGCATGATGGTTAATGGTTGTTATGTGCATCAAAGTTATATGCATTCCTTTCATTTTATTGTTGGTGTGGTTACATGCATGATAGATGCTAGTTGATTAGTGTAGTTATATGCATGTGCATTGATTAGTCATGCATGATAGTTAACTCGTTGTTATATGCATTGCGATCATATGCATGATGATTATTGTCATTGCGATTAAGTTATAGATATTATTTTGTATGATGCTAATATGGACTTACTTGTGCATATGTGATAGCCTCCCTTGAGATACACTGAGGTATGATTTTGATTATGTATTCTATTTGGTTTATCTAACATGGTATGTTTGCAGGAAATATAAGATCAAAGATGAAGAGCAGAGTAGTGGAATATAGTTCACATGACTCCCCTTACAGGCCTGATGTGAAATCAGTGGAATGGGAAAGGTCGATTGAGAAGCAAGGAGAAGAGCATTCTCCTATTCTAGTAGATACACTGAGGATTTTGAGGGTAGAAATTCAAAGTTACAAGGTAGAAAATGAGAGGTTGATTAAGGCACAGGAAAGGCTTTCCAAAGATCAAGAAAAGTAAGTTGTGTTTAATGCAGTAATTACTCAGATCCTTACAAATTTTCAGAAGTAGGGATGGTTGGGGATCACTTATCAACAGGAAGAAAAGTCAAACGTGGCATATGGTAGCAGGACTTAGAGAAGACACATGAGGGGTAGGGATGGTACAATCAGAGGTGGAAGCTCCTTGGATAGACCTTACAAGAGGGATAACACTTATGGATTTTATTCTAGTTCGGGTTCTAAAAGACATCATCACCATCACTGCCAACATCCATATAGGAGTTGTGAGAAGGGATATTTACTAGAGGATCTCAAGAAATCCAAGTCTCATACTTTGATGGTGGGTTGACTAAGTCAGAAAATGTAGAAGCATGGCTGCATGGGATGAGTTTGAAATAATCTTCAAGAAGAAGTACATATCTAAGAAATATCATGATGGAAAGGAAGATCTCATGATTTAGGTGACAAGGAAAATGTGGCTCCGCATAAGAAGTTTAATACAACTGAGGGAGGGCATGGGTCTCAGCCTGTGGAGAAGCAGAGTAAAGGAAATGGTAGAGAGCCATTGCGGTGTTGAACCTAAGATGGAGATCATCGCAGGAAGGATTTCCCTTTTTATTAGAGTGGCACAATATGATGGTGATAGGCCTTAGAAATACAATATGCAGGAGGAGAAGACAGATGGGGATGTAGGTTAGAGAATTCCCCAGATCTATGCAGTAGTGGATAAAAGGAAGGAAAATCATTATGCATTTATAATTGAGGTGGAAGTGGAACTAGAGGGAGAGTTATAGGTAGAGCCTTAATGCATCCTACAACAGAATAAGCTCATGCTATAGAATCAAGCAATGGATCAAGTTAAAGTCTGTGGAAGAACCTTGGGGTTTTGGAAGCTACATGGTAGATAGTTGATCAAATGAAAGCATAAAAGTTGGTTTTCAATTATGGTTTGATTCGTCAAGGGAATCAAAGTTCCATGAGAGATGACATGTGCAGGTGTTCAGTTGTAGGGTAGCGTGCTGGGTACAACAAGGTAAGGAAGTTGGTATATTGATATATTTATTATGCACTAACAATTATGTGTTTATGGTAGTATGATGTAGGGAATTGTATGGAAAAATAAACTGCCATAGATCTTGAATAAGGCTCAAGATGATATTTCCTTTGGAAGCGCTGAGAACCATGGGGGTTGAGTTATGATGTCTTTTGAAAGTCTTGTGCTTCAATTTTTTGTGATTTGGTTGCGCTTGATTTTTTGTTTTGATAATGTCTTTTGCATGGCCATGCCACTTTATTTGTGGTATTGTATTGTCATTTGGAATTCCTCACTTTATTTATATTTCCTTTTTGTTCTTTCCTTTTATGTTTTAAGGGTCTTGGGAATTGGTTGGGGAAAGAGGAAAGTTAATGGAGCTTGGGAGAGCTTAGTGAAACCCAATAGGTAATGTAAGACCTCAATGAATCCAAGTGCATGAATAAAGCGTAGTTGAAGGCAAGAATATGACAACCAATTGGGTTGGTTGGGTCCACTGCGGTAAATGGATAGTGGCAGGAAAATCATAAGAAAGGTACTTAGGAAAGGTAAAGTAAATGGGCTTGAGGTAAAAAAATTCCTTGGCTAAGTTGGGAACTATTGTTCTAATGTTGTGCACGAATGAAGGAAGTTCATTTAACCTTGACCTTATGAGCACTGGTAATTATTTTATAGCCATGATTATATATATATATATATATATATATATATATATATATATGAGTGTGTGTGTGTGTGTGTTCCATTGTCTAACATGGTCATCAAGGATCATTCTTGTGGAAGAATGATTGTGTTATGCAGGTGAATGGAATGAAAAGGTTCTTGGTTTAAGAGGAATCAAGTCGACAGAGTAGCCCTAGAAGATCTATGAGGTTAGTATCATGTGGATATGATTTTGATATTATGTGCTTATAACTATGCTTATGTTTATGTTATGGACAAGAAATGTTGAAGGATACATCAACAAAATGAAAGAAGTATGCTTTGCAGCATGTTGGGACAAGCATGGATAGTGGAAAGAGCCACAGACCCAAGACTTGGGTTTTGGATGCATGCAGTAAGGTGTGGGAAAGAAACTATAGGAAAGGTTGCATGGTATATACAGTGTGGTCTCTAGATGCGCAATACTACTGTTGTGTTTATGTTGTACATGTTTTATTATGTACATGTGGTACTATGTCATGAGTATTGTGACATGTGTATTCATTGTGTTTTACTATGTCTACTTATATGTGTTGTGGTGTACACCGTGTGTAGGTGTATGGTTGTGTTATACACCGTGTGTGGGTGTATGTGTTGTGATGTACACTATGTGTATGTGTACGTGTTGGGGATTGATTCTTAGGATCCTTTGAGGTTGTGGGTTGAAGCCCTGTAACAACTTGGGTTCCTTGTAATTTGTGTTTTGGATCCATGTAACAACTTGGGTTCCCTAGAAACTGTGGGTTGGATATCTGTAACGACTTGGGTTCCCTTGAGGCTGTGGGTTGGAGCCTTGTAACAGCTTGGTTTCCCTAGAAGTTGTGGGTGAGATAGTAGTCAGGGAGCCCTGGACAACTTGGGATGAGACCAATCTTAAGTTGTTGATATTAAGGGTTGAGACGGTATAGTGTTTGGACACCCTTGCTATTGATATTAAGGGTTGAGATGGTATAGTATTTGGACACCCTTTTTGATATGGAATAGAAGAGAAGAGAAGGAATTGGGTGCTTTTCGGGTTTGGAAACCGATCCAATATGTGTATGTGGTCATAGAGAAGAGAAGGCACTGGGTTCTTGTTGGGTTTGGAAACTGATTCAATGTGTGTAAGAAAAGAACCAAGAACAAAAGCAAAAGAAAAGATACATTGGAAATATAAGTATCAATATTTTATTTCAGTTTTTAACTATGCACATATTCTATGATTTTGATTTATGATGGTTGAGTTTTGAACTAACCGACTGTGATATGTTTATACATGATTATTTGATCAAGAGATAATTCGACTTGCAAGTAAACATAATTACAAGTGTACCTTATTGATGAGCTATCAATGAGCTATGATTTTAATTTATTTCAATTCCTTTGATTCTAATGGAAATTATGCACTTGATATAGGAATTCATGGAAAATACCTAGTTTGGATGGTTGGAACTAGCTACAAGAAATTTAGCAGCAACAGTTAAAGGAATTCGAACATGCAAAAATGTGCTGGAAAAGCACTTCAAGAGTAGGGCCAATGCGGGACACTAGTACCCAATAGCTTCCATTGATTTCCATGAACATGTTATGACTGGTATGATGGTTTTTTGGCAGGGATATGCTTTGGTTTTTGGACCTTTCGATGCGAGGAAACCTTTCCAAGGGATGGATCGCCCGAGAAGGGGATGTCGAGGAACTTGGAAGGTGAGTGACTGCACAGAAGGTGACTGGATTTCCCAAGGGACTGGGAAGCAGAGAAGGGAAGGCGAAGGAACAAATTTATTTTTGTCGTTAGCATTGTTGGATGGAATCAGAAGCACATTGGGAGTCTGCCATGGAACGATGAGTTGCTAATTGTTAGTGACAAAATAAGTAGTGCAAGGATTTTAACACTGGACATTGAATGCAGACTTGATTTTGGCAGTGGATTTTGGAATTCTCGGAAAGTAGGTGAATCATGGTATTACTTTGAGGGTGGAGGTGTGAGCCTCTAGATTCCTTTGTCACTGATGCATGAATCATGTCCTTTTATTTTCTAGTTAAATAAAATGTGCATATGTATATATGTGTATATCATGGTGAATATTATATTGAGTTGTGTTTATAAAGCTCCATAAACAGTATGATTATTTGTTGGTTGAAGCGAATGTGCATAATTATATGTGTTTTCAATGTAAATATTGCATCGATTTGGGTTTATAAAGTGTTGAAGTCTGGAATTGTTTTCATTTTTACTTTACTTTTTCCCTCTCCTTTACCTTTTTGTGACCATATTGTTCTAGTTTCAGCCTAATCAAGGTCATCACAGACTTACTCAAGCATATAAAAGGTATTAATCATCCATGTTTTAGAATCTATTGTTTCTTTGTGAATATAATTAAAACATCTCTACAACTAAAAAATCTTGCTCATTCTGCATCTAATGTAAAATTCTGCAGCCATCTCCATGGTTAGACACGTTTCAATACACCAAAGAGGAATGCAAGGCACCTATAGATGAAAATTATTCCACACATGAATGTCCACCTATCATCATGATCTGCCAGGATACAAATATTGAAAGATATAGTAGTCAAATCAAAATTCAAATTCTGGCTACAAAATTTCAGCAGTCAAGTGAATTTCGATAGAGATCAAGCGAGATCAGGCGAGCATGGAGATGATTTGTTCGATCGTGAAGACATGTTCAAGAAAAATCCCTCATGATTTTATCTTCCAGTAGAAAATCATGAGGAGATAGACTCTTAATTTAAGTTTACTTCTTAGATGTCAGAGTAGTTTAATTTCCTAACGGCATAGGACTCTTAGATCATTTCGATAAAGAATTGATTTCCAAACTGAAACAGGAAATCAATCACTACAGTTATGGATTTTGAATGAATCCACCAAGGGGGGAGTTGGGTGCTCGCCCACTCTCACTGAATCACCCGAGGGTTTCCATCCTAGGGCTACTGCTGAAGCTGAGAACTCCAAGTTCTCCAAACCTCTCCACAAGAAAGAAAACTAAACTCCAAGATGTCTCCAAATGACCTCCTCCTCCTCTTTTATAGATCTGATGGATAGATTTCCAAGCCTATAGAAACTTTTTTATTTTATTATTTTATTATTATTCTAGAAGCTTCTCCATTTTCTTTATCTTAAGTGAATTTTTAATTTTATTTCACTTAAGTCACTTTTGGGCCTTTTCCTCCAATCAATTATTTTTCCTTAATTAAATGACTAATTAAAGTCAATTCAATTAAGGAAAATGGTAAATCACCCACCATACTCTCTCCAATCATTGGAAGTCACTTCTCAACATCCCATCATGTAGATATTCTCATTCTATTACATTGAGATGTTCCATCAAATAATATTAACGAGCTATTACATTGAGATGTTCCATCAAATAATATTCTCGGAATTCCACCTCCAGCATAATTATTTAAGTTAGGCCCCATAATAATGCTATATTTTTTTAAGTTGTCGGAATGCAATGGAACGAAAGGAAAGTTGTATGTATGATGGAATATTCCAAGCGAATACCATCAGATCCCATAAAACTCCTCAAAACTCCCCCCGAACCCTTGATGAAGTAAACCTGCTTCCATGACCTGGCCATCCCGTGCCTTGGAAATCCACCCTGGCTATACTATAGAGGAAAATAAAAATGATGACATGAAAATCCTCTTTCCCCAAGATTTATCACCCTCAAGCAATCTGTATATGTCCATTACATAGGAATCTATAAACTGATACTAGGATCCCAAATAAACCACTGTACTAGGACATGCCTCCAAGCTAACCAATAATGAATGGATCCTTGAGATCCCAAATAAACTGTTGACTCAATCTGCCATCCATGGATCCACCTGGATCCAAAAACCACCATAACCAATCATCCTCATCCATCCCCCATGGCTTGAATTTTTCTCCGTCTTTGACCATAGATGCTACTCCACAAGTAGAATACCAACTCATCACCTCTCTCCAGTCCAACCCCTAGCATAAACCAAGGTCAATCACACTATGTTCATGTTGCGCTGGAATGATAATGAGTTGAAGGCCTACATCTCACTACCAACTGAAACATGTAGTATCCCTCACACCTAAGGGCTCTCACTGCACTATGTCCTTGAATTAAAATATCGCTCCATCGATAGGATACCAACTCATGACCTCCCACCAATCCATCCCATGGGAAGGATTGAACACATGGGCTCATGCTTATGGAAAAAATCTATTATGATGATTTTGGTGTTAAAATTCAACAAGAAAATTTCAGCACCCACACCTAGTGCATTAAGCACCTACATTAGGGTGGGGCCCACAGGGCTATTTTTCGTGCATGTCTATTTTAGTTATCCCTTAATTAATATGGAAAATAAAATGTAATCTAGTCTAAACAATAACTTGTAATAGTTAACTGAGAGTGATAAACTCAGTTAGCTCATGGATTTCGAGTTAGAGGTAGTTGGTGAGGCATGCGGAGTAATTCTAGTTGTAACAAAGTTCCAAGTGCAGTGGTGCATTAGTTAATGCACATTGTAATAAGTTTAACTCAGTTAAGTGAGTTAAACTCAGTTGTGCTAGTTGTAACTGCTTGATACACTAATGAGAGATTAAGTGAATTAAATATTAATTAATTCACAATCAGTGATCTCACATGCAACTGAGGATTTACTATTATTAGTTGCATGCATGTCAGATCCAGTGGAGACCCAATTGAGATCTAGGTGAAAGAGAATTTGACTATCAATTTTAAGATTATTGGGTTGCACCCATGCAACCAAACACCCATTTGGAGTGCCCATGATACTTGCGCAGTCCAGGAAGGCAAAAATTCCTATTCTTTAGGGATTGCATTCATCAGGAATTGCAAGCAAGGCAGACTATCTGGAGGCAGTAAATTGGATAAGTATTGGTCAATTTTTGTATGACAGTGTGAGACAATTAGCTGAGTACTGGAGGGCTCTTGTGAGAAGATTTTTTATGTAATTGTTTCATGATCCATGCTAAATATACAATAGAAGATAGTGGGGTTTTGAGTAGCAAGCTTCCCCCGGGAAATTATCTGTGTTGTGTTTGATTTGATTATTCTTTACTTCATGTGATTGGCAATTGTGTTTTTAATTCCACAAAATATTTGTAGAAGAAATTTAGTATTTAACTTTAGTACATTGTTAGATTGGATTGAATCCAAGATATACATGCAAGTTGTATAATTTCTACATGGTATTGGAGCACAGGAAATCAAAATTGTGAAGGAGGAGCTAAGTTTGTAACTGGATAGAATTTGAATTTGCAAAAATACTTTCTTGGTGTTATAGTTGATTCAAGATTGAAATGGCTTTCAATGGCTTGAGGTTGGAGTATGCACTTGAGGGCAGCTCAAACTATATTTCTTGGAAGGATGGGATGGAGGAAGTACTCGAAGACAATGGCTTGAAGGAATTCATTGACAATTATGTTCCTAAACCCGCTGTGACAAATGTTGAAAATATTGGTGCATGGCAAAAGAAAGTGGCAAAGGCGAGGAGGATCTTATTGGAGGGAGTATGAGACCACATTTTCTCAAGCCTCCATGGGAAAGCCACACCATATGCAATGTGGAAGGCTTTGACAGATCTATTACAGAGTAGCAACGACCATATGAAATTGGTGCTCAAAGATAAACTCAGGAAGATCAAGATGGAGAAGGGCGACTCCATACCAAAATATCTAACAAATTTTGTCCAATATCGGAATGAACTAGTGAGCGTTGGTATAACTGTCACTGATGATGATTTGGTGAGCTTGGATCTCTTATTACTTCCCAAGAGTTGGCACAGTTATCAAGACTCTGTCAATGGAAGGGAAAAATTACCAGATTGGGAACAGCGGTGGTCAGATTTGGTGCAGCAGGAGTTCAGACGGAACACCAGAGATGGATCTTCATCTAAGAATGAAGATGAATAAGATTGTGCGTTGGCTACAAATGTGAAGAAGGGGAAGGGGAAGAAATTACATTACAAGTCCAAGTCCAAGAATGGTAAGAAGCAGGACATGTCCAAGGTGAAGTGTTTTCACTGTCACGAGCATGGGCATTTTGCTACTAACTGTCCACAAAAGAAGAAGAACAAGAAGGTTGGAGGATCTGCAAATGGTGAGGCTTGGGCCTTGCAATTTGAGCTTGACTTCTCATTGATCGCATGCATGGTGTAAAGTGAATTGGGATCTCTGTAGAATTTGGATAGTGGCACTTCCTTTCACATGACGGGAGACAAGGAACTTTTCAGTGACCCTGAGGAGAAGGATCTCCAGATGCATATTGAAATGGGCGATGACGGGCAGTACAGTGCTACTAGGATTGGTACCATTACATTCTAGAGGCACTTAGGTAAACCCTTTCAATTAAAAGATGTAATGCATGTACCAGATTTGAAGAAAAAATTAGCCTTAGTCGCAATGTTGGAGGATAGAGGCCATGATGTTGTTTTTAGTGAAGGAAAAGCCTTCCTGTGACAAAAAGCAACAGGAAAAGCCAAGAGAATAGGGATTTGAGTTAACAATATCTACAAGATGGAGGTAGATAGTTGTGCAACAATGATGGGCAAGGAACATCAAGTGGTGAGCCGGGATGAGGACGAAGTATGGCACAGGAGATTGGGCCATCTTCACCATGGAGCCTTGAAAGTCATGCAAAATATTTCTAATGGTCTTCCCAGGGGTACACTTGCACAGTCAGAAACATGCAATGGATGTACTATGGGAAAATATGTAAAGGCCACCTTTCATGAGAAGGAGAAATGAGCTTCAGGGATCCTTGAGAGATCTCACACAACGTGTGTTGACCATTCTCTATTGCTTCAATGATAAAACACAAGTAATATGTAATATTTTTTAATGGATTTTCTTGTAAGTGTTGGATCTTCTTCCTGCAGAAGAAATATCAGACATTCTCTAAGTTTCTTGATTTTAAGGCACTAGTGGAGAAAGAGTTGGGGAAGCAAGTGAAGGCTCTTAGGAGCAATAATGGTGGAGAATATATCTCTAACGAATTCAAGAACTTCTACAGCAAAGAAGGAATTCGAAGAGCACTGATAGCGCCTCATAACCCACAGCAGAATGGGGTTGCGGAAAGAAAGAAAAAAATGATTGTGGGTGCAGCAAGAGAGATGTTGCATGATCAAGGCCTACTGATGCATCTGTGGGCAGAAGCATGCAACGTTGTGGTATTTGTGCATAACCGTTGTCCTCATAGGATACTTGGCATGAGTACACCTGAAGAGGCTTTCACTGGTAATAAAATTGATGTTTCACACTTTAAGATTTTTGGATCATCTATTTATGTGCATGTGACCAAAGACGCCAGGAAGAAGCTGGAACCGATAGTTGAGATTGGGATTTTTGTGGGGTACACTGAAACACCCCATAATTATCGAGTGTATTTTCCAAAAAATAGAATGATTTTTGTGCGACGGGATATAAAATTTGATGAGGAGAAAGCCATGCAGCTGTCCCTTGAGAAGGAGCTGGACTTGCATGCAGAGGAGGAACTATTGGTTCCCAAGGATAAGCCTCAAGATGTGGATCAACCACATGCAGAGGATCATGGAGTGGAGGAAAACACTCATGCAGATCCATCCATTAGAAATGGCAAAAGGCGCACCATGAAAGCTGATAGATTGAGACTTGATGTTGCAGAGAATGTAGGAGCCCCTACTTCACAGCGCAGACAGAGACAATATCTTGACCGATTTACTGGATACATGGTTCTTATGAGAAAATGTATTGTAACTGAACCATCTTCCTTTCAGGAAGTAGTGCAACAACCAAATTCGGTTGATCCAATGGTGGAGGAGTATGACTCCATTTTCAAGAATAGTGCATGGGAGATTTTCCTAAGACCAGTTGACAAAATCAGTGGTTGGATCAAGATGGATATACAAGGTAAAGCAAGTTGCTGATGGGAGTGTGGAGAAATACAAGGACAGATTTGTGGCCCAAGGATTCTCATAGATCGAGGGGATCAATTATGGTGAGACTTTTGCACATGTTGTAAGGTACTCTTCCATTAGATCCATACTTGCACTCTTAGTGCAGATGGGCTGGCACATTCATCAGATGGATGTGAAAATTGTGTTTCTCAATGGGATCATTGATGAAGAGGTGTACATAGAGTAGCCTGAAGGTCTCAAGAACTTCAAAGGTGAGTTGCATTTGTGCCGAATCAGAAGAGAACTGTATGGGCTGAAGCAAGCAACCCGTGCTTGGTACACTCGGATAGACAACTATTTCACTGGAATGGGCTTCACTAAATGTGAAGCAAATGTAAACCTGTACTAGATTGTGGTTGAGGGTAAGCTATCGATTATTTTTCTTTATGTTGATGATCTAATTTTGATTGGCTATGAGCAGCTGATACACTCATGCAAGGAGGATCTTTCAAGGGAGTTCGGAATGAAGGACATGGGACTCCTTCATTATTTCCTTGGATTGGAAATATGGCAGCGGGATGGTGAAATGTTTGTGTCTCAAGGCAAGTATGCAAAGGAGATACTAGGTAAGTTTCAAATGGAGAGCTACAAACCAATGGATACTACTCTTCCAGGAAATTGGAGGAAAGAGGATGCTACTTCTGGAGAGGTATTGGATGCTACTGTCTATAGGCAGCTAGTTGGTTCACTGATGTATCTAGTGAACACCAGACCAAATATTTGCTATGCAATTAACCAACTAATTCAAGCTATGTTTAAGCCTACCAAGCTCTTTTGGAAGGCAGGAAAGCATGTCTTGAGATACTTGAGGGGCACATCAGAGTATGGTCTATGGTACAGATAGACAGAGGGAGTGAAGCTTCAAGGCTTCATGGATGCAGATTGGGTAGGCAGTCCATTAGACAGGAAGAGCACATTACGAGGGATCTTCAGCATAGGATCAACAACAGTTTTTTGGTACAATTGGAAACAACGATCTGTGGCACTTAGTTCACAATCGTGCTGCATCACATGGCAGCAACTCAAACTACATGTGAGGCTATCTGGATGAGAAAGATCTTGGTTGGTTTTTTTGGTTCTCAGATGGATCCGACAATGATACATTGTGATAATCAGAGTTGCATTAAACTCTCGATTAATCATGTGTTTCATGATAGGTCCAAGCACTTAGATATTTGGTACCATCATCTCATAGATTGCGTGCAGAGAAGAATAATGTTGCTTCAGTACATTCCCACGAAAGATCAGAATGCAGATATTTTGACGAAGGTGCTCACCAGGAGAAAATTCGAATACCATAGAGATAGGATCAGGGTGAAGGATAATCTCTTTCTTGTTGAGAAGGAGTGTTGAAATTCAACAAGAAAATATCAGCACCCATGCCTAGTGCATTAAGCACCTACACTAGGGTGGGGCCCACAGGGCTATTTTTGGTGCATGTCTATTTTAGTTATCCCCTAATTAAGATGGACAATAAAATGTAATCTAGTCTCAAAATTAACTTGTAATAGTTAACTGTGAGTGATAAACTCAGTTAGCTCATGGATTTCGAGTTAGAGGTAGTTGGTGAGGCATGCAGAGTAATTATAGTTGTAACATAGTTCGAAGTGCAGTGGTGCATTAGTTAATGCATGTTGTAATCAGTTTAACTCAGTTAAGTGAGTTAAAATCAATTGCGCTAGTTGTAACTGCTTGATACACTAGTGAGAGATCAAGTGAATTAAATATTAATTAATTCAAAATCAGTAATCTCACATGCAACTGAGGATTTACTATTATTATTTGCATGCATGTTAGATCTAGTGGAGACCCAGTTGAGATCTAGGTGAAAGGGAAGTTGACTATCAGTTGTAGGATTATTGGGTTGCACCCATGCAACCAAACAATCATTTGGAGTGACCATGATACTTGCGTAGTCAAGGAAGGCCAAAATTCCTATTCTTTAGAGATTGCATTCATCGGGGATTGCACAAGCAAGGCAAGTTTTCCAGAGGTAGTAATTTGCTAAGTATTGGTCAGATTTTGTATGACAGTGTGAGACAATTAGCTGAGTACTGGAGGGCTCTTGTGAGAAGAGTTTGTATGTAATTGTTTCATGATCCATGTTGAATATACAATATAAGATAAGATAGTGGGGTTTTGAGTAACAATATTTCCCTGAGAAATTATCTGTGTTGTGTTTGATTTGATTCTTATTTACTTCATGTGATTGGCAATTGTATTTTTAATTCCGCAAAATATTTGTAGAAGCGATTCAGTATTTAACTTTAGTACATTATTAGACCGTATTGAATCCAATATATACATGCATGTTGTATAATTTATACAGTTGGTCCATGCTCAATTCATGTTGTTTTTCCCTGTCAATCAATAATATTTTTCCAAGAAACACTACCCCTCTCTCTATTATGGACAAGAGTGGACAATCTGTTTTGCAAGCCCTGTTTAGGTATTCCTGGAGAGGGTTTCTCTAAAACTCCCAAGTGTAATCCTCTTACTACCTCGCTAGGATCCTCAACTACACCTCAACATTAGGCAACTTGTTTGCTAACTAAACACACACCCTTATAAAATTTTGAATTGTATTTCTCTCTTGCAAGATGGTGCCTCAAAATATCTGGATCTTTTGCTTCAACACCATAATATCTGTCCTGAAATGATCAATATTCTCCCAACGATTACTAATTGAAAGTGAAACAATTCTATTGGTTTCTTGTGCATCTGTCTTCTCCTCATCAATGGTTGGTCCAAAAGATGGCTACTTATCCTCCTCTATCATGGGCTCAACATGAACCTCCAACTGGCTCTCCTCAAAAGGCTCATCATGGATACTATGTATAACATCCTCCTTAGCTAACTCTTTCTCCACCATATGCTACTCATGTTGAATCATCACCTGTGACTCATCACCCTGAATATAACCCATAGGGTCATCTGACTGCTCACTATACACACTAGAATATAAATCAGGCTTGTTGTCAACAACCCCACATGAATTCTCATTCTCCTCAAATGCATCCTCATATGAACCCATGGTCTCATCTAAATAAGAATCATTATCCTAAAAGAAAGAAGGAATATCCTCCTAATCTACCCCTGTGATATCCTCAGTCTCACCCATGCATGAGTGGTCAGGTCCCCAGGGTTCATTGCAAAAGAAGCAAAAACCCTTCCTCCTTATCTCATTCTTACTGCATGGTTGGTAAAAAAAAATCCACCGCAGCTCCTCCCGATTCAACCGTCTCCTAAATAACTCAATGTTCTACTCAACCAAACTTTCAGCTAGTTCATAAGAAGAAGGTGAAACCAATTTTTCCTTCCTCCAAATGGAAAACAATCTATACTGTAACTCCTTGCAAATGGAATCATGTCCTCCCATGCATGAATAAAAAATGGACTACATGTGTTTTATGACCATGTCAAGATGATGTTTCATAATGATGAAGAAGCATTGAAATATCCGCAGGATAAAATTGTCACACTCCAACTTAAACATGAGTTCATAAGATCTAACCAAGGACAAGACTTCTATAATATCAAGCTTCTTCCCAAAGGTAATACCCTCACTGTTATGCAAATCCTGAAAGTATCCAGTATCAATATGAAGACTCTCCTCATTATATCATCACTACAAGGAGGTATATGTGCGGACAACATCATGATAAAACTGAGACAAGAAACAACTAGAATTTTTACCCCTACACAAGGATGCTCTAAAAACTTGTGTTGTATGAGAGAAAGCATAATTAGCTTTAGAGCCCAAATAAATCTCTTCCCATTTGACTGATGCACCTTAGAGAGGAGTGAAGCAATTTCTTCCAATTTGAGCATGACTTTTGTTGTAACCCCCATAAATCTTAAATTTATTCAAAGTGCATAAATTTGGGCCCCAATTCATGTTATTTATGTGGCTTCTCTTGTTGTAGCAAAGTAAATATCCCCTTAGAAAGGGATATGTTGATTTATACTGCTAATTTATAAAGGGAATTTATGAAGGTTTTATCCATGTTTTAGTTGATGAATGACAAGTACATCAAGTTATTTTAGGCATGACTTTGACTAACAACAACAACATAGGTACATAATAGTATCTGACACAACACAAAGGCCTCTCACTTCAAGAAATACTCAAAAATTAGATAGAGATTGAAATATGAACACCTCGTGTAGACTCACCATATTCTCGCATTAACTCAGCAAATATAAAAAACTTTCTGTAAGAAATTTTAACAAATAGTTTGCAAGTAGTAATTTTGTCAAAAAATTTGCAAATAAAGTGGAAACACTTGCAACATAAATAAGCATGAGAGGAAAATGATTCAAAGAATAATAATTATCAAATGAATTTTATACCACACAACATGCATGCAAAACCCAGGTGAAATGAAATAGACCCAAGTGCTGGAAATGGCCCAAACAGGTTTCATGCACTGCCCATAAAATATTGTTACTGCTACTGATGAAGAACTGAAGTTTCTGCCCTCAAAACTTCTCATAAAATTATGAAAATTTGACCTGGAGCTCCTCACACCAAAACCATAAAAAATCATAAATGGTTTGGCTTAAATCTAAGCCGAGATGAAGCCCACCAAGTGGTGTGAATTACCTAGTTTAATAATAAAATGAATTGATGAAGGAATGTTTATTTACAACCCAAATACTTCCTGGAAAAATTATGAAAGTTTAACCATAGACTCCTCTCACAAAACCTAGAAAAACCCAGAAAAATCTTGGGAAAATTCTAGTTGACCCGGAAAGCCGCAATTAGAGTAAATTCCCTTATCTACCCAACTCTACGCACTGCTCCAAAAAAATTAAATTTGAGCCACAATGCTCCTACTCTTCTTTCTAGAAAACCCACTGCAAAATTATCGGCTCAAATGAAAGAAATCTCCTACAAAACCTCCAAAAAATAAACTAGGCTCCAACAAATAAACTCAATCCATTAAATAAACTCGGCCCCAATAGATAAATCTGGTTCTGATAAATAATTAAGATAAATGGAACAATAATATGGCCTCAACAAATAAAATTTCTTCAGAAAATATCCATAATCTATTTTGTCGAAATTGTAATAAGTTCCAACAAAAATTTAGACAATCCTTGAAACACAATTTTTATTGAAAAATGCCACAACAGGAAGCCCGACCAAATTTATTAATAATACCGAGGAATAATCTCTTCACCAAAAATTCAACTGCTGCAAAATAATTCGAACCAACAAGAGAAATTCAGCATGGCAAGAGAAATTTTGCACGACAATATAATTTTGGCCCAACAAATTTTTTTTCCTAGCAAGATCATTAATTTATTTCCTACAAACCAATATTACTCCATCCAATATGTTCTCTTTGGTACTTTGAGAAATCATTTACAACATTTATTCTTGAGAAAATAGATTAAGAAATTTAACCCACAAACTTTGTTCTTTTATCCTTCAGGGACAATACGACGACTTTGATTTTAACCCACAGTTGGCCAAAATTATGCTTTAATACCACTGTAATATCTCAAACGGGCATTTTCATCAAAATTTCATGAGGGTTTTAAATTTTCACAATTTCACCAGGAAACACAACCAAAACACTGGAAATTTGATAGAAACAATAAACCCAGAAATTATACGACAATCTCATTAAAATATCACAACATGTGGAACAATGAGATATGCAACAACAATAACAAAATATAACTTTATTATATAGAAATATATGCCAATACAATAGCTAGAAATAACCCTCCAAGATATGTTATAATATTGATGCCCAACTCCAAACTAAAGCAGGAAATCAATCACTACAGTTGTGGATTGCGAATGAATCCACCAAGGGGAGAGTTGGGTGCTCGCCCACTCTCTAAATCACCCGTGGGTTTCCGTCCTGGGGCTACTGCTGAAGTTGTGAACTCCAGGTTCTCCAAACCTATTCATAAGAAATAAAATTAAACTCCAATATGTCTCCAAATGACCTCCTCCTCCTCTTCTATAAATATGATGGATAGACCTCCAAGTCTCTAGAAACATATTATTTTATTATTTTATTATTATTCTAGAAGCTCCACCATTATCTTTCTCTTAAGTGACTTTTTGATTTTATTTCACTTAAGTCACTTTTGGGCCTTTTCCTCCTATTAATTATTCTTCCTTAATTAAATGACTAACTAAAGTCATTTTTAATTAAGGAAAATGGTAAATCTCCCACCATACTCTCTCTGACCAATGGAAGTCACTTCTCAACATCCCATCATGTAGATATTCTCATTTCAGTTCCAACGTACTTTTACATAGAGGCGTTCCATAAAATAATCTTCTTGGCATGTCACCTCAAATATAATTAATTAAGTTAGGCCCCATAATAATGCTATTTTTTAAAAAAGTTGTCAAAATGTAATGGAACGAAAGGCAAGTTGTGCGGATGATGGAATATGCCAAGCGAATACCATCAAATTCCATTAAAAATCCTCCGAAACACTGATAAAATAAACTTGCTCGCATGACCTCGTCATCTCATGCCCTAGAAATCCACCCTAGATATATTATAGAGGAAAATGAAAATGAAAACATAACAAACTTAGATCTAATATTCTTCTTTAATTTAAAAAATTTCCTACATATATAGATGCATATTTATAAAATCCATATTCAAAATTTATTTATATTTAATATTATAATCCCTTCAAAAATAAAAATGATTTCTCATAAAATTAAGCTACTTTCATAGATTCTCTAAACAAGAGCAAAATTGAAAGGGAAAAAAATCATTTTTCTTTCTTATGTTTAAAGGGAATCCTATAATAGCTGGTGAAAAATCCATGTCAATATAAACCACAGATTGTCAGTTCATATAATCCACGTGATTAATCCTTTGTTTTTAAAGAATGCCCTATGTCAGAGAATTAATCATTCTGGTTGGTACAGTAGATTAACCTCACTGCATTAATCTCATAATCTATGAACCAGATCGAATTTCGTCCAATTGTTCGACACTCGAACCGAATTGGAGAATTATTGTTATTTTTTCCCAATTTGGGCAAATTTGGTAACTATGTTTTATAAAGCTTTGATGAGATCAACAACTAACACCATGGCTAGTTCGAGTATCAAATCTTGTAAATCAGAGAAGCTCAACATGGATGATCAATTAGTGGAGCAAAACTAAAATAGAAATGGATGTTCCGTTTCTTACCAAATACTACATTCCACTTGAGAAACATAAAGTAGAATATGAGGTGCATTGGCTAGGCGCTAACATAAACTCTAAATTCACGAATTTTTGTAGGGTTTTGAATGCATAAGGTGATTTACAAGTGATCTGCATTACAGGGAATATGCAATCCTCTTTTTCTCTATGTATGTGGACATAACAAATAATGAGCTAGCTTGTTTTAAGAGAATTAATTTATTTGTTGAGGTATTGGATTATTTCTTTAGTAATGGGACCTAGTATTCAATTTTCACAAGGTATATGAAGTTGAAGAGGAACGGAAACATAGCAAACACAGGTCAAGAAATATCTCCATAGAAATTCTGAATATATTAAATTATGAAAATATTTAAAAAATTATGATTTTGTGAGAGTTCGATAGATCGGAAACTTAGAGACAATAACATATCTTCAAATATATAATTCAAATCAACAATTTTTCTTTTAACTTAATAAAAACATATATGTAGGAATTTATAGGGTAAGTTACTTAGATCAAACACCAAAGGTCACAACTCACAAAAAGATCACAAATCAGCACACCAGTATTTGACGTGGTTAAAACCCTCGAAGAGGGAAACAGTCCACGGCTTGAGCCAACACGACCACTTCATGCAATTTATTAATATAAAAAAAGAAATTTACATAATTTTCTCTCATAAACGGTTACTGGACAAATGGCCCTCCATGCTCTTTAAATAGATATCATGGACCAATAGGGTTTTAAGCCACGGATCAAGTGTCGGTAATATCGAGGAGAGAGTGAACCGTCAAATCACTACATATTGTGATAGTCGAATTATAAGTTACAAATGTACATAGTAAAGAAACACACTTTACCTAACTCTACACTAGACCAAGTTATTCTTAACTATTTCCTATCTGCCAAAATATCCTAACATCCCCCCTTAAGAACAACTTGGGATAAGATTGAAGGATTTACAAAGGTGACAAAAAAGGAGATTATTTCCTACGTGTCGAAATATCCTAACATCCCCCCTTAAGAACAACTTGGGATAGGATTGAAGGATTTACAAAGGTGACACAATAGGAGAAGGAAGTAGACATTAGAGCCTATCCCCCCTTAATGATAACTTTCCTGAACTCCAAGCATAGATCGAAGTTTGGTAAACTTCGCTTCTTTGAGAGCCTTTGTAAAGATATCGACAACTTGATCATTGGTTGAACAATACTGCACTTCAAGAACACGATCATGAATGAGATTTATGATGAAGTGTATATGGATCTCAATTTTTTTCATACACTGATGTTGAACTAGATCTTTGCATAGCTGAATGGCACTCTGATTACCACACCAAAGTGTAGTCAGATGCTACTGATGAAGACCAAATTCAGACAGGATCTGATGAAGCCACATGGCTTCCTTGTTGGCTTCAACTACACCACGATACTCTGCTTCTGCTGAAGAAAGAGAGATGACACTTTGTTTAGGTCCTGAACCAAGAGTGAATACATATCTTGCAATAGACTTTTGATCATTAGGGTCACCAACCCAATCAAAATAAGTGAAACCAATCAACAATGGAGATGCTCCTGCACTGTAATGAATCCCGAACTGTACTGTACCTCAAATATATCGAAGTATTTTTGGCTTATTTCTAGTGACTTTCATGAGGTTGGTGCATAAACCAAGAAACAAGACCAATGACAAAGGAAAGGTCAAGACAGTATGGGTTAGATACAAAAGTTTACCAACAAGTTGACAATATAAGGTAGCATCAACTTCAGGGGTAGTACAAGTGACTGAAATCTTGAATCCAGACTGAAAGGGAGAAGGGGTTGGCTTACAGTCTTCCATGTGAAAGTGGCGTAGGATATCATAGGCATAGTTGGATTGAGAAAGGGTAATACCTTCTTTGGATTACGAGTCTTGAAGACCAAGGAAATAATGCAAGTGTCCTAATTATGTCATTTCAAACTTATTTTTGAGGCTAGACTTCACATGGTTTATATGGTTTGGATCACTACCAGTAAGTATAAGATCATCAACATAAAGAACAAGGATGATGAACGACTTACCCACTTTCTTGGTGTAGACAGTGTTGTCAGAATGACACCTAGAAAAGCCATTATCTAAGAGAAATATATCCATTTTGGCATACCAAGCCCGAGGAGCTTGTTTGAGACCATAGAGAGACTTCCTAAGGCGACAAACAAGGCTAGAGTCGATTGGGATAAAGCCAAGGGGTTGTTACATGTAGATTTCTTCATGCAAATCTCCATGTACGAAGGCAGATTTAACATCCATCTGACAGACTTCCCATTTAAAGGAGGTAGCAAGGGAAAGAACAAGGTAGATAAAATTCATTTTGGCAACAGGGGATAAGGTTTCACTATATTCAATGCCTTCAACTTGTGAAAATCATTTAGCAACAAGACGAGCTTTATGTCTATCCACTTTTCCATCTGGTCCAAAATTTGTTTTGTAAACCCATTTGCATCTGACAATTTTCCATCCCTTTGGAAGAGGAACAAGATCCCAAGTATCGTTTACCAATAAGGAACGATATTCTTCATTCATAGCTTGATCCCAATCTGGATGACTTGAAGCTTCTTCAAAGGTGTCTAGATCAGGATTTTCGGTAACTTGAGCTAATAAGGAAGAGGCTCTTTCGAACTGAGAATGTGTACGATGTCGATCTGTAGGGTCACCTACAAGAGAACCTGCTACATCCCAAGTAGAGCGGACCCATCTTGGCAGCTGTGGAGCTAAAGGAATATCTTCAAGAGGTGGAGGAGGATTGTCATCCTCGCTGTCATCATCTGAACTAGAAGGAATGATATAAAAAATAGAAGAGATAGAGAGAGGTGGCACACATGCCGAATCAGGCTCGCAGGCTAAAGGTAGCACACCCGCCGAACTAGGCTCATAAGCCGATATATTTTCATCAAATTTTACATCTATTTTAATGATTATATTTTTTGATTTTGTTTGAAGAAGTCTATATCCTTTGACATCTTCAGAATATCCAACAAAAATGCATTTTTCACTCTTAGGTTCTAAGGCTTTATGTTTCACATCTGGAATATGGGCCCAAGCATCACTTCCAAAAACACGAAAGTGACTTGCATATGGTTTGATTAAGCTCCAGGCTTCTTTTGCAGTTATATTCCTTAAAACCTTAGTAGGAGTGTGATTTACTATGTAATTTGCACAATTATTTGCTTCTGCCCAAAAATTGAGACTAAGTCCTTTAGATTGAAGCATACAATTAGCCATTTATTTTAAGGTGCGATTCTTCCTTTTAGCTACACCATTTTGTTGTGGAGTATATGGAACAATATGTTGCAATTGAATGCCATGCTGAGTGAAAACATTGATAAATTTGTTGTTAACATATTCTCCTCCATTGTCTGATCTTAACTTAAGAATATGATGTGCATATTATTTCTCAACAAAGGCCTTAAAGGCTAAGAACATGTTAAAAACTTCACTCTTGATTTTTAAGAAGTATACCCAAGTGCATCTGGAAAAATCATCAACGAAAGTTAAGAAGTACTTGCAACCACAGAAAGAAACAACAGGAAGTGGACCACATAAATAATTGTGCACAAGTTGCAAAGGGGCTGAAGCATGCCAAGAGGCAAGATTGTCAAAACTATCCTGATGATGTTTTCCGAGTACACATCTAGAGCAAACACCATCTCAGCAAGATACCATAGGAAGACCTGTCACCATATTTTCTTTACATATAGTTTGAAGAGAGTGATAGTTTAAGTGACCAAATTGCTCATGCCAAAGCTTGCTCACTTCATCATTATGAGCAACAAAAACGGAGGGAAGACATGATGACCCAAATTTCTCAAAATTATATAACCTTGTGGAATCATCAGCAATGCCGATAGCTAAAATATGTCTAGGATCTTTGAGGTCCTTGAACATCATGAGGTGAGACTTCTATTGTTTTCCCTTCACCTGAATGAGTTATCTGATAAATAGATAGAAGGTCACAGGATAAGGTAGGAACACATAATGCATCATTAAACTAACCATTATCTAGATGAACGGTTCCAAATCCTACAACACTAAGAGATATATCATCACCAACATAAATATTTTTTGTGTTACAATCATTTAAAGAAGAAAACATGGCTTTATTTTTGGCCATGTGGTCAGAAGCTCCAGAATGAATGAGCCACTCATGAGAATGAGAAGAAGAAGATGAATTTAATGCATAACCAGATCTTGATGCTTGAAAAACATAAGCAGAAAGTGTCATTCCTGAAGATGAAGTTGAAGAGTTCTCCAAATTTATGTTGTGCTTCTTCATTGCTGCTTCCAAGGCTTCCATCTTCTTAAAACATTTGGACTCTACATGGCCATGACGATTACAAAAGTTGCAATGTCTATCTGTTTTCTTCCCTTTGTTTTTATTTTCCTTATCATTCAGGTGAGTGGCTTTTTCAGTTTTCGGTTGAAATGCTTAAGACTCTTGTTTGGTTTAGGACCATTCTTTTTAGGATACTGTTTCTTGGGATTCTTTTGATATGGTTGTTGTTGGGCTGCTAAGGCTTTCTTAGAAGAGTTCCCAGTATTGAGAAGGTCAAGGTGTAATTGTTTTTCTTGTTCTCTTATCAAAGAATCACAAAAGGCATCAAAAGAGGGGGACTTGTAGGTTGTTCCTTGAGAAATGAGGGCTTCTCTAGTGGAATGGAAGGTGGAAACAAATACAGAGTATGTAGGTCCAAGCTTAGAAAGAATGGAATAGATAAGGCTACCATCTTCTTTTATGACCTTACAACATTCTAAAAGAAGTATAAAGTTCTTAAATTTGGACAAAAAATCTTCAATAGAGGAGAAATTATTGGGGTCCAAAGTAAGCAACTCATTTTCAAGCTGATGGACCCTGATTTCATTTTGAATTCCAAAAACAGTATTTAGAGTTTTCATAGCTACATTAGGGGTGTCAATTTCTTAGATATGAAATCAAAGATCTTGAGCAATGGACATTCCTATCAACCCTCATGCTTGAACTTGTTTATTTTCTCATAGCAACTTTATCTCCATCCATAGGTTTAGTTTCTTGTGCTGAGGCTATTCTATAAAGCCCTTTACTTCTAAGTAAGTCTATCATGTAGGATAGCCATTGGAAACAATTGGTGCTATTAAGAATAACCGAGCATGCTCTTTCCATTTAAAAAAAAATGAACCTGAAAAGGTTGAAACTAACTACTCCAATGGAAAGATATCGCAAAATTAGGCTAGTTAAAAAAAATGGCTCTGAAAATGGCTTCCGGATGAAGAAGTTATGCCTTTTTGAAAAAGATGTGTTGTAGATGCTAAATAGTTATGTGAAATGTTAAAAGATGATGATGAAGTTCTACTTTTTGAAGCCCCCCCCGCCCCCCCCCTTTCAAACTTAATACAATAAACTCACTTAAAAAAAAAACTATTTTATGTGACCCACTTTTATAAATGAGTGAGAGCCACTTTTACAATGTTACTTTTACATGTGCTTTTGAAATAAAACCCTCTTTTTTAAACTCACAACTTGCCAAAGGGCTTTATAAGAAAATGTAACTTAACAAATAAATTTTTACAAAAAGAAGCTTGAGAGAGAGACTTGAACCCAAGACCTTTATTCTCATAAACTAACTTTACACTAAGTGAGCTAGTAAAAAGATTATGTAATTGTTTGAAAAGAGGAAGAGGTTTTTTTTTTTTGCTCTTTGATGTGCATGTTTTTTCCTGCAAATAAACACAAAAATCCGTGCACAAAAAAAATGAAATGCAAGCCTTACAGCTGAATGTTAGATTTTCGGTTAGTCTTACCGAGAACTATCCTTTTTTCGCTATTTCTGATTTCCTGAGATTTCACAAAGACACAGGGAAAGAGCATACGTAACAAAAAAAATCTCGTCTTCTTGTTTCTAATTTGCCGAGATCGCACACAGCGCAGAGAAAAGAGCATACACAGAGAAAAGGGTATATATACGACAAACAAAAACAACTATAAACCGAAATAAATAGAGGGAACCGAAATAAACAGAACGATTAATAAATATAACTACAAAAAGATACTTTATACCTCTAGATCTAAAATGACATAACTCGGGCAACAAGAAACCTTTTCGCATGAAACGAAATGGGTTCCTCACTGTAATAGACGCTCCGAACACAACATAACTGTTCTCCCTGCCTGAAAGTGGTCAGAAATAATAGATTTGGAAAACGAAAATCACAAGCAGTCAAACTTGCTTCGGATTTGGATCAACAACGGATGCGACCCTCAAAATGGCTCTGATACCATGTAGGAATTTACAGGATAATTTCCTTAGATCAAACACCAAAGGTCACTTCTCACAAACAGATCAAAAATCAGTACACCAGTATTTGACGTGGTTAAAACCCTCGAAGAGGGAAACAGTCCACAGGCTGAGCCAACGCGGCTACTTCAGGTAATTTATTAATACAAAAAAAGAAAATTTACATAATTTTCTCTCATAAGAAGTTATTGGAAAAATGACCCTCCATTCTCTTTAAATAGAGATCATGAACCAATCAGCTGTTAAGCCATGGATCAAGTGTCGGTAATACCGAGGAGAGAGTGAACCGCTAGATCACTACATATCGTGATCGTCATATTATAAGTTACAAATGTACATAGTAAAGAAACACACTTTACCTGACTCTACACTAGACCAAGTTATACTTAACTATTTCCTATGTAACAGAATATCCTAACATCCCCCTTTAATAACAAATTGGGATAAGATTGAAGGATTTACAAAGGTGACACAAAAGGAGATTATTTCCTACGTGTCGAAATATCCTAACATCCCCCCTTAAGAAAAACTTGGGATAGGATTGAAGGATTTACAAAGGTGACATAATAGGGGAAGGAAGTAGGCATTAGAGCCTATCCACCCTTAATGATAACTTTCTTGAACTCCAAGCATAGATCGAAGTTTGGTAAACTTCGTTTCTGTGAGAGCCTTTGTAAAGATATTGACAACTTGATCACTGGTTGAACAATACTGCACTTCAAGAACACGATCATGAATGAGATTTATGATGAAGTGTATATGAAGCTCAATGTGTTTCATACACTGATGCTGAACTGGATCTTTGCATAGCTGAATGGCACTTTGATTATCACACCAAAGTGTAGTCGGATGCTACTGATGAAGGCCAAATTTAGACAGGATCTGACGAAGCCACATGGATTCCTTGATGGCTTCAATTGCACCATGATACTCTGCTTCTGCCAAAGAAAGAGAGATGGCACTTTGTTTCTTACAAGACCATGTAATAAGTCCTGAACCAAGAGTGAATACATATCTTGCAGTAGACTTTCGATCATTAGGGTCACCAGCCCAATCAGAATCAGTGAAACCAATCAACAATGGAGATGCTCCTGCACTGTAATGAATCCCGAACTGTACTGTACCTCGAATATATCAAAGTATTTTTGGCTTATTTCTAGTGACTTTCATGAGGTTGGTGCATAAACCAAGCAACAAGACCAATGACAAAGGAAAGGTCAGGACGGTATGGGTTAGATACAAAATTTTACCAACAAGTTGACGGTATTAAGATAGCATCAACTTCAGGGGTAGTACAAGGGACTGAAAGATTGAATCCAGACTAAAAGAGAGAAGGGGTTGGTTTACAATCTTCCATGTGAAAGTGGCGTAGAATATCACATGCATACTTGGACTAAGAAAGGGCAATACCTTCTTTGGGTTACGAGTCTTGAAGAACAAGGAAATAATGCAAGTGTCCTAAGTATGTCATTTAAAACTTATTTTTGAGGCTAGAATTTACATGATTTATATGGTTGGGATCACTACTATTAAGTATGAGATCATCAAAATAAAGAACAAGGATGATGGAGGACTTACCCACTTTCTTGGTGTAGACAGTGGTGTCAGAATGACACCTAGAAAAGCCATTATCTAAGAGAAATCTATCCATTTTGGCATAACAAGCCCGAGGAGCTTGTTTGAGACCATAGAGAGACTTCCTAAGGCGAAAAACAAGGCAAGAGTCGATTGGGATAAAGCCAAGGGGTTGTTCCATGTAGATTTCTTCATGCAAATCTCCATGTACGAAGGCAGATTTAACATCCATTTGATGGACTTCCCATTTAAAGGAGGTAGCAAGGGAAATAAAAAGGCAGATAGAATTCATTTTGGCAACAAGGGAGAAGGTTTGAATATATTCAATGCCTTCAACTTGTGAAAATCCTTTAGCAACAAGACGAGCTTTATGTCTATCCACTTTTCCATCTAGTCCAAAATTTGTTTTGTAAACCCATTTGCATCTAACAATTTTCCATCCCTTTGGAAGAGGAACAAGATCCCAAGTATCATTTGCCAATAAGGAACAATATTCTTCATTCATAGCTTTATCCCAATCTGGATGACCTGAAGCTTCTTCCAAGGTGTCTAGATCAAGATTTTCGGTAACTTGAGTTAATAAGGAAGAGGCTCTTTTGAACTGAGAACGTGTACGACGTCGATCTGCAAGGTCACCTACAAGATAAACTGCTGTATCCTGAGTAGAGCGGAGCCATATTGGAAGCTGTGGAGCTGAAGGAATATCTTCAAGAGGTGAAGGAGGATTTTCATCCTCACTGTCATCATCTGAACTAGAAGGAATGCTATAAAAAATAGAAGAGATAGAGAGAGGTGGCACACATGCCGAATCAGGCTCGTAGGCTGAAGGTGGCACACCCGCCGAACTAGGCTCATTGGTCGATATATTTTCATCAAATTTTACGTCTCTTGAAAAAGTATATATCCTTTGACATCTTCAGAATATCCAACAAAAATGAATTTTTCACTCTAAGGTTCTAAGGCTTTATGTTTCGCATCTAGAATATCGGCCCAAACATAACTTCCAAAAACACGAAAGTGACTTACATCTGGTTTGATTGAGCTCCAGGCTTCTTCTGCAGTTATATTCCTTAAAACCTTAGTAGGAGTGTGATTTACTATGTAATTTTCACAGTTATTTGCTTTTGCCCAAAAATTGAGACTAAGTCCTTTAGATTGAAGCATACAATTAGCCATTTCTTTTAAGGTGCGATTCTTCCTTTCAGCTACATCATTTTGTTGTGGATTATATGGAACAATATGTTGCAATTGAATGCCATGCTCAGTGAAAACATTGATAAATTTGTTGTTAACATATTCTCCTCCATTGTTTGATCTTAAATTAAGAATTTGATGTGAATATTATTTCTCAACAAAGGCCTTAAATGCCAAGAACTGTTAAAAACTTCACTCTTGAGTTTTAAGAAGTATACCCAAGTGCGTTTGGAAAAATCATCAATGAAAGTTAAGAAGTACTTGCAACCAGAGAAATAAACAACAAGAAGTGGACCACATAAATCACTGTGCACAAGTTGCAAAGGGGCTGAAGCGTGCCAAGAGGCATGTTTGTCAAAACTATCCTGATGATGTTTTCCGAGTACACATCCGGAGAAAACACCATCTCAGCAAGATACCATAGGAAGACCTGTCACCATATTTTCTTTACATAGAGTTTGAAGAGAGTGATAGTTTAAGTGACCAAATCGCTCATGCCAAAGCTTTCTCACTTCATCATTATGAGCAACAAAAACGGAGGGAAGACATGATGACCCAAAGTTATCAAAATTATACAACCTTGTGGAATCATCAGCAAAGAAGTAGCTAAAATATGTCTAGGATCTTTGAGGTCCTTGAACATCATGAGGTGAGACTTCTATTGTTTTCCCTTCACCTGAATGAGTTATCTGATAAACAGATAGAAGGTTGTAGGATAAGGTAGAAACACATAATGGATCATTAAACTGACCATTATCTAGATGAACGGTTTCAGATCCTATAACACTAAGAGATCTATCATCACCAACATAAATATTTTTGGTTATAATCATTTAAAGAAGAAAACATGGCTTTATTTTTGGCCATGTGGTCAGAAGCTCTAGAATCAATGAGCCACTCATGAAAATGAGAAGAAGAAGATGAATTTAATGCATAACAAGATCTTGATGCTTGAAAACCATAAGCAGAAAATGTCATCCTGAAGATGAAGTTGAAGAGTTCTCCAAATTTATGTGGTGCTTCTTCATTGCTGCTTCCAAGGCTTCCATATTCTTAAAACATTTGGACTCTACATGGCCATCATGATTACAAAAGTTGCAATGTATATCTGTTTTCTTCCCTTTGTTTTTATTTGCCTTATCAGTTAGGTGAGTGGCTTTTTCAGTTTTCGGTTGAAATTTCTTAAGACCCTTGTTTGGTTTAGGACCATTCTTTTTAGGATACTGTTTCTTGGGATTATTTTGATATGGTTGTTGTTGGGCTGCTAAGGATTTCTTAGAAGAGTTCCCAGTATTGAGAAGACCAAGGTGTAAGATTTTTTCTTGTTCTCTTATCAAAGAATCACAAAAGGCATCAAAAGAGGGGGACTTGTAGCTTGTTCCTTGAGAAATGAATACAGAGTATGCGGGTCCAAGCTTAGCAAGAATGGAATAGATAAGGCTACCATATTCCTTTTTGACCTTATAGCATTCTAAAAGAAGTCTAAGGGTCTTAAATTTGGACAAAAAATCTTCAATAGAGGAGAAATTATTGGGGTCCAAAGTAAGCAACTCATTTTCAAGCTGATGGGCCCTGATTTCATTTTGAATTCCAAAAATAGTATTTAGCGTTTTCATAGCTGCATCAGGGGTGTCAATTTCTTAGATATGAAATCAAAGATCTTGAGCAATGGACATTCCTATTAACCCTCGTGTTTGATCTTGTTTATTTTCTCATTTAGCAACTTTATCTCCATCGATAGGTTTAGTTTCTTGTGCTGAGGCTATTCTATAAAGCCCTTTACTTCTAAGTAAGTCTATCATGTAGGATAGCCATTGGAAACAATTGGTGTTATTAAGAATAACCGATCATGCACATTCCATTTAAAAAAAAATGAAGTTGAAAAGGCTGAAACTAACTGCTCCAATAGAAAGATCTCGAAAAATTAGGCTAGTTAAAAAAAATGGCTCGGAAAACGGCTTCCGGATGAAAAAGTTATGCCTTCCTGAAAAAAATGTGTTGCAGATGCTAAATATTTACGTGAAATGTTGAAAGCTGATGATGAAGTTCTAATTTTTGAACCCTCCCCCCTTTCAAACTTAATACAATAAGCTCCCTTTAAAAAAAAAACTATTTTATGTGACCCACTTTTATAAATAAGTGAGAGCCACTTTTACAATGTTACTTTTACATGTGCTTTTGAAATAAAACCCTCTTTTTTAAACTCGCAACTTGCCAAAGGGCTTTATAAGAAAAAGTAACTTAACAAATAACTTTTTACAAAAAGAAGCTTGAGAGAGAGACTTGAACCCAAGACCTCTATTCTCATGAACTAAGTTTACAACAAGTGAGCTAGTAAAAAATTTTTGTAATTTTTTGAAAAGAGTAAGAGGTTTTTTTGTTGTTGTTTGATGTGCGTGTTTTTTCCTACAAAAAAACACAAAAATCCGTGCACAAAAAAACAAAATGCAAGCCTTACAACAGAACGTTAGATTTTCGGTTAGTCTTACCGACAACTACCCTTTTTTTCGCTATTTTTGATTTCCCGAGATTTCACAAAGATGCGGGGAAAGAGCATACGTAACAAAAAAAATCTCGTCTTCCTGTTTCTGATTTGCCGAGATCGCACACAGCGCAAAGAAAAGAGAAACATAGAGAAGAGGGTATAGATCCGACAAATAAAAAAAAATATAAACCGAAATAAACAGAGAGAATCGAAATAAACAGAACGATTAATAAATATAACTGTAAAAAAGATACTTTATACCTCCAGATCTAAAATGACATAACTCGAGCAACGAGAAACCTTTTCGCATGAAACGAAAGGGTTTCCTCACTGTAACAGACGCTCCGAACACAACATAACTGTTCTCCCTTCCCGAAAGTGGTCAGAAATAGTAGATCTGGAAAACGACAATCACATGCAGTCAAATCGGCTTTGGATTTGGATCAACAACGGATGCGGCCCTCAAAATGGCTTTGTTACCATGTAGGAATTTATAGGGTAAGTTCCTTAGATCAAACACCAAAGGTCACTGCTCACAAACAGATCACAAATCAGTACACTAGTATTTGACGTGGTTAAAACCCTCGAAGAGGGAAACAGTCCATGGCTTGAGCCAACACGGCCACTTCAGGCAATTTATTAATATAAAAAAACAAAATTTACATAATTTTCTCTCATAAACGGTTACCGGACAAATGACCCTCCATGCTCTTTAAATAGAGATCATGAACCAATCGGGTGTTAAGCCACAGATCAAGTGTCAGTAATACCGATGAGAGAGTGAACCGTCAGATCGCTACATATCGTGACCGTCATATTATAAGTTACAAATGTACACAGTAAAGAAACACACTTTACCTAACTCTACACTAGAACAAGTTATACTTAACTATTTCCTATGTGTCGGAATATCCTAACAAGACCACCATACCACACAATTGTTAATCAATTCAATGGAATTTTACAACAACTTGCAATGCTTGAATATTTTCTTATTTTCTTTATTCTAATAGTATCACTATAACTTTGATATCATAATGATAGTAGAAGTGTCCTAAGACACACATTTTATTAATCAAAGGAAAGTAAATTTACATAAAGATGTAAGAGCACACCAATCACTTAAGACTCTTTGCATGAGGTGAAAAATAATATTTAAATAAGCTTATGTCTTAAAGTAAATTGGTTATGGACAACTTATCATAATGACAAGTATTCATTTACATTGAATGCACTACTAACAAATTTCCTAATTGTAATACTAAGTAATGAAATTTTTTCTAGATCTATACTAATAATATAGAAAAGTATATCTATAGCCCCACGGGTTAGCACCTCTGCTATTCAAAAAATTTCTAATGTGATGAATTCGAAAGCAGAATCTCCAAATAGGTCATAGGTTCAATTCTCTAGAAATTCTCGAGGTTGGACTCTAGGCTTCATGGTTGAGTTAGTAGGAAGTGGTCCTTTTAGGTAGGTCTGCATGGTACAAATATTTCCATGGACATATATATGTGTGTGTGTGGATCATGCTATCTAACATGTTTTTTTTTTCTAGCTTCAAATCATACATTCTTCACTACAAAATGTAAATCTTGCAAATTCTTATATTTGAGTGTTATGAAATGAAACTATGGATTTTACACTAGATTTCAAATAAAATATGGTAAGCTTGTTATTTTTTTAGCTATGCTTTTGAACACTTCTAAGTATTTTTTTTTTTTAAATCTTTGGCATTTCATGGTTGTCTTGTCCTATGAGCATGCTCATATGCAATCTAAGAATTTTCCTTGTGAAATAGTTTTAAGTAAGTTCTCTCTATGGAATAATCTTTTTTCTAAATTACTATTTTGAGAAACCAATTTTTTGTCACACAAGTTTTCTAGTCTTTTATTTCTAAGTTTTCAGTCTATACTTGCACATCTTAGTTGATGTATATCCCCAATGTTTTTAATATTCCAAGTATATTCTCTTTATGTAGCTTTAGAATTTTCTGAATCATCAAATGTTACTCTTATTGACAGTAAAGATTTAAACATATAAATAATCAAACATAAGAAATAATAAAACAAATGCATTCAAACTCTAAAAATTGTCATAGGCAAAATAACTTGTTTTAATCTCATAATTTTATTCCATAGCATAAACAAATCATTTGTATGTTAATTGTTTTTTTACACCTTCTACTTATTGTAAAGCAAAACAAAATTAAAATACATTTTTTCTAAATTTAAAATTTAAATTATTCTTTTTCAAAATGAATGAATTTTTTTTATACACATATTTGAAGCAATAGCAAAAGCTTCACAATTCTTCTTTGGACTTTTAAAATAACATTCACAATTAAATTTATACATATTTAAAATAAATAAATAAATTGATGAAAAATAAACAAATTTATATAATTAATACACAATTCTTCCTTGGACTTTTAAAATAGCATTCACAATTAAATTTACACATATTTAAAATAAAAAAATTCATGTATGAAAAATAAATAAATTTATTAATATTAATATTTTCTAACATAATAGTAAAAGTAATTTTTAATCTTTTACTTGTTTGAGTTAATTTTGGATATTTATTCTATTTTTTTAATTATATTATTAAAAAATTATAAAAGATACAGTAAGCTTAACCAAGTCTAATAAAACGGTTGATATTTTGAATTGATTTAAGATATTTGTTTTATTTTTTAAATTAATTTTAAATATTTATTTATTTTTAATTTTTTTCCATACATATTTATTTAATTTTTTTCTTTTAATTATTATTTTTTTAAACAATTTTAAATATTGGTTACTTCTTTACTATAATTTTAGTAAAATAAGATATTTTATTTTATAACAAAATGATGTTGTAAGCAAAAGCTTGAATAAAGCAAATCCTGAAGCGACACATTGGTAGTCATGGTTTCTCCGCCCATAATTTATAAGTAACTATATCACCATATCAGCAGATTACGGTGTAGATTGAGGCCACAATTCCAACAAAGCAAGATATCAGCAGATTACGGTGTAGATCGAGCCCACAATTCCAACAAAGCAAGCAAACGGTAGGAACAAGGAAGTATAATTTAGGGTAATTGCCTGCTTGCTTGTTTGCTTGCTTGCCTTCTTTCCTTTTTTATTTATTTATTATTATTATTATAAATATTATGATGTTATAATTTTGTAGAATTTTAGGTAATTGAGAGATGAGAAAGCAATGTTTTATTTTTTTAATTATATTTTTAAATGTAAAAGTAAATTTGTTTTAAATTTATTTATTTATTTAAAATTATTTATTTCAAAGTAAATTTAAAGCAATTTGTGTTAAATTAATGTCTTCTCAATGTATATTGTAATTAATTTCGGTTTAGTAAATATATATAGTAATTAGTGAATGATAAATGAACTTACAATAATAGTTTTCATGTAGCTATGATTCTATAATAATAGTTCTTATACTATAATAATACTATAAGTATCAGTGAATAGAAATTTTATTAATCAAAAGGAAAAGAAATTTACATAAAGATGTAAGAGCTTATAACAATCACTCAATACTTTTGCATGCATAAGGAGAAAAATAAGTTTTAAATAAACGTATGCTCTAAATAAATTAGTTATGAACAACTTGTCATAAATGACAAGTCTCCATTTACATTAAATGCAATACTAATTTTTTTTTTTTTTTAAATTCTAAGTAACTAATTTTTTACTAGATCTACACTAATAATATAGAAAGGCCTATCTATAGCCCTGAAGGCTAGTTTAGTTGGTCAAGTCACCGTAGTTAAAGTACCTCTGCTATTGAGAGGTCATGGGTTCAATTTTATGGACACTCTTGGGATTAGGCAGGAAAAGAAATTAAAAAGCCTATAACTTCAAAGCATACATTCTTCACTACAAAATCTTGCAAATTCTTATATTTGTATCTTAGATCTATAACCATGAACATTGAAAAGAAAAGAAAGAGCCTATAGCTTCAAAGCATACATTCTTCACTACAAAATGTAAATCTTACAAATTCTTATATTTGTATCTTAGATCTATAACCATGAACATACATTCTTCACTACAAAATGTAAATCTTGCAAATTCTTATATTTGTATCTTAGATCTATAGCCATGAACGTCGAAAAGAAAAGAAATGGCCTATAGCTTCAAAGCATACATTCTTCACTACAAAATGTAAATCTTACAAATTGTTATATTTGTATCCTAGATCTATAACCATGAACAAGAGCCTATAGCTTCAAAGCATACATTCTTCACTACAAAATGTAGATCTTGCAAATTTTTATATTTGTATCTTAGATCTATAACCATGAACCACATCGAAAACAAAAGAAAGAGCCTATAGCTTCAAGGAAAATATGGTAAGAATGTTATTAGTAAGGAATTTCTTATACTATTGTTTTTCTATGTTTTTATTCTTAGATGGCGGTTCAACTAGTGGTGCTAGCTCTTCTATTTAGTTATACAAAGTCATTTGAGCTATGTTTTGGGACACTTTTAAGCTTTTTGTTAAGTCTTTCACATTTCATGGTTGTCTTGTCCTATGGGCATGCTTGTATGCAATCTAAGAAACTTGTCTTATGAAATAGTTCTAAGCAAGTTTTCTAGTATTCCTTCTAAGATAGTATTTTGAGAAAACATTCTTTTGTCATAGGATTTATAATCTTTTATAAGGTTTCTAAGTTTTTAGTTTATATTTACACATATTAGTTGATGTATATCCCCAATGTTTTCAATATCCCAAGAATATTCTCTTCTCTTAGTTTTGGAATCTTTTGAACCATCAAATGTTACTCTCATTGATATTCAATATTTAAACATATAAATAATCATACATGAGAAATGGTAAAACAAATGCATTGAAACTCTAAAAGTGAGAAATAGTAAAACAAATGCATTGAAATTCTAAAAATTGTTTTAAAGAAAGGAAAAAAACTTGTATTAATCTCATAATTTTATTCCATAGCATAAACATAGCATTTATATGCTAGTTATTCTTAACTAAAGTACATTTGCTTTACTAGAATAGACATAGTAAAGTAAAACAAACTTAAATACATTTTTTTCTGAATATATATATATATATATATATATATATATATATTTTCTAAATTTAAAATTTAAATTAAGCTTTTCAAAATGAAAAAAACATTATACACATTTGTTAAGTAAACAATAAAAAAATCTTCACAATCTTTTAAATTATATGATTCTTCCTTGATATTTTAAAATAACATCCAAAATGAATGAAATGTATATATATTATAATAATAAAAATAATAATAATAATTAATATTTTGTAAAAGACTCATATAAATAATTTTACTACTATTTCAATGTTTTAAGTTAATTTTGAATATTTATTTTGTATTTTAATTATATTATTAAATAACTATAGAAGATGCACTAATTTTAACCATCTTGTCAATATTTTGAATCAATTTATCTCTTTCTAATTGTTTTTTTCATAATTTTTTTCTATTTCCCATTATTTAACAATTTTAAATATTTAATTATTTATTTTAATAAAATATTTAGTAAATATTCTATAACAAAATGATGTTGTAAGCAAAAACTTAACTAAACACATTTGTAGAGTTTTGTAATCATGACCCATAATTTAGAAGTATAAGCCGCAATTGCAACAAATAAAGCAATGTAAAAATAAGGAAGTAGAAGTTGGGGTAATTGCAATTTTTTTGTTTTTTGTTTTAATTTTGAAGTTGGTGTAACTGTAATTTTTTTGGTTTAAAAAAATTTAATGGTATGATTGTATAATTTTATTGTGCTTAGAGGTGCTTTCTAGTTTTTTTTGGGGAAAATGTTCTAATGTCATAACATTAAAAAAAAAGAAAACTATGTTATGGTTTTTTTTTAATAATATTTTCTGTTTTTTTCTCATGGTAATTTTTTGTTTATGGTCTTTTAGCATGCTATTTTTAACTTATTAATTTTTTTTTATGGTATTTTTCTTTAGTGTAGTCTATTTAAAAGCTAATAATTAAACGAACTTAAACTTATCTTAATTTTGAATCTACCGAGCAACTAGAAAGATTAAATCTCTTTACACTCTAAAAAAATTTGCACCTCAAAATAGAAATTCAATCTCTCTGGACAATTGTTGAATCCAAAATTAAAATTGATCTAAGCTAATTATACACATTTTAATATAGTATTAAAACAAAATGAAATAATTTTGTTTCATGGTTTAAATTACATTTATAAATATAAATAAATAAATTTTATTTATTTAGAATTATCAATTTCAAAGTGAATTTAAATAAAATAAAAATACAGGAAAAAACCAAAATATCTTCCCGTAAATGCCTCTTCAATGCACATGGTAATTCGTTAGTGACTAGTAAATGGAAATGGTAATTCGTGAATAGTAAATGAACCTAGCACTCGTCAGAGGCTCAGAGCTATTAAGAGATAAATGGGCCTACACTTTTCTAGTGTGCTCAATTTTGTCTTCCCTCTGCATTAAAACATTGAAGTGGACGGTAAGTTGAAGTACACTGTTTCTTCTGCATCTAAATAACCTGGTTAACAGAGATTGAAAATCCTTGAAAGTTCACAACGGCACTATCACTGCAATACATCGGCCGCCTTAAACTAAAAAACAAAAAACAACTGCTCCAACTTTTTTTTTAAATGCATGGTATAACTTAAAACCCCCCGGGTTTCCTGGCCGTTTTTCTGTCATAATCAATGGACACAGGATGCATTTTTCAAAATTTGGTCAGAAATTGGAAAAGCTGTAATCTATTTAATTAATACTATTTATTCAAAGAATAGTTAGGATAGTTATTAATGGTATTATTTATTTAAAGAATAGTGAGGATAGTTATTTAGGAGTTGTCTAAAGAGACCGAGGAATTGCTTGGAGGGCCAAAATTGGCTGGAATCTGGGTCAAAAAAATTTAATAAACCTTACAGTAACAAATTCTACAACCATCTCTGAGCATATAGCTTGATTGGGCAAGTTGACTACTAGCTTTATATGTGATTGTTGATCAAAACAATGAATTCCTTAGAGCTTCCTAGTTAGCTGCAATGTACAAGAGATGTTTGATCGATGAAAATGCCCGATTTTTTGTCTATTGTTGATGGTTATTTCATACTCTACTGATGTTGTTCCCCTTGTTCTTCTTCTTATTGTTCTCTAAGTTTTGCAGTGTGGTTTTGATTCTCTTAATTGTCCTCCTGCACATTCCTTTTGTTCTTGCCTCATGTTTTCCTACACTTTGGGTATTTTCCTTCCTCTGCCCTTATTCCTTCATCTGCTCCTTATTGATCATTGTTGATACCTCCATCTTTTTTGCCAACTCTTTTAATTTAGGTTGTAGGTTTGAAGATTGGGTTGCAGGAAATTATTTTCACACCAAATTTCCATTAACAAACTGAATTTCTAAATCTTGTTCACTGAGTTTTTATGCGACTACCAATTACTTGATGGTTACCTTATGTTATGCAGAATGCTTTCCAACTTGCTTTCTTCTTGTGGATATGGGTAAGAAAAATCTTCATTCAGTCTAGAATAAATTCTTTTATAATTATGGCATGGATGCATATAAATATTTTCTTGCAGGCGTTGGAAAATGATTCTTGTGGATATGGGTAAGCATGATCTTCATTCAATAAAGAATAAATTCTTGTAGAATGATGGTGTGGATGCATATAAATATTTTCTTGATAGGTGTTGGAAAACTATTTTCCAGCGCTTTGCTGAGGTAGATTTGCAAGGATTAGGGAAAGAGAACTGAGTTTGTGCTAACATTGCTAACAATATAGATGATTAGTCATGATAAAGAGTAAAACCATTCATTCAAGAAAAACCACATGATCTTCGCTCACAATTATACAAATTTGCACCATGTTAGTAATAGTATAAAGGAAGCTCTTTACATTGAAATAATGTATCTAGACATAGGTTTAATCGATGCCAAAATGTTAAATATGTACTTTCTAAATAGGCATGCTTAGAAGCAAGTGTCAAGTTATAATCAAATCCCCCAAAAAAGTGGTTTTGCTCATCCTACTTCATCTACCACAATCCAAAAAGAGACAAAAATATATATGCTTGATTATTTAGGCATATGACATATGACATATAATAAAATCCTTACATTAAATCCAAAACCTCTTCAGCTCCACTGACCTTGAATGCACCACCCTCCTCCAACTTCAAAAATTTGACAATCTCATCTTCTTCAACTAGGGCATAATGCTTCGATTGAATACCAAGGCCAATAGGTTTATCACTCAAATCTAAATCCACACCCATTTCCTTGGTGAAATACCCATTTCCAATAGCAAGTAGGAGCACCTTATCATCCACATCGAGGTTCCCCCCCCAAGCCTTCATTAAAAAAGCATCATTGACAGAAATACATGCAATGGTGCCGATTCCTTTTCTCTTTAGTTCATCTTCCCTTTGTACAAATCCAGGGAGATGCTTTTACGAGCAAGGAGGAGTAAAGGAACCATGAACATCTAGGAGGACCTGTTGAACCCTTAGTTAAACTGAGAGGGAGAGAGGAGGAAGCAAGGAATCACTTTAATACACATGGACTTTTAAAACTTTTCTCTTAAATCTTATTTACACCTTCATTTCATGGTCAACTTAATATGTGAGCAACAAGTATTACTATCAAACAGATTTGTTAATGTAATAGCAGATTGAATATGAGAGCAGCAAGTATTAAGCAGATGAGATAAATCACATCAACACATAAACCTCATGCACAGAGACACCAGATATAAGTGGAAACCCATAAAGGGAGAAAACTACATCTTATTATTGTTGTGATGCAAAGGCAAGCTCCAACTCCCTCTCACCACTAATTTTCTGTAAGCACCAACCTACAGGAGGCTCCAACCTCAATTCTGCAAGCTACAACTTGCAAGGAAGCTCTAACTCCCATCAATTTTCTGTAGGCACCAACCTACAGAAGGCTCCAACCTCAATCAGCTACAACTGACATTTTATCAAGCTACAACTTGATGTGGAAGCACCAACTCCCATCTATCGTCTCACAGTACCAAACTTGCTATGAGGCTCTAACCTCAAAGCCACCATAAATTCAGTACTGTTCTCCATTTTACATCATATCCGCACTTAATCGTCATTTCTCGCATTCTCTAACTTCGCATCTCGGTCGCTCTCCTTCTTCTTATCTTTTCTCGCTCAATTTTATTCTCCAACCCTCACACTCTCTAACCCTCTTATAAATTTTCTTTTATTTTCTTCAACTTTCTTTAATTCTCGCTACACACTTCTTCTTCTCTCACTTTTCGTCATCTTTTCTCCCCTCGTACAATATCCTATTTTATACAAACTATTTATGGCCGTTCATATTTAACATCGTAACTCCGAAATGACACATCCATGTCTTTTGTTTTTCATTTTTCCTATCTCTTTTATCCGCTCATTCAGAAAATATAACAACATGCATTAATTTCAATATTACAGTGGGAGCTTTGTTTTCCTCCAGAGACTTGCCAATGCATCACAAACAATATAAACCAATTAAAATATTACATTTAATTACAATGAGAGCTCCAGCTCACTCATACAGCCTTTTGGATCACTGCGCATTTGTCTTTTCTTTGACTGTGTTTGTCCCTTTCTCTCCTCTGTATGCCTTTTTATTTATGGCTGTTGCGTAACTCCTGAATTTATGAACTGCATTTATTTTTATTTTTATTTTTATATCAGTGCTTTATACACACACACACACACACACACACACACACACATATATATATATATATGAAACTGCTGACTGTAATTTTGGAAAAATTCCAACGCTCTGTACATAGCAAGTGTCTTGTTGATCTGGCGAGTTCCGCAAGCAGAACATACATACATCACGACCTTTGTTTTATGGCTCGATGCGATTGCACACATCACAATCGTTTTACATTAACAATCGCCCTCCACCTTAAGTTGAGGCCTGTGGGTCCACAGACCATGCGGCATATTTCAATACAATCGTAACAATCGTTTTATATATCTAACATCGCCCCTTTTTAATATAACTGCTGGGCAGTTTCAACCAACGCGTATCATATCCATGGTCCTTTTATAATACAGTGCTTAAATAATGTCGCCCTCTCTTCAATGTATTATGATAATTAAACTCCTTTCTTTGCACTTTAATGTATATGAACCCTTTCTTATGTAACTTCCGGCGATATAATAATAGACTTATTTAACATAGGAAACAACCTTTCGGGTCCACTTGCCGATCTTTGACTATCCGTCGATGCGATGAGCTGCCTCCGATTCGATGCGATGCGATGACTCCTTCTCCGATGCGATGAAACTCCTTGCAAATGTTTCCGATTGTGATTAATCACAATCGCGACTTCCATTGAGTTGCTCCGATGCGATGTATCACTCTTTGATTACTTCCAATTGCGATTAATCGCAATCGCAAATTGCATTGTCATGCTCCGCTGCCACACTTTCACTCCGATGTGATAAACCAGTGTTGATGCGATTAGACCGTAACTCAAACATATAAAGTCATAACTTATAGACCCATCGGGTCCGGAACTCAATCGCAATCGAAATCCTTTATTGTCATGCTCCGATGTGATTAGGCCGGACTTCAAATACTTGTTACTCATGGTTTATAAGCCCATCGGGTCCGGGCTTCAATCGCAATCGCAACCCTTTGTAGCATGTTCTGATATTCCACCTTTTTCCGATGGGATCAGTCACCGTTCACCGGAACTCAAGGTATATATAAATTTTAATTTATATACCCATCGGGTCCGGACTTCATCGCAATCGCAGTTTTCTGTTTATATGTTCTGCTGCCCTTATAATCTCCGATGTGATTGGGAAAGGGTCCCACCTTATGATACTTTGATTCTTTGATCATAAAGCGCTCCATATGAATTAATATATATAAACTTTGGACCTTTGTGAAATATGTAATGTGCTGCATATATATGTATTGTGCTGCATATATATATATGCTTTTATGTTCTAGCTTTAGAGTATCCTCCAGTGGGGTAGGCGATTCTTGGAATATATATATATATATATATATATATATATATATATATATATATATATATATATATATATATATAACGCCCGGCTGGGTAATGATTCCCGGAATAAGGTTTTATATATACATACATTGCCGCTTGGGTTATGATTCCTGGAATTATATATATGTATCCTTTGCTGCTCTAATCTTTAGTGTATCTTCCAGTGGGGTTAGGCGATTCTTGAAATTATATATATATGCATACATTGTCGCTTGGGTTATGATTCTCAGAATAAGATTTTATATTACATTTACTTTGCTGCTCCAATCTTTAGTGTATCCTTCCGCCTGGGGTAATGATTCTCGGAATAAGGTTTGTATATATATATATATATACTTGCCGCTTGGGGAAAGCGATTCCCGGAATTGGCTCTGTCTCTGCCTCTGCCTCTGATAACCTGCTGTGCTTCTTTCTCTGTCTTTGTCGTTGCTTCTTTCGCTGTTTCTGTTGTTTTGACTGTTACATCTCAACAATATTCTTCTTTGCTGCATCCTTTGTCTGTCTCTGTCTTTTCTGTCTCCATTGCCATGATAGCGGCTCTGTATCTATATTCGCAGCCTCTGCTACTTCTTTGACTGATGCTTCTCCTTACTTATCTTTTTGCTGTCTCTGCTACCTCTCTTTTTTCTTCCTCTGCTCCTTGGCTGATGTTTCAGGTGCTCCTCCTTTGTCATCTACTTTTCCATCAATGACAACATTTCCAACATGACCACCTTCTTTCCTCTGGTTAAATCAGAGACTATGATTTTTAGGAGATTTTCCTCTTTATCAATGTAGGAAAACGTAGCCTCTGGAAGCTTGTCACCCACATAAATTTCAGATTTCATGCCTTGTGAGGTTTAGGAGTTATTCTTCTATTAGGATTTAAGGTAGGGTTTAAGGATTTGGGTTTTGGCCCTGGACCTCCATAAAGACCCACAAATGAAAACTTCAAAGAACGAGGCAATGTTGCTTGTGGGTTCCATACCACTAATGGAGATGAGAGTGTAGCACTTGACATGGAAGCAATGGTCATAGGTAGAGAAATGGAAGTATGTTTTGATGAGGATGAAGGCTTTGTTGAAATTTTGCATGAAGAGAAAGTTGCTGCCATGTTGTTAACATATGTGGTCATTGCTAAAATGAAATAGGTTCGCGACTCTATTAGCAGTCCTGCAAATAGAAATGTTGAAATGCAAAGATGAGAAGCTACCAATGTCCAATGTAGTAGTTATGTTTCAAGGAAAAATAAAACAAAGGAGGTACTTCTAATTTATTATTTACACATAACCATGGGAATTGTAGATGGAAACTTACAAATTTTTTAATTTAATAAATGCAGTAATGGGAACTTCATATGATAATTGGATAGTCGGGTTTTTCCATAATAAAAAAATGATGGTTGGTTGGTTCTGGATTAATTTCTTCATGCAAGAGTCTATACATTGTCCAACTAGGGTTTTTTGTTGATGTTGAACATAATTAGTGGACTTGATATACTTTATGCTACTAGGGTTTGATCTCTTCAAAAGAAGAAAAGTTTATGTCATTGATATAGAGAAAGGCTAATTTTTCTTCATGTAAAACACCAAAATGAAAAATGACATGTAGGAAAACATATTTGATTGAATTTTATTTTATGTTTATAAGGAGATGTATAAGACAAATTTGTTTGAATGTTTGAATGTATAAGCTAGATAAATGCCTACTTGTCCAATATGAATTTATTGTTGTTTTGTTTTCTAGGTCTTCTAAGTGTAGAGAATGGTGGAAAATTAGACATTGTGCATCGAAGTGTCTTGTCGTTCAAATCCAGGTCAACCATCGTTAAATATGTGCTTCATAATGTGGCGAGAAATCATGTGGTGCATAGAAATATAAAAGTGCAAGGGAGGAAAATGAATAGTGAAGGCTATTATATTGCCCTTGTTGAGGGATTAAAAGAGGAAAAAAATAATGTTGTCAATGATATTTCAGTATTAAGGAACTCACAACTCATATGAAATCAGATCAATGACATCTATGTTGTTCGAAAAGCTAATTTAAAACTGCTTGATAAGAAAGAAATAATGTGGAGCTCTCATTTTCATTCTTTCAACATACGATACCTTGCAAACATTCATACGATGTCCACATATATACTAATGGAAGGAATCCCAAGTGTAGATGTAGGTGTCAGAGATGACATTGGATCACAATCTATTGCAAGAGAATTCATTAATCAACATCATCATAAGTCTCTAATATGTGAATGTGTTATTGTTATCATTTTCCTTGGGGCTATCATGGCATGGTTCTTTCAATAAAGAAGAACCCATTGATATGTTATTTTTCCGAAACCTACGATAATTGGGGTGTCTTGTATGGGTGACACGTTTATGGAAAAATGTAATATATTCCATGTATATGAGCAAATGTAATATTTGCATTGTTCGCGATATAATATATGAATGTGTTTGAGGTTATAATTATTTTATTTTGTGTTATTTTGCCATTTTTCATGAACCTTTTCAACCACCAATTCATTATTGTTGTTCAAAGGACAAATATTTTCCTCTAGGTATTTCATTATTAAATGTTGTCATAATGACCATGTAGGTAGTATACCTTTATTTCTGTGCATTGCTATTTTTCTTTCCGTGGAACATTGGAGAGATTGAAGGATGGAATGTTATCGTTGATTTCGTTTTAAGGAAAATTATTGTTCTCATAATTCCATGTAATTGATGATTTGAGTTTCCTATTTATGTTTCAAATTCTTATTGTGTGTGTATGTTTCAAAATTTTTCCCTTTGCATTGGTAAATGTTGTTATAAAGATAATAATAATATAATTACTTTAACGGAAGCTCAAAGGGTACATACCTATTCACCTGGTGACTAGTGAATGCATATAAGTTATCAGGAGGTTTCTCCTTCAGTTTGGACAATTGATAACCAATTCTAAAATATAAGGAGAGATCCATTAAACCTAATTGTCATGTTTTGCAGTTTAGAGTGTACTCACAGTAGAAATTGTTGCAGTTTAGAGTGCACTCACAATTGATACAGATAAGTTCTTCACCTTGAGGTTACTTTCCCCGAAGAAAATATTCACCTTCTCAACAATTTCCTATTCCAGTGTTGCTATAGTATCCTTTCAGTTCAAATTATTTATCAACCTTGGGCTCTAATTTTTTCTCACTATAACTATTTTTGTAATTTCTGATTATACATATCTACCCCAATTGTTGATTATTTTTCTCCAAAACTTGATTGGTTGCTTCAAATACCTCAAACTTTACTACACACAAGAGTCTTCCTTCTCTAATACCACTTTATGTAGCCAAACTCACCTAACACTACTTAAAGTTCACTTTATTCTTGACTATTACAATACTTATCATTTTTTGGTACTAGTCAGATCATAGGCCAACTATCCTCCTATTAACTATCCTCATATCCATTGCTTCCACTGCGTTATTTATCTATTATCGAAACAATTGAGGTGTTATCGGAATGTGTGCTACATGATTTAATAAAGCCCCTCTCTTGATACAAATATCAATGCTAGGACTTTAGATCTATGTTATAAAGCCATTAACCTTCCACATATTTTCTTAGTTTTTAAGTACCATTGATGGAATTTAGGTTGTGATTACGACTTTCTTTCGATGAGAATCATTATGTAATTTGTATAATTGTGCCTAAGTCTGCCTGTAATTTTTTTTATCATGGCTTATAATCATTCTTTGGAATTTGGCTAGATTAATTTCATCTTGGAGGAATCATCAATCTCAAAGATTATGTACATTTTTGTAGGAGTTCAATTAGCTTGAACTTATTGAAAACTACCAACACAAAGGGTATTTAGATACAAAGAACAAGGATCCCACCAGGAATACAACTCACACTTAACATTATTCTTAAACGTGAATCTAGCTTCAACTTCAATCTCATGCATGCATTGATATGTCAAGATGAATGTGCATTTTAGACCTTGTTTTTCAATTGGAGAATACTCGGTTGTGTAAAAGAAATTTCAGACTGAGGCTTAATTTAAACCTGCAGACATGTGTTTTGTTATACCCAACACATAAGAGATATATGTTTGATCTATCTATTGAGTAATATTTGGTTTGATTCCAAGGAAGAACATCCATACAACCACAACCATTATCGGGGTAGATCTCTTCTTCTAAATGTTATTTTCAACTACTAAAAAAAAGAATGGAGATTATGTTCACCTTTGTCACAACCTACATATCCATAAGTGTTTAACACAATTTGGATCTTCTATCAAATACTACAAGTTGTAGTGTGATTTGTCTCCATGAATTGCACACTACATGTCTATAATCATAATAAGAATTTGTATTTGTATACCAGTTCACAACTTTCCAAGATCAATAGACTCACCTTTTACCATGCAAGATCATCAGTCATGCATGAATAACTCTTTTTTGATGTGTTATAGGTTTGGAAGGTTCAGAACATGATTTGTTTCTCCAATAAATAGATTCCTAAATTGATGCTAATGAATATATGTCCAAGTAACAGAGATAGCTATTCCATATCACTCTAATCCACTAAACTCAATCAGACCAATAGAGTAGTTCAATCTATGGTTTAATCTCCAACTTGTTTTATGTTAAGGAGAGATTCATTAAAACTAATTTTCATGTTTGTAGTTTAGAGTGTACTCACAATAGAAATCGTAACAGTTTAGAGTGTACTCACAATAGAGTGTACTCACAGTTGACACAGATTAGTGCTTCACTTTGAGGTTACTACTTCACCTTGAGGTCTCAGAATTTTACCGTTATTTTATATGCAATAGCCATATTTTTATTCCTAGTTGCATACTAGTACTAAAGAGATTTGATAATGTTAATTATGTTAGTGTTGCATTTCATAATAACTGAGATGAAATTAATGTTATTACCTTTTCTCTTGCGCGTGAGGCATTGTATCTTTTTTAAAATGGTTCCAGTGATCATGCCCATGAACAAATCAAGTTTTAAAATTAAATATTCAAACAAAAGAAAGTAAGTACATTTTTGGGGCACATATATGCCAAAACACTAACAATTTCAACCTTCTATTCTGTCAAACTGGCATTATAAACAAATGCTAGAAATCTCATTACTCAAGTACTCAATTATTTGACTCAAATATTCAAGTACTCAATTATTGGACTGTTGAAACACTTTATTTATATAGAAAAGATGAAGTACATGTGCATACTTGCAGCTTATCAGAAGCTGGAAAAATTTTAAGCTCTCTTAACCCTAGCCAGGGAAACCAAGAAAACCCTAACAACAAACTCCTCCTGACTAGGAATCACACCTAACCAAAGCTAGTCACTCCACTAGAAATACTCAACAACCTAGCATCATCAGCTGGAATGAAATTCATCACATGAATGTTGGTATGTGGTATATTAAATAAGAAGAAGTTGCAGTTTCTCTCACAACTTGTTTGAGAAGCCAATTTGTGTGTTGTCTCCAATTTATGTGATGTCAATGACCCAATCATATTCGGATCAAGGGGGATCCATTGAAGAAGTTGTTTTATTTGTAATATAACAAGGCACTTTCCATGAGAGAAAATAATAACATGTGAGCTAATACATGCATCAGAATACAAAGTAGATCAATTAGGAGTCTTGTCAAATGCACCTTGACTCATGTGATAAAAAGAGTGATGGTGGGTATGTATATGTTATTGAAGTGAAAGCACATTATTGGGATGCTACAAAACTACAAATATTCACACACTACATTAAAAACATCAACAACAACCATTGCACAAAGTTAAGAGCAAATACATAGCAACAAACCTGGAAAATCACCAATTTGTGTGATGTCAGTGACCCAGTCATGTTCAGATCAAGGGGGACTTGTTGAAGAAGTTGGTGTATCTCTAAGATAACAATGAAATTTTCATCAGATAAAATAATAACATGTGAATTAATACATGAATCGAAATACAGAGTAGATCAATTAGGAGTCTCGTCAAGTGCACCTTGACTCATGTGATAAAAAGAGTGATGGTGGGTGTGTCTCTGTTTTGCAAGTGAATGCACATTATTGGGATACTAAAACATTGCAAACATTTTCACACTACATTAACACCATCAAAAACAACCAATGCACAAAGTTAAGAGCAAAGACATAGCAACAAACTTGGAAAAGCACCAATTTGTGTGATGTCAGTGACTCAATCATGTTCAGATCAAGGGGGATCCATTGAAGAAGATGTTGTATCTGTAAGATAACAATGAAATTTCCATCAGAGAAAATAATAAAATTTGAAGTAATACATGCATCAGAATACAAAGTAGATCAATTAGGAGTCTCGTCAAATTCACCTTAACTCATCTGATAAATAGAGTGACGACGGGTGTGTCTATGTTATTCAGGTGAAAGCACAATATTAGAATGTTGCATCTCTGCAAGAATTAACACACTACATTAACAACATAAAAAACAACCAGTGCACAAAGTTAAGAGCAAAGACATAAAAAAAAACCTAGAAGATCACCAATTTGTGTGATGTTAGTGAACCAATCATGTTCGGATCGATGGGGACCCATTGAAGAAGCTGATGTATCTGCAAGATAACAATGCAATTTCGATAAGAGAAAATGATAACATGTGAAGTAATACATGCATCAAAATGCAGAATACATCAATTAGGAGTCCCTTCAAATGCATCTTGACCGATGTGATAAGTAGAACGATGGTGGGTCTGTATGCGTGCTTCAAGTGAAAGCATGGTATTGGGATGTTGCAGCCTACAAAAATTCACACACTACATTAACAACATCAACAACAACCAATGCACAAAATTAAGAGAAAAGAAATAGCAACAAACCTGGAAATTATGACATATTGATCTAAACATATTGATATCATCTCCCTATAGAAGTTACTTGGGACAGTAGAGGATGCATTGTTGGAGTGAGGATGACCACACTTGTTGAGATGTTGAAACTGAAATGGTTCATCTTCAGATGCAAGGAAATTCAAATCAATATCCAAGCTGACATTTTTTTTCTTATTTTATTTTTCTTTTTAGGACTAAGGAAACTCTTATTCCTCTTCAAAGATGAATCATAAGCACCCAACCCGAGGGTGAATTCATAATCCATAATGTGAAGATCATTAGCATCATCCACAATTTTTTTAGCCAAATCAATCAAACTTTTTGTCTTGTTCACAGTAGGAGGACCATTCTGAAACATGTCTAGATAACCAAACAACTCCTCTCACAACACATTAAGTTCTTCAACATTTTCATCATCCATATTAGTTGTGCTAGTATCTGCATCAAGGTTTGGTGCCTCTATACTTATCTCAGAAGAGGCATTGAAAGTATTGGGTGTGGTATGAATATCCAATAAAAGGTCTAAATAAATTAAGGAGGAATGTAATCAATCTACCTTTATGGCATGCTTGCAAATGTTTCCCCGAATAGACCATGGGAAATCACAAGTGATAAAATTTGTGCGATTCCATATGATAAGATATTCCTTATCTGGTTTACTTTGACTCCTCACCCAATAAGCATGAGATATGCTCTCATGAGGCATACAATCACTGTTTAGAATTCTTCTAGCCTTTTCCATTGATGATTCAAGCTGCATCTCTTTCTTGTGATTGCTAAAATATCATTATTTTTTTAGAATTGTCTTGAATTAATAACATGGCTCAAAATTTTCGAGGAGAGTATAGAATAGCCAATCCATCCTACGAGAATAGTTCCTTCGTATATCACTTAGAAAGGTTTTCTTGAGATAACCGTGGTATGATTCCACAACATTATTTTTCTTCTGGTTTGCATGCAGAAAATATTGGCAACCTTTAACTCACATCCCTAAATGGAAAAACTCAATTAGTAAATATATCTTGTCCTTATGAAACAAAACATGTACAACACAGAAGAAATGGTATGCAAACTTACGAATCTTGTCACCGAAAAACCAATTCTTGTGGAGATAGTCCAAAAACTTCTCCTCGTTGCAAATTTGGTGAAAAATCCATTGATTGTGTTATCCACTTCATGTCTAAAACAATCTTTCATGATATGGCCAAGTTCATTTAACATCTCTTTTGTTTTTTTTGAGCTATTGACCAATTGATTAACATTCTTAGCCATGCCCTCCTTAAATGCCAAATACACAAGATCACTTCACATTTCGTGATTCTCCTGCCACATTTAAATCAATTTAAGTGAGAAATTTTTAGAGTGAATGAAAATTGCAATGTCAAATAAGAATATTGATGTTACCTCATCCAGTGGATCAAGAAAGTGCTCAAAATTCAAAGCTATCGGATTGGATCGAAACCAATTCCAAAGTGTATATATCGTCGCCCTTAATCCAACGCAACTCGTTTCACTCAAATATGAAATCAGATGCTCCTGATATCGCATTCTGTTCGAATTGGGAAATAACTAAAAATTTGAAATTGAGTTTGCAGGGATTCCTAGTCAGAATTTTGTATGCTGACTAGGCCATAACTGGGTAAGGTGACTACATCCTACATTAGCTTATGGGTGATCTACACTTGGCATCCTTGTGATTGGTTGGAATTTGTGGGTTTCTACTGGTTCGTTTGAATTTGGGTGGACCAATTAGGATGAGCCATGTAGCCTCCTAATGGGAAATCAAATTTGTTTATTTTTTTGACCTTTTTGAGTGAAGAAACAACCCAACTAGGGGTTTTTGAATGTTATGGAGACATTGGAGACATTGTTTTAGAATTCTAAGCACTGTAAATTGATTTAAACACACATTTTTGAGCATAATGAAAGAGGTGGGAGTTGGACCAAGAGATGTAGCCCAGGAGGGGTGAACTACTTCATCATTTGTTGTCTTCTGTATAATGTTATGGTATTGATTTCTTTATTTTTTGCAAAACTGAGTTTTAAAGCATGTTTATGTGTTAATTAATTTGATGTAACTGACTAAAAACCCTAATCATTTCACTTGAAAATTGTACCATAAACTCTCAAGCTTTCATATATATCAATTTGGTATCAAAGCTTTGGTTCTTTGTTGTTTTTAGGGTTTAATTTTATTGCAAGTATTTATGATGCTTACAAGGTTGAAGCTCAAAATAGGAGAAGGAAAGCTTGTGGTTGCAAGTCCTTGAGTTAGGTCAAGGGGAAGGACATCACATTTCCACAATCTCCACCATAAATTTCACCTCAAGTTGCACTTGAAGCTTCACCAATCATGGAACATGAAGTAGAGACTAGAAATATGTTAAAGAATGAAAATGATTTTGGAAAAGCATTCTTTGACATGACACAAATGGTGAAAGCTCTCTATGAAGAGAGAAACACAAGGTTGCAAGGTGAGATCTCCAATCCTCCAAAGGGAGAGAAGCCTCCAAGAGGAGATGGAGGAGATTGTGACAAGCATAAAAAATGGAATGGAGGGAATGGTGATAAACCACCTTTGACTCCACCATTCTCTTCAACTCCATCCTCACCTCTATCTTCACCATCATCATCTTCTACATCAACCCCTTCACAAAAACCTCCACATTATCCAAAGGGACATGGTAAAACTCCATTGTTAAAACTTGACATAAAGTTTGAATTGCCTATGTATAACGGAGAGGTAAATGTTGGGAGATTAGATAATTAGGTTTGTTAGATTGAAGTGTATTGCAGGATACAAAGGATCAAGGACGATGAGACCAAGATTCATCTTGCTTCATTAAGGTTGGAAAGTGCAACACTTATTTGGTGGAAAGTTAAAACTCAAGAGGACATTAAGAAACATGGTAAGGTTTTGTCTTCTTGGAATGATTTTGTTGTTGCATTGAGAAGGAAATTTTATCCGTTAGCATACATGAAAAAATATATCATGGATTGGAAAAAATTTAGGCAAATAAAGGGTCAAAGTGTGCAAACTTATACCCAATATTTTAGAAGGATAACATTGATATTAGGTGTAGAATTGTCATCTAAAAATAATTTGTTGAAATACATTGGAGGTTTGCATAGCTATTTGAGACATACTATTCTCATGTTTAACCCTACAAGTTTAGATGAGGATTGTGTGCAAGCAACACATCTAGAAGCAAGAGGGGAAAATGTTCCACAAGAGGGAAACAAAAATCTATTTAAATGTGGAGACAAAGGAAAGGGTAAATTCAAAGGAAAAGGGAAGAATATTGCTTCAATCAAGGAAGAGGGAGAAAAATTAACATGCAAGCATTGTTCAAAGGATGGTCATGATGAAGATCACTGTTGGAAACTTCATCCTGAAATGAGACCCAAAAAGTTTAACAACAAAGGAAAAAAAAAAAACAACTAGAACTACACAACATGATTTAGGATCCGATTCGAGAGATGAAACAAAGGTCACAAAAATGGGATTGAAAGGTAAGGAATCCATTACTAGCACTATTTATTCAAATAGCCACAATGAAACTCAAAGTGAAAAATAAAGAATAGAAATTTTCGATATTAGAGTTATCTCAAAACATAAAAAAATTGACACTCTATTTGATAATGGTTCACAAGAAAATATCATTTATGAAAACATTGTCAAAAAGTTGAATTTGGATACCATTCCACATCCTAAACCATATCCTTTAGGTTGGGTGTGTGACAATGCAAAGTTGCAAGTGACTAGAAAATGCAAACTGAAATTCACCATTACTGCAAACTTTATTGATGAGGTAGAGTGATCCGGATTTATGAAGGAAAACAATATAATACACATATAACCATAAATACAAATATGTAGTGGAAATAATACTTCATTTTATTAATATCGAAGAACTGAAAGTGGTTTAAAGGCATAATGGAAATAAACTAGCTAGGGCGTTGGTAGCTTATATCTGAGAAGAGATGTGGTGGCTACATGCCTCTGAATTGTGTTACAATGAGGCTCGAGAGCCTATTTATTATTGAGAAACAATGGAAAACCCTAAACATCCAAAAACCTAACCCTAGGAGATGAAGTGCCAAAACTATGGGCCCCATTTGGGTAAATTGGTACATCAACTTCCCGGGGACGTAACTTTGGCATACGATCTCTATTTGTTGCGCACCATACCTCGTTAGAAAGATCTATCCAAGGACTAAAATTTTGAGTGGGAAACATCGATCCATGGACCCATATTACTCTCAGTTTTCCCAAAAAACGTCGTTTAGGGCCTCAAAAAAACTCTAGAAGTCTAGGACCAGAAAAAAACTGCTAAAAATAGTAAGTTGTGCTACAATTAAGGAAACTGAAACACTGAAAGAAACAATGGTGGGGCTCCAAGTGGAATAGGTGGGTGGCCACCAATATCCACCTGGATCATTCCTCCCCCCTTAGGAAGCAATGGTCCCCATTGCGTTGAGTTCCTCCATGAGATGAGGAAACTTCTGCTGAACTTGGTCCCTGGTGAACCACTTACCTTGGTGCAAGAGTTGGCTAGCTTTAACAACCCGATACAGTTGGATCTCACTAGAAAATTTGGCCCAATTTCCGATGGCCACTTCATCGCTATTCTGACACATAGTCGTCGCAAGAGCGACAGTTCAAGGACAGGCAAAACGTGGTTTGCCATTACGTCGCAATTCCGATGCCTTGACAAAGTGTCGCACTACCGACACTTTTTCCGTCACTTCTAAACAAGCGTCACTCTTCTGACGTTTCCCAAACCGTCGCTCTTCTGACGTTTGTAAATTGTCGCAATTCCGACGAAATGTGGTCCGACGTTTTGAACGTTGCTCTTCCGACGTTTGTAAACTGTCGCAATTCCGACGAAATGTGGTTTGATGTTTTGAATGTCGCTCTTCCGACGTTTTTATACTGTCGCTCTTCCAACGTTTTTAAGTTGTCGCAATTCCGACGCCATACAAAAGTGTCACAAGACCAACGCATTGCAAAAGTGTCGCAAGACCGACTCTTTCCAGAAGCGTCGCAATACCTACGCATTCCAAAAGTGTCGCAATACTGACCCTAGGAAGAACTGTCGCAATATAGACGGATGTCACAAGACCGAAGAAAATGGAAATCGTTCAAGACGTCGAAAGACTGATGCTTACAAAGCGTCGGTATACCGACAGCGGGTTCAATTTAAAAAAAAAAATGAAACTTCAAAACAGGACAATAAATCTCCAATATTTGTTATGAATTGTGGGCGTTCCAATTGTTATGAACATAATTCGACCGTGAAATATTAATATAATAAACCACCCCGCAGCGCTTCGACTATAAACAATCATTAAACATGGCTCTGTATTTCAAAAAAACAGGTTTAAAATAGAAACAGGGCAACATTTTTTTTTTCCAATTGTTATGAACATAATTCGACCGTGAAATATTAATATAATAAACCACCCCGCAGCGCTTCAACTATAAACAATCATATAAACATGGCACTTTATTTCAAAAAACAGGTTTAAAATAGAAACAGGGCAACATTTTTTTTTCCAATTTTTATGAACAGAATTCGACCGTGAAATATTAATATAATAAACCACCCCGCAGCGCTTCAACTATAAACATGGCTCTGTATTTCAAAAAACAGGTTTAAAATAGAAACAGGGCAACGCTTTTTTTTTCCTAAGTAAAGTTAATCTATTAACAGTGGGAATAAATTACAACATGAACGAAGTCAAAAACATTTCCCAGACTTATGGCAAATTTGTCATCAAAAAATAAAAAAAGAAGACTTCCCTCATACGGGGAAACCAGTCTTGAACGTTTTTCAGGTCGTTGCATTGCCCACGCAGGGGAACCATCGTTTGATATCTTTGACGATTACAGTGTTTATAGAATTCAAAAATAAAACAGAGGTCCAACACAGTAATATAAGCAAAAACATGCCCAATTAAGTGGGCCACGAAGCAAGAAAACCAAACCAAAGAGAAACAGCTACTCATCCGGTGGTTCTTTGACAATTCGGCACCATCCTTCAGAAGGTCCAGGATCTCCAAGCGTTATCTCCACATTCACGCCACCACTCCCCTCCTAAAGGCCCGAAAGCTGGGATTTTTCTGAGCTCAGACCCGCCGGATGGGTGCATTGTTCCTCCACTTGGGCCTCTTCACGGAAAACCATTGTGATTGAAGCTGTGATTCATGGGTGCTTCAGAGAGAAATTAAAGGAAAAAAGCGCAGTGCACATCGTGGGAGAAGGTGAAGCGGTGGGGAAATGAGGAGCAGGGGAGCCCATACGGTGGCCAGATCCTAGAACCCGACCCCACCCACTTCTAGTGTTTGGATAGCGACTTGCGTAATAATCACTAGACTGGGAAGACGACTCGGTTGAGGGGTTGGAGGGAGCGTGCAGGGGTTGACCTCTGGTGCTACCCCTGCAGCAACAAATCCTTTGATGCAGGCGAGGCATGGGTGCAGTCTCAGTAGTGGGCACAAGACGAGACAGAGAAGCAGGATTCCAAGAAACCGAGGAAGACAGACACAGACCAGACTGAGAGAAATGCAGATTTACACCAAGGTCTATGCAGCAGTTCAGCTGGATTCTCCTTCTCGTCACAGTGAGCAGGCAGTGTAACCCAGCAACTGGAGAGCATCTGAAATTCAAAGGTTGTGGCTCCTCTGAAAAACCATAGCGAAACGCCATTTTATCGACCCGACTGCAATGGCATCGAAGAACGCCTGTCATAAATCTCTCATTGATGAGAGCCGAAGGCCGGAGCATATTGGAGCATGCGGAATCGCTAACAGGAATGGAGGTCCGATCTTAAACAACGTTAAAACTTAATGTGATTGATGTGAAAACCTTGGAACTTAAATATCAGCTAATTGAACAACGTTAAGACTTAATGCGATTGATATGAAATCGCCACATCCATGTCCCATCGCCTTAAACGCCATCGAATGCACCCACATCTGGGAACAGGGAAAATTTTGACTGAGGACATGTGGCAGAAATTGATTGGAGCGGATCTTTGTTTGGGCCGCTCACGCAGTAGAAATCCGGACCTGAAAAATATTAGGGCGAATTTGATAATAAATTCGCGTCACAACTCTCTCTCCGTACGCCAGCCCAAATTCTGACCTGAAAAATATTAGGGCGGAATTCATTTGGTTTTCATGTCACAAAATTGGCCGACGTCAGTAGGCTATTTTGGAATGCGAATTTGGTCTGAATTATGGTTTATCGGCGTTTGAAGTCCGGCGGGCTCCAAGGCTAAAGGGTTCGTTTGAAGTTTTGACAAAGGTTTTGTTATATGTTTTATATAACGTGCGGCGGAAGGTCCCACACTGGTTTTGGTAATATTTTGTTTTAAATGCGACGTATATATATATATATATATATATATATATATATATATATATATATATATATATATATATATATATTTAATATATATATTAAAACATTTATAAATTGTGGACCCCAGGAGCATTTTAATAGATTTGTTATTTGCATAGTTTTGTTATGTTTTTAATATATGCGTTGCATATAAAAAGAAAATGCCTGTGAGCACATTTGAGAATGGAGTTGTAAAGTTTTTTATTACACAAATGGCAGTGTAGTGTTTTGAAAGAGGCACAACGGTGCGTAGTTTTAGAGAGCAGAGAATAATTTTGAGTGCTCGTCTTCTTGGCCAGTCACATTTGTAATCCTGGTGAGGAAGAATTTGTAATAGTTTTTTGAAGGTGAGGAATTTTTCAAAGTGTTGAACTACTGTTTCAGGTGAAGAAATTTCAATATTTCATCTTTGTAATTAGAAGAGGAGAGGTATTACTCTCTCCATTGTTATTCTGTAATTTTCCAAATATTCCAACACATGGCTATAAATGAAGGAGATTGCTACGCATCAACATCAACATGTTTTCAAGTAGGATCTACCTAATTTTGTAACAAACTTCTCTCTGGATGTCAAAATTTGCGGAAACTGAAGATTACTTAGGTGATGCCTAAAATTTCCACTGAATTCCTATAAGAATCTTATATTTGTGACAGAAATCCTTTTGCTAATATATTAGCTTACTCATTTTCAGTTTGTTTCATTCAACTAATAAAAAATGTTTCAAGGAGTATAATGAAAACTAGTTTATGTGTGAAGCATAAAATAATAATTGATGCTAGAATTGGAAGTTAAGAAGTATAATAAGAAGTAGATAAACTTCTCTAAAGCATAATACCATTTTTCTGAAGCATAAGAAAATCATTGATGCTAGACTTGGAAGTTCGAATAAGACGAGATAAAACAACGAAAAAGGCATTCCTTTACTTGCATGAAATATGAGTACCGCCTTTTACCAGTACGCTGGGAGCAAGGTCTAGATTTTGACTGGCATCGATTCTTGTGAACTCAAATTTCACTAAAAACATAGTTTTTTGTATGGTTCTTCAGCGCATGGTTAAAAATCATAGTGCATCAAAATCTATATTGTTGGGCTGAATACATAAGTAATAAAAAGTTCTCTTTACCAAGTTATTCTCTTCATCAAAATCCTGATCTTCACATGTGACACTTTTGCTAGGGATAAATATCAAGTGGGTTGTGACATTTTAAAACTTGGTTCACATTGAAGTGCCCAAAAGGCAAGTCTATCAAATCATCTACGACCTATGTCATTTTGTAGTAGCAGATGATTTGATATCATAATGGAGGTGCTCCAATTCAAGCAGTGTAGAAGAGGCAGGAGCCTACAAGGCAGATCCAAACTTTGGAGAAGAGCAAGGCAGATCCTGGTAAGAATGAAGAATTTGGAAATCTGGGATCTCTTCCAGAGGCCATGATACAAAAGGTTTGTCATGTTTGTAGATATTTCTCATCTACATCGAATATAGCCTTAAATGCCCACATATATCACTGTCTATTAGGTGAGTCAAATGCTAAAAAATCTAGAACAAAGTTTTCCAAGCCTAAAGTGAAGGTGAGAAAAAAATGATCAATCCTAGATATAATTGCTGTGACACCTATTTTCATGCAAGAGGATTTGGATTACAACACTAGCAAAGAGCAATCGACCACTGATGCACATCCATTGCCTTTGGATCATCTCAATCTCAGAGACACCACCAAGTAGAGGCAACATCAATGCAAAGATCTCAACACTTCAAAATTAATGCAAAGATCTTTTGTAGCGGTAATGCATGTATTTCAAAAGAAAAAAATAAAAATACAAATTCAACCCATTCGAATTACCACTGTAGCAAGGGTTTACATCTAATTAGATCCAATCCGTATATCGATGGAAAAAAATTAATATAATTACATTTTCCATAGCAAAGGAAACTTTGTGAAAATAGAAAAGGAATATAAAACGAGGATGTCAAGATGTTTAGATGACTCAGTACAACAATTATTTGTGCTTAGTAGACACAGCACTGTATTCTTAATGCATTTTCTGTAGAATACTAAACAGATTTGTCCATAATTTGAGATGCAAACAGTAGTCTCTACTACGTTTGGAAAATTGGAGGTTTATAAAAGATAAACTGCGAACAGAACTGTACCACTATGATAAGAAGCTATCAGAAGCATTCCTTCTGCTTCACAAACGTGGAACTACCTTAAGAATGCTTATGCTTGATATAAATATTAGAGCATGGCAGTTAAATGTAGTAGTTATGCTAAAATACTGAATAACAGCTTGAGAGTGCTCTTCAGATACTGTACGAATGCACCAAATTAAATCTGTACCATTACTAAAGATAAATGGCCAAAAATAGTCAATTTTGATATCGTGAATTTATGTCTTTCTCGGTAGAAAACTGCGGATAGGATGGAAAATATGAGAGAAATAAGTTCCAAGGACTAAAAAAACAAGGCCAACATAGTTCTGCCTTGAATCAGAGACAAAACAAAGCTACCCAAAAAAGTGTTTGCAACTGTCATCACCCCGAGGAGCGCAAAGTCAGTTGATGGTGCCAACCATTTGACGAAGCAGAGAGAAGATTCATGGTGACAATGGTTGTAGCACAGTTTGTTGATGTGAGCCATCATTGTAACAAAGCAGATTGATGGTGCCAATTGCTGTAGAAGTCCATTGAGAGTGCAACTACTGTAGTAGAGCAGTTTGAGAGCACCCATTGAAGCTCCTATATATAGCAGAGTCAAAATTTTCCTATTGAACAAGTTTGTATAGTCAAAGCCACAGCAAGATCAGATAGCCATGATCCTAAATGAGAACCAGAGCCAAAGCTAAGACAGATTCACGTTTAGCAGAACAAGATAGCCATAGCAAAGGATCTGACCACAGAACCAGATCATGAGAGATAGCAAGATTCTTGCTTCCACTGTGGAAATGTAGAAACTGTACAAGGGCTTTGCTTCCAGCAGATTTCATTGTGACAATAATTTTTATGGTGTTGTAAGCGCTCATTAGTAGAATCTTAAAGCCATTCTGGAATTATTTTAACCTGGAGAGGGTTTTCTTTGGTTATAAATCCTCATGTTCAAATTCCATTGTGGATTGGTTGTGTTTGATATTATGTTTTTACTGTCCACAGTTGATTTTTCACATAGAAAATTATCAGTCTAAAGCGAGAAATTTTTCGATGTTTCTTTTGCTTCCTATTGTGAAGTATTTCACTCAGAACTCTACTTGTTGTAACAGAGGTCTTGGGCATAGAACAGGGGACTTGGGTTTTTTGGAAACAAACTTCAGGTTAAGATGCTCATCTGAAGAATGGCACAGTGAGCCTTAGCATGGATTTTGGAGTACCAATTTGAAGTGCAGGTAAGGAATTATACAAATGATCAGTTAGATTTCTGGACCCTAATACAAAAGTTTCTTCTTCTTTCAAAACGTGTTTCTCGTTTTCTGTAACCAATGTGGGTCCTGTTCTTGTTTCAATTGGGGATGGATTAGCATTTGTTATTTCTCTATATGATCACACTCTGGGTAGCCCTGGAGGCTATTTGTGGGTGATGAGTCCAATAGGTCTCAATGAACGGTTGCCCTCGCCGGGAAATACTATTGCAGTGGAATTTGATACTATTTTGGATGTTGAATTCCACGATCCTAATGGAAACCAGTACCTTCAGCTCCAGTACCTGTTCACAAAAGAGGGTGCCATAGTCATTCATGCGTGCAGAGAAGGTGAATTTCAGGCATTGCAACAGGAGGTGTTGTTGTTGTTGCATTGGCCACTAGATTGTTTGTTTGGTTCTGTTACAAGCGCATAGTATTGAAAAGGACAGAAAAATTTAGTTCAGATATTGTGAAATTGCCTCGGAAATTCACCTACAAAGAGCTCAGAAATTCTACGAAATACTTTTTTTGAATGTGATTGATAATCGATAATTGCAAGCAAGGGTAATCCCCTTGTGAAACCCAAATTTATGAGCATTTTCTAAAACCTGATGACAGAGTCATTGTAATGAACAAGCGCCTAGGTCCATATTACGTCCAAATCTACCAAGCACCAAGATCTATAAAAAAAATCCACAGTATCTACGAACTAAGAAGAAGAGGCAGAAAATGTATTTTTCTTACCTGTTCGAATAGTGGTTGGGGTTTACCACGGTAAAAATTTGACAGAGCCCATGTAGCATTTCTTATCATTGAAATTTTGGCAGTATCATTCAACTGGGCAAGCACCTGCCTCAAAGCTCCATGACTGAGGGAAAGATCCCTAAATGTTGTAGAGTCTCCAGCAATATTTCCCAAAGCCCAAACAACCTTACACGAACACCAGTTGAACTCAAAGTTGGGTACTAGTTTTTTAAATCAAATTCCAAAATTACAGACATATAAAGATAGTTGGGAAGAATAATTTTATGCCTCTAAAATAAGCGTGCTACCTGTTCTCGAAAATTATCATTCCCAGAGGTAAGAAGTTCCACAAATATAGGCAGTGCCCCGTAATCAATCACAACCTTTGTATTCTCAGAGTTTCCTGAGACTATATTAGTCAAAGCCAAAGCTGCTTCAAACTGCATTATTAATCAAAAGGTATCACCATCGAAGCTATAATTTTAAGATAACAATTTATCTACCATTGAAACTATAATTTTAAAATAGATACACCTAGTGATATAAACACCTAGTGATATAGACACCTAGTGAGAGTAGAGGTTAGGAAATTATAATAAGAATTATTACAAGATATCACTCACAGTGCAGTTGATTGTTCATTGTCTACTGTAACTATAATTTTAAAGAAGATACACTTAGTGATATAGACACCACCAAGTGAGAGCAGAGGTTATGAAATTATAATGAGAATTATTTCAAGATATCATATTACTCGTAGTACAGTTAATTGCTTATTGTTTGGTGAAATAATTGTTTATTATGTATAAACACAATCAAATATATTATGAGGGATAGTGATGAAATTGACAACGGTCTCATAAAAAACCATAACGGGCACTTCCCCTGGAAAGATAGACTCTGAATAAGAAAGAAAGCAAAAAAAAGTGATTACTTACAGGATCATAGGCTTCCTGAAGAACAAGATCCAGAGCAGCATCTGTAACCCCTAAAGCAACACCTCTCTATGCAAGACGAATCGCTACATCTTTCATATGTAGTCTAGCAAATTTTCTGAGCTCATCACGAGAAAGAGGATCAAATACAACTATCTCATCAAGTCTATTCAATAGCTATGGCCTGAAATGTCTTCTAACCTACAAAAATATTCAAAGGCATGTCAAAGCACTGCAGCCAACTTCGTGATAAAATTATATCAAAATTATGCATACACAGAGTCCAGGAGAATGAAACGGTAGGTGTATTGGTAGTTGCCGAAATGCAGCAACTAAAATGACAAGTGTATTGGCAGTTGCAGAAATGCAGCTACTAAAACGGCAGGTCTGTCGACGGTTGCAGGTGTGTGGATTGTTGCTGGTATTTTTAGACCGATTCCATGGAAATACACCAGAAACCATTGGTATGTCAAACCTAGAAGGTAACCTGAGAGACTGTGACCGTCAGATTAAACAAGTAACAGGTGTCATGCCTAGATAAGAAGTATTGACGAAAAAAAATTGATCTCTTTCATAACAGAAGGCCTATCGGCCTAAATATCTAGGACATGTGGCACTCCATGATAAAGACACATGGTGTGTGGATTTGAGTTTTTTCAGGTGGTCAAGTGGACTGAAAATAGGTGAAATGTGGCACCACTCAGAGATTGACATGTGCCAATTGGTACAAGTGGTAGACAATTGGCATGCTCAAACAACGAGGTGATGCATGAATGACATGAGGGAGAAAATATCAGAAAATCCCCAAATCTAGAGAACTAAAGCTCATCACCAACCTGAGATTGACAACTTTACATGATGTAACCTATGAAATCGTAAATGGAGAAATCATAGTAACAATAAAGTAACCTATGTAACAATAAAGTCGGATTCATCCCGGGAGTGGTAATGGGAGAAATCATAGTGAACAACAGGAAACATGCAGAGTTGCTTACAATCAAATAGATGAAAAAACACATACAAAAAACCTAGATAATAATCTTGAACAAGCTTAATATTGAATTATGAACTGTAAAGGAACTTACAAAATATGACATTACGAACCTGGTCAAGCGCACAAGCAAAAATATCCTGGACATGACCCTGGTTGACAAGTTGTATTGCTCATGATGCAAGAGGATTTGTACCTGCACTGCCAAGTCAATCAAAATCCATCATTATCTATACAATAAATACAAGTAATTGATGTGGTATTTTTTACTCTAAGATGCATTCTTATGATAATGTTAGAACATATTTTGAAAATGTCAAAACATACCTGAATAAGCTCCTCTTCGTTTCAAGAACAATTTATTGGAGTCGCATGAACTTGGAACAAGCCTCCCACGATCTGAAAGAGTAGCAACTAAATCAACAGTGACTTTTTTGTTGCTACGCTGGATCGAGGGAGGTTTGCTCCAAGATTAAATCGCTCCAATAAATTATTCTCTACTAAATAGGGCCAACCACGTGAAGGTGGAAGCTCTTATGGCCCCTCCCCCCCCTCACATCACTCTCAATTCCCCAATACCCAATCTATATTTCATTTTTTACTTTCATGAGCATAAAAAAAAATATTCAATAACTAATAAAAAAAAAATTCAAAAAAAAGTACACAAGGAAACATTGCAATTAATGCTTGACATAAAAATAGTATGATAAATGAGTTTTTTATATAACGCAAAAAATGTTCCAAGTATGGTAACGTTTGTCTTATAATAATACAATATTTTACATTATCGAATTTTCTTTTTCTTCTTCCTATTTCTAAAGCTCCTAATTACATCATCAATATCATCATGCTCTGCTCCTGTTTCGTGCCTTTCGACCCGCACTGCCGACCTAGTTGCGTAGTCACGATGTCTGGTCTCATCCAGTGACGGGGCATCGCCTACAAAAACAGATAATATTAAATTTTAATTGTCAGTTTTTAAATATCATTGAACTAGTTCGGTAATATTAATAAAAAAAATTGCAATGAGATTATTTACCTGGTGCACCAATTGTCGCCGTTGGGACTGTTGCCATGTCTTCCTCTCTGGTGGTAAGATCCTCAAGGGAAACATTCTCCGTCATTTAAACAAAAAACGTTATAAGGACAACCATCAAGGTATAATTAGAAAAAATTATAAGTGGAAATTAATTACCGTCACGGCCCTCACTGATAGTAGCATTGTCGGCCTGGTCCCCACTATAATGATCAGGTTGCACGTGAGGATCATCTACATCTAGCTCTAAAACTGGGTTATTTGCCTCGTCGGTAGTGCTGCTCCCCTGATTTAAAAAAAGTTGTTAGACATTAAATTTATGGACGAAAACAAACATATTGAAAGGTTAATGTTTTACCTTATCAGGCATTCTGAATCTTGGGACCTACCCCAAGCTTCTGCGACGTTCAACTACGGCTTGATAGCCGAAATGGAAAGCGATATTTTTATCTTCCTCTGTAGTTTTTGTTCCGAAGTCATCACCCTACATTACATATGATTGTGTATTTTTAATCATATTTGATAGGATTACAAAAACGTTGGAAGGCGATACAATTAATTATAAGATGTTTAGCTACTTAATTACAATTCTTGCGGCCAATTTCAAGTAGCCGCCCTGGCCTAGCTTGTGATGGCCCTTTTTTTTCAATCCTAGCTTTGGTTGCCTTTGAGGTGTCAGGCAACCTAGCATCAAAATATTAAAGTCAGATATGACGTAGCACACTTTTATTTTAGACATAGAGAAAATTAAATCTATTGAATTAAAGTTGTAATTTACCTTGCGGGTCCAGTTGGCATTTTTCCTTCTTTCTTTGCCCTTTTCTCTTTTCCATCATGGATGAGTGCTCTCCACTCACTCTCTGGAACTGTGAGAGGACGCTCGTATCTAGGGTTAAATTTCAATTGCGTCCTATAGGTGTCCCTGGTATATTTCAATATTTGTCGGCTACCTGAGCCATCGTTGTTCTGTCAAATGTGTCGACCCCAAAAAGGGCTTCTAGATAATCTAGAAGTTATTTTTTCAGGTTGGAATTCTGGGAATTCCACCTTGTGTGTATGGTTGGGCCAAAAATTACCAACGCATGGCTCTCCAAAAACCTGTAGAACTCATTGTTTCCTAGATAGAAAAAAAATATATTATCATTAATTTAAAAATAAAAATCATGATAAATATGTTTTAGATAGAGTACATGAAATAGTTAAAATATTAAATTTACCTGGGAGTTGTACGTGCATTATAGGGACACCTTCATCGTTCACCAACAACGTGCCATTAATGGTCCTTGTGGAGCTGACACGTGTAGCTCCAGGAAACACAATAATGTAGTTGGCTATATCAACCTCATCACTGCCAACATGTTCAGCGGTTGGCTGGGTGTCTGCTTGGGTAGGATGTGTTTCTTGGCTGGCACCTAAAGGAGTAGAAGGTGTACGAGAGGGTTGCTGGGAAATCTCTTGCCCTTGTGTCACACTACCACCAACACCGGGTTCAGCAAGTTCCAGAAAACGCTACATACAAAAGAAATTTTTGTTAGTTTAGTCAATGTAAAAATTAAAAATCAAACTATCACAATTCATCTCATGCAGAACAAAAAAAATATCCTTTTGACTTTTTATTATTACCTTATATGTTTCTAGCTGGCTCATAATTTGTTTTATCCTCTCTTCTGTTTCAGGTGTTTGAGGCATGTCTATCAAAGTATTAAATTCCGACTTTGCATCTCGTGCCTTTTTTCGCAACAAGAACACTGGAGGTAGGGATGAAGAAAGCTCTTCCTCAAAGAGGGAATCATCAGGCGTACCATGGCTAGGTGTCTGCATATTTGAACAAAATTAATATTATTTCAATTATGTAAATAACTAAAATACCTGAAGATAGAGCAATGCTGGCACTTTACATGTTCTTTCGTTGGCCTCTTTCCGCGATCATCCCGTCTCGGGGTTGTTCCTGCACTGCTCTGATCAGTCTACCACATTGCAATAAAATTATAAATGTAAAAACTTGAAAACAATATCTAACTTGAAAACAAAAAATGAAAACTGAAATAATTTCTAATAAGACACCGGAAGACAGAGTTAGAGTTTCAAATATGCCTTGCATTGAATTCAGTCCTGGAAACATGTCATTGCACATTAAGGCACCTAAACAAGAGACGAGTTGACAATGAAGACCTTATTGAATATATTGTTGGAGCAACTTCTAGTAAACTTGTTGTGAAGACCTTGAGGACATTTTTGGAGCAACATTGTTGAAGCCGATGGTATAGCATTGTTGGAGACGATCTTGAAGGGCCTTGAAGTGAAGCTTTTGGAGCAACTATTGAAAAATCCTTAGAGCATTTAAGTAAGGCACTTTCTATCTTCCATAACCTTTTTCCTTTCAATATCCTTTAAACGATTTTGTTGATATTTAATGTTTAAAATCACGTTATAATTCCTTGATTATATGTGTTTGGGGACTTTGCCTTTGAAATTACCCAAAAATACCCTGGCAATTTTATCTTCAGGATGCATGTCTGACCCTATTGTTTAATATTTTGATTGATAGTAGTAAACATAGAGAGTTAGAGGGCCCTTGAATTGGTTTGGTTGGGCCATTAGATCCCTAACATGTTGGAAATGTTGTCATTGATGGCAAAGGAGATGGCAAAGGAGGAGCACCTGAAACAACAACAAAGCAAAGAGAGAAGCAAAGTAGCAGGGAACAAAGTCAGCAAAAAGGTAGCAAAGGCAGAAAAAAGAGAAGTAAGGAGCAGCATCAGTCAAGTGAGGACAGTAGAAGAGGGCCATTTGATAGCAGACCTGGAGAGACAGAGTAATGAGGATAGAAAGGCCACTGATCAATACAGAGTAAATACTGTTTAATATAGAGGTTTAATTTTTGAGTTATGGTGTATTAGTGGAATTGCTAAAATTAGTTGAAGCTTTCCAATTGTACTCTGGAGCCATAGGGAAGAGCTGCAGAGGGTGTTGTTTTGAAAAGCCTCGAACAAAATTGTTAGAAAGGCCATCTATTGAAGACCAGGCCAGAGATGAGCCTTATCAGAACTAGTCCTGTGAGGCCGAAGAGAATCACTCTGCTAATTGAGAATAGCAATAGGAAACTCTGTTTATATTAATGCTGCATAAAATTTCATGACAACCGAATCCAGAATATTTGAGTTTTAATTAAAGAGCCGAGAAAGTGTGTGGCCCACGAAGTCGTGGAGGAAGCCTTATTGAAGAGAAACGAAGGAAAGGACCTTCGGTTATACAATGGTGATTTCCATATCAGGTCAGAATGCGATTACACAATTGGAATATGTTGAAAGTGAAGTGGCACGACGCGCTAATTAAGACCAAGTCAACACAATGTTGGAGAGAAGAATTTTACGAACCCCGCAAACGGAGAGTGAGTCTCTAATTGAGGTAACAGTAATTCATTCCTTGAATGAGTCCACGAGAAAGGTCGAAGGTAACAAATTTGCATTGAAATAAAAGACAGAGGCGGAATTGAAAACGACGGTGAGGAATGGAACCTAGAGAGGAACCGTGAATGCGCAGTGAAAACTTGATGGAGCTGGACGTTAAACATATGGAAGCGCCATTTTAAAACATAAATGAAACAGAGGTCAACAAATGAAAAGGCGGAACCTTGTACTAGACGTAACCGGATCACGGAAGGACGTGGAACCTTGAGCGAAGGAGAGGAACCACGAGCGGAATGAACAGTGAAGGGGGTTTCCGGTTTTCATCGCACCACCTTTGTGGGACAAGCGGTAATTACAAAATCGGAGCGATTCCATAGAGTGGGTGACAAGTGGCCCTGAGCGAATTCGCAAAACCGCTTCCATAGCGCGCCATCGCGCATTATCGTCCGTGCATCTTCGCCGAGCGATATCCGTCAGAGCAGTGTTGGCTGTGCGATATGTTATTAGCCGTCGGATGAAAATGGCGACATAATGCCAAGGTACGTTATCTGAAGGTGGGCCCGAACATTTGTTTAAATGCCATTGAATTCTAAGTTCAAGAAAGGGTCATGTATGTTGCATGGTTCACTTTATAATACAGAGCATTGTGATATGATTGGTATATATATATTATATGATAAGGCACATATGAATGGTTGATGTAATGTGTGGGCTCAGATATGAAATACGCTGATATGGTGAGGTTATTAAAGTATTTGCATATGCGTGAGGCCTAATCAATAGCGAGTATATGCAGAGACTTCTATGTAATGGCTTGGCCAGAATATTTGAATATTAATCTGAAATATTATCCGTTGGGTTTTTTGATTATGGTTTAACTACAGTTTTGAAGATGCCGAGAGTTGATTAAACCAAAGGTTCTGTAGTAAAAAATATTCAAAAGGCGTTTTCACTTTGAAGACTTTGGAATATGTGGGTCCCGATATATATGGCCCCGTATGAAATATTGTAAAGATTGAATTATGAATGAATTTATACGTATGGTTTTATAACCATGAAAAAATGAAGTTTCCACATTAATTCAAGTTTTCCCAGATTTAAAATCAGCTATTATATTAAAATACAGTTATATGTGCAGCAGTTACACAACTGCAACGAAAGAGAGAGAGACATCTGCAGAAAAATGTACAGTGATCCAAAAATTCTGAAGGGGGTTGATTTCAAAGTATATTATATGGACAGAGAGTGTGTAAGCAGGTAGCCCGAGCACAGAGATTAATAATGAACAGACATTGCCTAGATTTATATTTATTTGAGGATAAAATTGGAAAAGCAGTTATATATGCAGCAGGTGCACAAAAGTATAGTGAACAGGTGAATAAACACAAGGATGAAAATGTGGGCCTAACAGAGGTAAACAAAGAATGTAGGAACTGAAAAAGTCACAGGGAATTTTGCAGGCATGATGAACAGAAGTATGCAGATCAATTACTTAACAGCAGCAGAAAATACAAATCCAGTAAAGCCAAAATCCAGAAAAGGAGCTGAGTGAAATTGAAATGTGTAATTGAAAATGTGAATGTAAATGTTGTAATTAATTTTTTATTGTTTGTGATACATTGGCAAGTCTCTGGTAGGAAAAAAAAACTCCCACTGTAGTATTGAAATTAATGCATATTGTTATATTTTTCTGAATGAGCGGGTAAAAGAAATGAGAAGGTAGAGGGAAAAAAGTCAGGACTATTCACTTCAAATTCCCTGAGGAATGTAAAAAGTCATGTGATGAACTCTATATAGAATATCAACTTGATATGCATAAAAGAGGTTAGAGAGCAAGAGAGAGTGAATAAAGAGAATGCAGAGTACAGAAGATTGAGGCAGAAAAGATAAGAAGAAGGAGGAGCAGAACGCGATGCAGTGAAAAGTTAGAGAATGCAGAAATGAAGCAGTGAGACAAGAAGAAGGAGGAGTTGAGCAGAGATGATGCAGGGCTAATATGAGAACTGATGGAAAACAGAAGAGATGCTACAGAACAGAGCTGATATCCAAGGTAAATCAGCAAGTGTTTTCTTTTGAAAGAGTAAGGAAGTTGGAGCTTCCCTATCAAGTTGTAGCTTGATAGATGTCAGTTGTAGTTGACTGAGATTGGAGCCTCCTGTAGGTTGGTGCCTATAGAAAATAGATGGGAGTTGGTGCTTCCACATCAAGTTGTAGCTTGATAAAATGTCAGTTGTAGTTGATTGAGGTTGGAGCCTGCAGAAAATAGATGGGAGTTTGTGCTTCCACATCAAGTTGTAGCTTGATAAAATGTCAGTTGTAGTTGACTGAGGCTGGAGCCTCCTATAGGTTGGTGCCTGCAGAAAATTGATGGGAGTTGGAGCTTCCTTGCAAGTTTTATCTTGCAGAATTGAGGTAGGAGCCTTCTGTAGGTTGGTGCCTACAGAAAATCAGTGGTGAGAGGGAGTTGGAGCTTGCCTTTGCATCACAACAATAATAAGATGTGGTTTTCTCCCTTTATGGGTTTCCACTTATATCTGGTGTCTTTGTGCATGATGTTTATGTGTTGATGTGGTTTATCTCATCTGATTAATACTTGCTGCTCTCATATGAAATCTACTGTTACATTATATTAATAATTTCTGCTCACATTCTAAGACTACTCACATATATTAAGTTGAACATGAAATGAAGGTGTAAATAAGTTTTAATGAAAAAGTTTTAAAAGTCCATGAATGCATTAAACTGATTCACCCCCCCATCTTAGTTTAAATAAGGGTTCAACATAACATCTACTAGGGAGAAACCCCCTTGAGTTGGAGGAGAGCTAAATCGAAGTGAAAAGAGGTTGGTGAGGTGACAATGGGGCTATTGAATTACACATGGTATCACACTTTAGCTTTAGGACTTTATCTTGAGAAGTGCAAGATTTTGCTATATCAATTCTCAAATTGTTTACAACACTATTGTTAAGAACTAATAAGAAGTGATGTTGAGGGGTTTTTGGGTATAAGAAACAATACCATTTAAAAACTAGGGTTCTCAGTCCTTGGAATTCCTTCACCTGGGCCTAGGGGCACACAAGAGTAATTTCACACTAAACCATGCAAACTTAAAAGTAACTTAACATATCCATAAAGTAATAATAATCATAATTCCTAATTTCCTATTGTACGATATAATGCAAATTATTCAAACATGAAGCAATGAAGACATGCAATGTCTGAATTTCAAGATTGATGGACCAATACAAGAAGTTAGAAACTACAACTTTGATTCAATACTCTGTGTCCTAACTCCAGGAAGGAATCTAGTTTGTAGTACAGAACATGCATCGTGTATTATCAATTCTTAATTGACAAAAACTAAAGGTCATCTACCTTATCAATTCCTTCCCATTTTGTGTTTTTATGTTATATTCCTTATAAAAGTGTCAAATTTCTCTCAAAGTAAGCAACCACTGAATAAAATAAAAAATAGTTGAGATATGATTGAGAAATGGTCATTTATTTCTTGAAAGGATCTTCACAATTTCTTTGGTTGTTTTTCATCTCAAGAAACAAGAAATGACCTAAGAAACTATCATGATATAATATAAGAAACAACACGGTGCAATGGCCATTTTCAAAGCCAAATAATGTCCATTGAGGACATGGCCTTTATTTGGTTCCTATTTCATAGGAGTTTCGGGTAGAAATGGAACTTTGTTGTACCATTTCCAGTAGTAAAAAGGGAAAACCTTCTTTTTCCATGGGAAATAATTTACCTTTCCTTTTTCAAGATAATCTAAATCACAAAAAATATGAACTATACCGCACACATTCTTGGATAATGTGAAAGTGGAAAAGGAATACCCTACACAAGTGATGCACACATGTACATTTGAACACTAATAGATTTTTGTAGTTGAAATGCAATGCTTGTTTTCATTTAAATGTAGGGTTTTTAAAGCAGGGAGAAATAATGTCTACCAATTTAATAAGCGTTTCTTTGGGAAAAATTTAAATCTTGTATTGGGTGATGAAGATAATATAGGGTATTGAATCTTGATTCTTGACATTGTGTTTAACTTTAATAACTCAAATGATTATAAATATCAGTGGATGAGTTATTTTTTTCAAGTATGTCACTCAAAACTCTTATGTCAAAGCATTGTATGATGGCTAGCATTTTCTTGTTTCCCTTTCTTCAGTTCAATGTAAAAATTATATTAATATATTGGAGCACGAATGATAACTACAATTGTTTGCTCTGCAGTATATCCAGCCCCAAGATTATGAAAATTTTTCTCAAGTGGAGCTATTGGTTATTGATGAAGCAATTGCAATTCCATTGCCTGTTGTAAAGGCTCTACTCGGGCCATATTTAGTGTTTCTGTGCTCTACTGTAAATGGGTAATAATTATAAATGAGCCAACCACAATCACAGATTTTGTAACCATTCGGTTTCCATGGATAGTGATGATGATATTAACCCTATATATCAGTGACCTATATCTATATGAAAATGATCTCAACATTGACCTTGATATGGTTGTATGGATGTGACCTTTGGTATGTCATCAGAAAATCCCCAAATATCAGAAAATCCCCAAATCTGGAGAACTAAAGCTCATCACTTTCGATTTGGAGTACTACCCTTGTGATAAAGTTGATGACCTTTGATCTCCCATTCTCTACCACTTTGCACTTCACCTTCAATATAGATTAGACCAAGGGAAATTCTTTACTGGGTGTTGATATGGATGAGTTTGTCGAACTAAAATCCATAGCTTAAACTTCATGAAACTGGTGGAGTCAAATTAATGCAAGCACAAACACATCTTACACATCCTCTTTGAAACTCATCCGAAAGAACATTGGAAGACATCTAGAGAGAACCATATAGCCTAACACAATCCAATGGAATTGACCAAAAAAACCCAAATAGAGTCAATCCTACTATAGGAGGAAGGGCCTGCAGTAAGAACTTACCATTTTTCAAGAGCTAAGGGCGAATGCTGTTCTGCAAGAGCAGAGGGCGAATGTTGTTCTGCAAGCGCTGAGGGCGAATGCTGTTCTGCAAGAGATGAGGGCGAATGTTGAGGGCGAATGCTGTTTTGCAAGAGCTGAGGGCGAATGCGCGCACGATATCAGACGTTAATGTAGTTTTTAATAAAATCATTTTTATGTAGCGCGCATTTGATTTTTGCATTTCAAATCATTTTTATATACATTTGATTTTTGCATTTCTAATACAAGTGACAAACAAATTTCTACAAGAGGTTGAAATTTTTACTAGAATAGCCATCAAAGACTAATTAAAATGGCTTAAAATGCAAGTGGATCTTCAAAATAAATGTAATTGAAGGTTCTCCCCACTAAATTTTTGTAAAAGTGCTTACATTATTTAAGTTATCTAGGATATTTTTTTTATTACACAATCTAAATTAAATAATGAAATAGTTGGGTAGTCTTATTGTTTCAAATTAGGACACAATTTTCAAATGGTGATGAAGTTTCATGTGATGATTAACTGACAATATTCTCCTTTCCTATCCTTGAAAAACTATACAAGGTTTCCTACTGCCACATGAAACCCTAACTCATGTAGCAGAATAGGACAAGTCCTCCATTTTGCCCATCATAAGGAATTTTGCACGTATTTGATGACTAGAATTTGTGGATTCCCGTTTTCCGTGACGTGCTAGGAAGGATAGAAGACTTAATTTTGACGTTTGAATTTTTTTCAAAAACGTTCTTACGCCCTTTAATTTCCACTTACCAATAATTTTGCAACACTAGTCCTCTTCGCAATTGCAAGGCTATACTCAAAAATTAAGGAAAGTTACTTTTTTGGCTCACTCAAAATTAAAAATTTAATAAAGGAATTACCACTTATCATTATTGATATTTTAAAATTAGAATCAATTTAGTTTTCCCCTTCCTATTACAAAAAGTTCACAAATCCTTTCTTTTACATAAAACACCAAAGAAATAATAAAGCCCGTTGCCCTGCAAACTTCCAAGGTTGTGAATAGTGAAGCAGTGAAAAATTACAGCTATAGCACTAAAAAATTAGAATGCCAATCTGCCCCAACATGAAGTAGTGTTAATATAGCTGGTGGCTTGGATTGATGGTCAAACAGTGAATTACACAAGCACAAAATAAAAGCTTTAGGCGTCTAGTTCCTTACACTCGCACTCTCAAGGCATTCAGACTTAGGCCGAGCTCAAGATTGGCTCCGAGGAAACTAGATTGGCTCATTAACCTGCCATATTTTAATTCCATAAGGTATGTTCGAAGTTCGAACTGCTAGGGTAATTTATTATTGTGAAATCATAGTTCTAAATTATCTCTTATTCTGTGAGCAATGTAATCAATTAATTGTAAGCAGATTCATTAAAAAAATTGAAACTGATTTTAGCATGAATGATGAAAATTTATATATTAATTGGTTTTTAAGAGTATTTGTATTATGTAGGAGCACTGGAAAGAAAAATCAAGACTTCATTTTCTGTTTTCCTTATTTTATTGGGTTGAACTGGAGAAAATTGAATATGAATAGTGAGTTAATTGTAAGATCAATGGGCCAAGGCCATACATCAACATTGACCACAGTGGGGAAGTATAAAAGCATGGATATTTATGCAAGTGTAGTTATTAATGTAAGATCAAAGTTAGCTCTTAGCTTCACTAAAGAAATAGAAGGCAAAGATCTAGCATCAACTGAAACTCACGTGAAAAAGTAGATGAAAAATGTACAATCATGCAATGGAGAGGTAATCTATAATTATCCAGTAAGAATCTTGGCTATGCCTTGAGACTAAACTAATTCTCAATATTTTTGAATAATCATCCATTGGAATTTAGTAGGAAAACCATAGTAAATCATTGTCCAATGGCCATGCAAAAATATATAAAAATAATATTTGTTGGTTGTTTTTCAATAGGTGGACCATGATGGGACCACTGAGAAGGTGGGGGTGTTTTTTTAATCATGGAAGTGAGGTTTAGTAGATTGATAGTCAATTTACCTTTCCCTATAAATTTTCTCGATCAAGTTATTCATTCATTGAACTTTGATTCATTCCTACTGTTTTGATACACAATCCAATCCAGTTGAGTCTTGAGTCTTCATTGAGAATGTCATTCATAGGTTGTCAAGAAAGAGGTTATCATGCACATGCACTCTTATTTTCTTGGTATCTTTGTAACTATGTTCAGCCTAAGTTCTATATTTTTAAATTATCATAATAGTTCGTGATTATTAGGCTTTTATTTTGTCTTTTAAGAATTTTAATTTAATTATTATTAATCATTAGATTTAAAATATATACATACACACACACACACACACACACACACACACATATATATATATAGTTATATAGTTATTATAGTTATTAAACTTTCAATACAATTATTAAACTTTCAAGGGTACATCAACTTTCATACATGAGAAAATAGATACTGACAAATGGTACATCATGGCCTGATTAATTTCGCTCAGCAATTTCAAATGGTATAACATTTAGTCAACAGTAATCATTAATTTCTACACACAGAGACTAATTTCTCTGGAAGCCTGAGATTTCTTTGGCTTTTTATTCTTATAACTACATAGACATAATTAATAGAGAGATTGAGGACAAAAAAAATCTAGCGCTTAGTCTCCACTACTCAACATGATTTTGTGAGAAATAATACATAGATTGATTTCTCTGAGTGCCTTAGCATTCTTTGGCTCATTATTTTAATCACAACAACAATAAAAAATGCACTGAGGATCTGTTCTTAGTCCGATTATGCAATTTTTATAAGACAGATTATGCAATATTAATAATAAACATTTATTTATTGCAATTTAGGGAAAGCTCGTTCATGTTTTTTTCTTTATATTGGAAGGTTACTTTCTTTTTGAAGTAATTTTTAGTAGATCATAGCATATATTGAGGAAATATTAGTTTGAAAATAATCAATTATTTCTCTTGAAACTTTAGGTATTAAAATTCCATGACACAGATATATCACACTCCAAAATCCAAAAAAATGGAAGAGTGTTCAATTTTTTTAATCAAACTTTTATTGGTGAAGGGTTAATTTATTACGAGAACGTCATTAATGAAGTGAAAAATTTTAAATGTAACGTTTATTGACTAGAAAAATGATGACCAAAACGTCAAAAAAAACTGTGTGACGGGTAAAGAGAAATCCAAATTCCAACCCTGCCTACCACCTGTTGGTGAGTGGAGGTTATTCACTTTTCATTTACAACTTACCAGGTTACTCATGTTACCAATATTTTCGCATGGCTCACTTTTAGGTGACTACTTATTGTACTTCTTCTTTATAAAGAACAATTGGTAGATAATTGTATTATTTGAAATCTATAACAAATCCATGCAACAAAATTACAACAAATAGAAAATTATGCAAAAAATTCACCAGGGCACTAATGTGTGGATACCCTATCATTTCTTAGATCCTCATAACTTACCAACACCTACTATATTGGTATACACATAATATGGAATTTACCTAAAGTATTTCATATGTATCTATAAGTAAATAAGTTGTATGACAATTGTTATGGTAGATATAAGAAGTGTATTATAGTTTATATTTCAATTTTTCTTAAGTAGCATGCATGTGCGGTTCATATAGTGACTACAATTACCAAATATATTTCAGTGAAGGTGTGAAGATGATCTCTCATTAGGTCCTAATTACTTAAAGAATCATTAATTAGCTTTCCAAATGAATAAAATATGTTAACAAATTAGTAAAAACTAGGAAAACAAATCATGCTTTAAAAAATATGGCACAATGAGTCACACTCTGAGATTTATTTAATTACTCATCAAGTGTCGCTACAACATATATATGATCACCATTACCATAGAAATGGGACATGTGACCATCATTTTGGTTTTTCCAATGACATTCCACATCATATGCATTGTTTAGGGTTGATTGTGTTGATTTTTTTAAACAAATCATTTATACATTTTATGGAAATTATAGACACAATTTATAATCACATTACAAGATCATGATGTATGGATATTCCTTATCATTTCTTAGATACTCATAACTTACCAACACCTAATAGATTGATATACACATCATATGGAATTTACCCCTAGAATGCCACATGTATCCTAAAACAAATTAGTTGTATGGCAATTGTTATGGTGCATATATGATGTGTATTACAGTTTATCTTATGATTTTGTTGAAGTAGCATACAACAATTTACATAGTGATATGAGAACCACTCTCTAGATTATACATCGATTTTTTACACATGGCTTTTCAGTTGCTTTTTAAGATATATCATTGTTGATGGTCACATGATTATATAATGAACCATTAAGTTGAACTATGAAATTATTCATCACAACACACACACACACACATATTGATGAATTAATAATTTTTCTCATATAATTTTTTTAATCTATTTTGAAAATAAAATAAAATTATATATAACTATTTCTAAGAAGAACAAGAGAGAATTCCTTACCATATCTTCGTAAAACATATAATAGCAAGAAAATTAATCTATTGAAATTTCATTTCCAAACATATTCATGGAGTAAAATGAAGATTAAAAGGATATATTCATGGATTTACCTATAACATCACCTCATAATTAAGAATGTAAATGTACAATATTGATGATACATAGGTTAGGAGAAAATTAATCTATTGAAATTTCATTTCCAAACAGATTCATGGAGTAAAATGAGGATTAAAAAGAGATGTTTATGAATTTACTTATAACATCACCTCATAAAAGTGTAAATGTACAATATTGATAAAATTTATTTATATATGATAAATAATAAACCTTTATCTCACATGTATCATATAATCATATAAACAAACACATTCTATAATATGCAATAAAAGTGAAATTACACAATCCACATGGAAATAAGACTTAGTTCAAGCAAAAGAAAATAAAAAATAAACCATAAGTGACACGGATTTTACAAACGCATATAAGTGTTATTATACCGACGATGGCCAAAGCGTCGCTATTGCGACGAATGCCTCCAAATGTCGCAATTGCGACGGATGCCTCCAAACGTCGCAATTGCGACACTTAGACATTGTGTCGCACTTGCGACGTTTTGAGGCAGTCATCGCAATAGCGACGCTTTGGAGCATAGTGTCGCAATTGCGACGTATTCCTCCAAACGTCGCAATTGCGACACTTTGTCTAAGTGTCGGTATTGAGACACTTTTCTCTAAACGTCGGTATAGCGATGGTTTCGGGCAGGATTGAAAAAATTTGGGGAAATTTCCGACACTTGGTCAAAAGTGTCGGAACCAAGTGTCGGAATTTCCCCCAAATGTACTAGTGTCTTCTGCTAGCGAGTGTTATTGATTTCCATGTCCATGATACAATCCGTGGTGGCGTGTTCCATGAATTTTGGGTTTAACTCTGTTGGTGTGAGTTGGTCTGGAATGTCGGAGGTGTCCAATAGAGGTGGAAGGTAGGGCTGAAGGTTGTTCAAATTGAATACTGGGTGCAAACCAGGGAATGGTGGAATACTGAGCTCAAACGCATTAGTCCCTACAACCTTGGTGATTGTGTATGGCCCATATCAGAGCGGGTGAAGCTTGCGGTGGGGTCTAGTGAGGCGGTCCTTCTGCAAATGTAGCCACACCTTGTTGCCCACCTAGAAGTTGTGTGGCACCTGATGTTGATAATGTTATTGCTTGTACTTAGCATTGGTTCTATCCAATATGTCATGAACTTGTTGGCGGATGTGCTGAATGTGCTCAATGAAGCTGTTCGCTTTGTCAGCTTCAGACTGGACATGAGATGAATCGGCCTGAGTAGCCGCAAATGACATGACTACGTCAATGTAACATAATGGCTGGAATCCCAAGCCCACCTGAAAGGCGCTATGGCTAATTGAGCTGCGGAGAGCCTGGTTATAACTGTGTTGTACATAGGGAAGGCTCCCATCCCACATTGTGTGTGGATGCTTTGAATTGTACATGCACAAAATGTGTACAATCATCCTATTGACGACCTCTGTCTGGCCATCAGTTTGGGGATGGAAAGCTATGGACTTGGTGAGCTTGGTGTCCAAAATTGACTAGAGGCTGGACCAAAATGTGTTGAGGAACATGCTGTCTTGATCCGAGATGATAGACTGTGGGATCCCAAAGTGCACCCAAACTCATTCAAAGAAGAGTTTAGAAGTGGCTTACGTTGTGATATTCTTCTTGCAGGCCGCCATAATGGCCATCTTCAAGAATCTGTTGACGACCATGAAAACACAGTCATTTCCATGCTTTGTAGAAGGATGGTCCGACATGTAATCCATGGAGATGGATTCCCAAGGTCTACTAGGGCTAAGTAGCAGAGTATAGAGGCCTTGCTTCTTGATGGTTGGTTTGGAAATGGCGCAAGCAGTGCGGGATTTGATGTACTTCCCGACATCCTATTGAAGGTTCAACCAATAGAAATACTTCTGCAGTACTGCCACTATTTTCTCGACCCCGAAATGCCTACTAACTCAACTGTAGTGTGCTTTCCGAATCATCTTGGCACGCTCGCTTGAAGGAACACAAATATGTCCAAGGTGACATAGCAATGCATCCTAGAGGTGAAAATTCGGAACTTTCCTGCCCTCCAAGAGTGTCTTGCATGTATGACTGAATTCTGGGCCAATCTTGTAGAGAATTGGCCAATTAGAAGTCTCATGCTCACAAGAGTTGATAACGGTGGTTAGCACCACGATCGGTGGCCGACTAAGGAATTCTGCAACATTATTGGTGTTTCCCTTCTTGTACTTGATATTCAAATGAAGTTTTTTAAGATATGTGGATCACTTCTGATGGTGATCATTTTTGAACTTCTCTTGTGTCTGTATGAGCTGCAGGGGTCGGTGGTCTATGTGGATGGCTGTTTCCTTCCCAAAATGTAATGCTTCCATTTTCGGCAAGGTTGCACAATGGAATACATCTCTTTTTCATAAGTGGGATACTTGCAGACTGTGTCGGACAGTGTCTCACTATGATATGCCATTGGATTCCCATGTTGAGTAAGAACTTCCCCAATAGCATAGTCAGAGGCATCTGTCTCGATCTCAAATGGTTGTTGTAATTTTGGTAATGTGAGCACTGGGGTAGAGCAAAGGCGACGTTTCAATTCTATGAAAGCCTTCTGTTGAGATTCCAACCAAAAGGATTTTACTTTCTCTCCTAACTTGGTAACTTGACTAAAGGGCCAAGTGATATGAGAGAATCCCGCAACGAACCTGCGACATAAATTAGTAAGACCTAGGAAGCTGCAATGCTCTATTAGGGTGGTTGGGGCTGGCCAATCCTGAATGACTCGGATCTTGGTTGGATCCTCATGCACCTTCCGTTCATCAAAAATGTATCCCAGATATTGAACATGGGTCATGCAAAAAGTGCACTTCTCCAAATACACAACTTGTGTTGCCATAGTGTTTGGAGGACCTGTCAGATGTTGTGGAGGTTCTCTTCCCAAGTTTGGCTGAAGATCAGGATGCCATCAAAGTACACTACTACAAATGAGTTAGTGAACGGTCACAAGATTTCGACCATCAGCCTCATGAAGGTTGCGAGAGCATTTGTTAACCCAAAAGGCATGACCAACCATTTAAAAAGGCCCTCCTTGGATTTGAAGGTAGTCTTCCACACATCATAGGGTTCGATTGGTACATGGTGATACCCGGACTTCAATTTAATCTTGCTGAAATATTTCACTCCTCTGAGTTGGTCCGGAAGGTCATCAATCCGTGGGATCGGGTACTTATTCTAGATAGTGATCTTGTTCAGCGCCTGATAGTCAATACATTGTCTCCAAGTCCCATCCTTCTTCTACACCAACACGATTAGAATTCCACAGGGCGATGAACTCGGTCAGATGTGACCTTTATGCAACAACTCCTGAATCTGCCTCTTGATTTCATCATTTTCCATAACAGAGCACCGATAGATCGGTCCATTGGGCAACGATGCAACTGGGTTCAGATTGATGGGGTGCTTGACCTGAAAGTGCAGAGGCACCCCTATCGGTGAGGTGAAGATGTCCCCATACTCTTCCACGACCTTGTCCATTTATTGTTGTCGCACGAAGGAGCCCTGTCTGGATGTTGTGGCCATAGTCTTCTTCTTGCCCTGGGGGCAGATCATCAGGAAAAAAAAATTCCTGGCTTTGGAAATGAGCTTACTACATTTTTTTACAGTAACTAAAGAGATAGCGGCAGGTAGTGGTACCTCTGGTATCCTGTACAACTTATTTCCCAAATTAACAATAACAGCGTGAGGTCGGGACTCATACACAACATGTATCTTCCACAATTATTGTTGGCCTAATAATACATCAAAAACATCAAGAGGAGCAATGTCACATAATACCTCATATGTGAAGGGCTTGATGCTGTATTGGAGGCATCTCTAATGGTTGACGCAGAGAACCCGACCTTGGTGAAGCCACCCGATGGTGTACGGATGTGGGTGTGTTGTGGTCGGCAAGCCCAAACTCTTCACGACCTCTGCTAAAATGAGGTTCTTTTGGCTCCCACTGTCGACAATGAACTGTAGCAAGTAACCCTTTAGCCACATCTGGGAGTGGAAGAAACGCCCCTCCTCCTCTGGATCTTATGGTTCCTCCTTTTGGATCTTCGTAGTAGCAATGGTGGCATTGGGCTCTGCCTAAATAATATGCTTCCATTTGTCATTTCCCTTGTCGGGTTTTGATTCAGAGTCAGAGCATGCATCTGGTTCATAAACCCTCATCTCGTCCACCAGTGACTGATTGGTCCGACACTCACTTGTGTTGTGAGTGGAGCTCTTATGGAACTCACACCACTTTCCTGTGTCCTTCTTCAGCTTCGCGGTGTTGTTATTTTCTTATGGCTTTAGCAGGTTGTCGTGGGCTACCATGCCTTGTCTTTGTCCTTTGTTCTGCAGTTTGGGGGAACCTTTCCCTTGCTTTTGATTCACAAATCCAATGTCTATTTTCTTCTGTTTTAATTTTTTCTCAATCTTGGCAGCATACCGGTATGTCGTACCAAGCAAGGAGATGTCAAGGAACTCCATTTCCTCCTTAATGTATATGTGTAGAAAACTGCGGTACTTCAGCACCAAATATTTCTCTGAAACTTTGATACCCAACTTTGTGTGTAGGGTATGTAACATATTCGTCAGCTCATGCACATCTTGATCCCTTTGTTGCCGCACTGTAGTCCATTGTATGTACTTATCCTCATAGCTCCCCACGAGATAATATTGTTCCTTGATGGAATATCGGAAATAATTCCAAGTGGGTACGATTGAGAACAGAGAGGGTTCCCCCTCATCCTTTTTCTCATAGTAGGTTTCCCAACAGTCCTTGACATGGGGGGTAGCTTTGAGGAGTGCAAAAATAATCTTCTCCCAATCAGAAAAGTCATGAACCGAGAAATATCCTTCTAATAGATTCAACCATCTACCTACGGTGTCTGCATCTATTTGACCCTCAAATATGGGAATGTCAAAGTTTACTTGTACCTTAAAAGGAGTTGGGCCTCCAGAGTGGCTATCGGATGCAGATGCACCGCCGTTGGGCAGTCGTTGAAGGATCTGGGAAAAGTTATCCATCATCGTGTTACTTTGTTTTTCGAGGCCTCCTCAAGTAATATTTTGATAGGATCTCCTTCTCCCTCATATTTATTTTCATCCCCCATGGGCGACCGTCGGGGTTTGCAGGGCTGGTCTTGCAAAGGTTCCACCAGTGCGAGCCCTAACTCCTTATACACTGACCTGTTGGGGACATGCAAATAAGGATCTAGAAAGAGAAAACCACTCTAACACCACTGATCCATATTTATGGAGGAACGCAACAGAATACACATATAACCATAAATGCAAATATGCAACGTAAATAATACTTTATTTCATTAATATCAAATAATTGAAAGTGGTTTACAAACAGAACGGAAATAAACTAGCTAGGGTGTTGGTAGCTTATCTTTGAGAAGAGATGTGGTGGCTATAGGCCTTTGAAATGTGTTACAATGAGACTCAAGAGCCTATTTATTATTGAGAAACAATGGAAAACCGTAAACATCCAAAAACCTAACCCTAGGAGATGAAGCGCCAAAACTATGGGCCCCGTTTGGGTAAATTGGTACATCAACTTCCCGGGGACGTAACTTTGGCATACGATCTCCATTTGATGCACACCATATCTAGTTGTTCCCAGTTTTCCCAAAAAACATCGTTCAGGGCCTCAAAACGACTCTGAAAGTTCAGGACCCGAAAAACTACTAGAAATAGTAAGTTGTGCTACAATTAAGGAAACTGAAAAACTGAAAGAAACAATGGTGGGGCCCCAAATGGAATAGGTGGGTGGCCACCAATATCCACCTGGATCATAGAGCTTGATGTAGTACCATTAGATATATGTGGTATTGTTTTGGGAAGCCCATATCTTTATGACAGGAGAGCTATCTTTCATCTCCATGAAATCAAATATCACTTGTTCAAAGAGGTATTGAGTACATTGTTAGAGCCAATTGCAAGAACCTTAACCTTTCACTTGTGAATGTTGGAAAAATGAAGAGACTTGTTAACTCTAGCAAGATTTTTGTACTTCTAATGATCAAACCCTAGGATGATGTTGATAATGAAGCCTTTCAAGGTTGTGATTCAAAGTTGAAATCTGATTTGGTTGGGGTTGTTAACCAATATGATGAGATGTTTCAGGAGCCGAAGGGATTGCCTCCCAAAAGAGGAATTCAACATGAAATCCAATTGCAGCAATATTGTATTCTTCCTAGCATTGGAATGTACATGATGTCAGTCATGGAAAATTCATAAATTAAAAAACAAATCCAACAGTTGTTTGACAAGGGGATCATTTGGCCAAGTACTTAGCCATGTGGTTCACCTATTGTTTTAGTGCCAAAGAAATATGGAACATTGTGCAAGTGTGTGGACTTTCGTGCATTGAAAAATATTATGGTAAAGAACCATTACCCTCTTCCTAGAATTGATGATTTACTTGATGAATTTTAAAACGTTGTGTATTTCAATAAGTTGGACTAGAGGAATGAATAACTTCAAATTAGGAGCGCCAAAGGAGACATATGGAAGACAACATTAAAAAAAAATTAAGGTTTGTTTGAATGGTTAGTTATGCCCTTTGGGCTTTGTAATTATATTGCTACCTTCATGCGTGTGATGAATGATGTATTGAGGCCTTTTCTAGATGAATTTGTGATCGTCTACTTAGATGAAATATAAATTTTCAACAAGTCCAGTGAAGAACATGTCATGCATGTCAAGCAAGTTTTAGATGTCTTGAAGAAAGAAAAATTGTTTTTAAATATGTCGAAATGTGAATTTGGAAACACTTATTTAATCTACTTAGGTCATATTGTTGGAGGAGGTGAGTTTAAAATAGATCCCTTCAAGGTTGATGTCATTTTGAATTGGCCAAAGCCCAAAACAGTGACATAGGTTAGAAGTTTTTTTGGAGAAACCCAATATTGGAGAAATTTTATTGCTAACTTTTCTTGTATCACATCTCCATTACATGCATTAACAAGTGTGAAGAAATTTTTCCAGTGGGGAGGCAAACAACAAAAATCATTTGATGCATTGAAGGAAAAGACCAGTTCAGCTCCTGTAATTGCACTTCTAGACTTGAGATAGTCGTTTGAGATACAGAATGATGCAAGTGACTATGCCATGGGTGCAATCCTAATGCAACATGGTAAGCCCATCTGTTTTCATTCATAAAATTTTAATGGTTCAATGATTAAATATCCTACATATGAAAAGGAATTGTATGTATTGGTGCAAAGAATGAAAAAGGTGGAAATACTACTTGATGTGTAAGGAAACAATCCTTCACATGGATCATCAGCCATTGCAATACTTGTAATAAAAAACTGATATGAATGGAGGATGTTAGTAATTATCAGCTAATTCCTCTTTCGGAATTAGAAAAAAATGTCTTATGTGTGCTTAAGGGTTCAAGTTCTCTTGCAAATTATCAAGTCACATGAGTGTTTTTCATGTTAATTTAATGAACAATTTAAAATAAAATAAAGGTTGAACAAAAACAAATAAAAGTATAGTACATCACCATACAACACATAAACAGGTATTTTATGAAGGAGTTAACCCCTCATAGGATACATCTCCTTGGTCCAGCTTCCATGGCTTGGGCCTCTATATTATGCTCAAATTGACAAATTACCTATTTACAATTCTCTTTTTCTCCTAAAACCTGAACCAATGAGCCCAAAATGCCCAAAAATGGCCATCTAGCCTCTTTCTGCACTCGAATTGGTCGAAAACTCCAAAATTTATGACCATTTACATTTTCTCCACTATTTCGGGCCCTAAATTAGCTAACTGGAGCTAAACTGATAGTTTCCGCCTAAATTTGGGGCCGAAAAATTAATCATCATTAAATTAAGTAACAATGTTTAACGCTAATTAAGAACTGCTTAGTGAAAATCCTGCTCTTAATATAACCCCACATTAATATGTGGATTAGGTGCAATAAGTACAGGGTTAAGGTTAATTAAACATGGTTTAATTGTATTAACTCTGCATTATTCTTTAACTCCCGCCAGTAGTTATGCGCTGAGGTCGTATATATCGGGGTCTAGCCCCCACTTCCCCCACCATGAAATTTGGTAAGATTTAAATATATGCGGCAACCTTTGTATGTTAAGAACCATCATGTGGGTGGAGTGGTAAGGTGTGGCGTTGGCTTGCGGTAGGTCGCAGGGTCGAACCCTGGTGCCTCCACTTGAACTCCAACCAAAAATTTTACTCTATTATACAACTAGGGGGGGCACATGGTAGCCCTAGGCTCCACTACGTTTCCTCACCCAATTGGAAAGCTTTGTAACCAATAAAAATTTGCCACATAACCAAGAAATTCGACCAATACCATGCTGCCACTTTCCAGTTCACCATTCGCCAGAGGAAAATGCAAAAATCGACGCTACATTGTCAAAATGCCACATCAGTAGTACAGACTGCTAACTGGGCACATGTCTGTCATTTTTTTAAGTTTTTGTCTGTTTAGCAAAGTGAATATAACTCATTTTCGAGAGCATACAGAGTCCATTTTTCGTGAAACGAAGTGTGCCAGATTCAGAACGACGAGCACTGCGCGATCGTTCAGGTTCTAAGCCATTCTGAGAACTGGTTTTTGAGCATAAAACCAAGTACCTAAACATTCCTCCCCATTGGAAGCCTTTTGGACCCCAAAATCTCTTTCATTACTGAACATGTGGATTGGGGTACATTTCCCTCACCCTTCCAGTCTCAATCCACTGGAATTTTCCCATTTTCGACAATTTGAGCTTTTCATAAAAACTAATATTTTTCTTTGATTCTTGAGACCCTGTCTTGCTGCTGTAGACACCGTGATGCAGAAATTTCATTGAATTTGTAGAAAAACAAGCTGAACTTGAAGAATTTTTTTTTTTCCACGTAGATTATCAATCAAAGGAAACTTGAAAACTATCTCACCTCGAACATTGTCGACATGGATATTTTTAGCTTTTCTTGCCTTGTACTTGCGTCAAATTTTGACCAAGTGTTTTCGTCATTGCCATGTACCATTTTGAAACCAAAAACAATTACTTGTGGAACTTATGCCTTATTTGTCAAATTGTTTTGGTGCTTTCTCTTTGACCTTTGGACTCTCTTGCACCGACATCTTGTTCCCATCACTGCTCAACACTAATGTAGACAACTGCAAATATTTCACATCTTGTTTACCTCTTTTCAAAGGAAACATGTTAGAGTCCTGAAACATATTATTACAAGCAATAGAAACCTCAATTAAATCATCTTGTTCATTCGATGCATCTTTTTGAAAGGTCTCATTCAAAATATCACTATGCTTGAACATTAGCAAAGCCAAATTTTAACTTGCATTCACTATTCTCTTCATTTCTCCTGCATGTATAAGAGACAAAATTATCTTCTTATTATGCGGTCTAACTATGTACTCAAGTCCATTCTTGAACAAGTGGTACTTATTCTCATGGTGGTGAAATACTATTTTTCTGTCATAAAGATAAGGACTTCCCAAAACAATACCTGAAATCTCAAGTGGAATGACATTAAGTTCAACTTCGTCAATAAAGTTTGAATTGATTTCAAACCTTAGGACCCACTTCCTTGCTACTTGCAAGTTTGAATTCTTACATATCTAGCATAAAGGATAATGTATTGGATGTGTAACAATTTCAATATTTAACCTCTTAACTAAGTCTTCAGAAATAAAATTGGCTTGAGAACCACTATCAAATAGTGTGTCTATTTTCGTATGCTTTGAAATGAATCCAATATGAAAGAGTTCAATTATTGTATCTTCATCTTGAGTTACATTAGAACAACTTGAAGAAATAGTTCTTGTTATGTTCTTACCTTTCAAACCCATTGTTGTAATCTTGGTTTCATCTTCTGAATCTGAACCTAAGTCATGTTCAATGATTGCAACAATTTTTCCCTTCTCTTTGTTTTTAAGTTTTTTGGCTTCAAATCTGGATAGAGTTGCCAACAATGGTCTTCATCATGGCCATTCTTCAAAAAATGTTTACATGTGAGTTTATATTTATCTATTTTGATAGAACCATTTTTCTTTCCTCTTCCATTAAACTTACCCTTTCCTTTTCCTTCATACTCAAGCAAACTATCACTTTTCTCATCTGCACTATGTTTCCCTCTTGATTCTAGATGTATGGCTTGAACGCAAACCTCATCTAATTTTGTGGGATTGAACATGATAATTGTATGTCTAAGATAACTGTGCAAAACCCCAATATAATTTAACAATGTTTATTGAGAATAAAAATTGACACCCAAAATAAGAGCTCTTCTCCTAAATTCATGAGTGTAACACTCCAAGGAAAAAACCCTCTAGCGAAGATTATAATGGAGGTTTTTAGTGTTATAAAATTGGCCAAAATTGTCAAAAAACATTTTCTACAACACCCGTTTTTAGTAATGGAGGTTTTGGCAGAGCTTCTAATGGAATTTCAACACAACTAAAAAAAATTGGGTGGCCGGAGATTATTACGGATGTTTTCTCATCGGTGCGCTAATCAAGTGTCAACACACTATGCGTTTTACAGTGAACGCATCAGTACTGTAAAACGACCAAGCATCAGGACAGAAAAAAAATTTAGGATGCCCCAGGGCATTTAGCAACGTCCCGGTGCATGTCAGCCAGACAGTCACCCCGAGGCGGTCGAAGGTGCATGCACCAGGCCGTTAAGGTCTAAAACCGCACTGAGCGCACTGTAGGTGATACAACGCGCCATGCCGTTCTAATTGGTATTGGTATATGTGTGGTTCCCATAGGTCATATCAACACACCGTTACGTAGTATTATATAAACACACCGGCGCGCAGTATCACACATACGCACCGAGCATTCTAATTGGTATTGATATTTGTGCGGTGCCCATAGGTCGTAGAAACGCACCGATGAGAAGTCTCACATAAATGCACCGGGGAGCAGTATCGCATAAATGCACCAAGCATTCTAATTGGTATTGGTATTTGTGTGGTGCCCATAAGTCGTATAAACGCACCAGTGCGCATTAACATACAAATGCACCGGTGTTCATTTTGTATTTTTTAGAAACATTGACCTATGACAGTGCAATTATTGTGATTTTTTAAAATTCATTATTCATAAAAATTCAATAGATATCTTATAATAGTATTCATATCAATTTAATTTTTATTAGTGCTTTTGAATGTGATGTTTGGATTAATTTGTTATATCATATCATAATTATTGTGATTTTTTAAAATTCATTATTCATCAAAAGTAAACACATATCTTATAACAATATTCATATCAATTAAATTTTTATTAGTGCATTTTAATGTGATGTTTGGATTAATTTGTTATATCATATCATCAGATTTCACATCTCTTCATTATAATATTTAATCATCCATATATTCAATCAGTGGTGTTACATTTCACAACGACAATGGAGAACACAATATAATAAATTAACACACACACACACACACACACACATATATATACGACACTCTTTGTCATACAAAATGGGACAGTTATTGGTATCCCTCCGTATTTCAATTGGGACACTATGTCCATTACATTAAAAAATATGTCTGATTTCATAGACAAATATTTTAAAAAATACAATGCCTTGCTTTGATATCCAAACATAATGATCATCATTCTTCGCTTGAACTGTTTTCACTGCTTGAGCTACTTCCATGACTTGGGTTATTTTGAGGAATGTTTTGTTCACGGTGTTGATTGTTTTCTTCTTCTTCACCTTCCATCTACAAACATAAAAATAAATTGTAATGAGTGTATATACATCGGTGAGAATAATGAAAATTGCAATATTAAATAATATACATCAATGTAAATCGAAAATAAATGACGTACCATAGCAAGAATTGACTCATGAACTATACATATTCTTTCAAAGCCAAATTTCATGCCATCTTTCAACATTTCATTTGTTGGCACAGTTCCATACTTTGTTTCCTGCAAGTTTTATACCCCATAATAGATCATATATTTAATATAAAAGTTTTTTTTGTTCTATTAATTATAGATGGAGCTAATTAAAATAAGATCGATAGATGCTTACAAATTCCACAATTAATTTCTAATATGCCAACATATACTAACAACCCATATTTAACCCAATGATGATTGTTGTAAAACAACTTAAAATATACAAAAATGAAATATAGTTAAGTTGTTATAAGGAAGTAACAATTACTCACAAACTTAGATATCATCCATTTTCTTCCTTGTCGTCTTGTTTTATGTGTTGAATGAGTTCCATTTTCTTTTCTTTTCTGCAAGAAAATACTTGAAAATTAATATTTAATGCTAAATTGTTTATTTATTGTACCTAATCGAAAAATTCAATGATTACATATTACATTTGAAGCACGTTGTTGTTGAGATGGCTCCTCATGCGATTCAACTATGTCCATTTCTTTGACCATCTCCTTGTACACCTTTTTGGACATTCCTACTGGCATATTTCTGATACAAGCTTGTGCATCCTTTGAGATTTTCATAATCTTCCTGAAAATGTAACATGACAATAAAGTATTTAATTTTTATATTGACATATGAAAAGTAAATATAACAAAAAATATATTTATAAATGATTGCTTTCTAGTAATATATACATATAATTCTACAAAAACATTTAAAGGAATATCACTTGTTCATTCATTCTTCTTATTTTTTGTACATTTTTGCTATTAAAAGTCTAACATGTCTCATTGACCAATTCTCTCAAAACTCATCTTGTATTTTAGATAAAATTTGGTTCTTGGAATCATTGGATTGATTTTTGTATTGTAAGTGGAAAGAATGTCTATACATTCATTCCACTAGATCCCTCCAAGTTTTGTAAAAAAGTTTCCCTCTTTCGTTAACCTCTAGCACCACTCCAAGTGAGCTAAAGAGCAATTCATCTTCATTTGCATGTTCTATTTTTTTTCTTTTCTAAGAATAACATTCATTTTCTGATTTGCCGGTCCCTGTAGAACATTAAACATATGTGAATTAATAGATTGTTTGAAACATTCTATCTAATATTTTTAAGTATATTATTAATGAAAATTAAAAAAAGAAACTCATATTGGATCAATAGTATTTTTTCATTCATCTTATTCATCCTTTTGCAATTTTTCCATCAAGATTTTACGCTATTCTGGTCATAGATCAGAAATAATGTTATCGAGATTCACCATTTTGTGGCTCTATATGATACAAAATAAAAAATACATATTAGTTAAACTTACATATAATTAAAAAATAATAATTTTTGTAAAGAATTTATAAAGAACTTGCCTTTTTTGCTTTTCTTGATGTATTATCAGTATTTTGTTACTTGATCTCTTGTTAGCCATTTATTTATCAATATGAAACCTGTACCATATAATTCATTAATATATTTTATAAATAAATCATAAAATTTTTAGGTAAAAAATAAAAAAAATCAAGAAAACAGTGCCCCTTTAATGATGTACGCATCAATGTGGGTGTGACGTGTTCTTATAAACACACCACCAAAACAGTAGAAACACCGTACGGTGCTCTCTGTCAACAAGGAGAATCGGTGTTTTATATGTTAACTAGCGCAACAATTAACACAGAAAAATTAATAAAAATCCTCTAGTGTTAGTTTTTGTAGCATATGATGTCGTGGAGGGGGCGGTGCTGCATATTCTTATGAACGCATCGCGAAAACAGGGGACCATCATACGGTGCTTTGTGTCAACAAGGAGACCCAGTGCATTATATGTTAAACGATGCATTGATTAACACAAACATAAAATAAAAAATTGTTTTTATCAAATATACGTACGCGGTGCGCTATAATGAAATAGCGCACTGGTGCTCTATTTTACATATGGTGCATGGATTAAAAAAATATGTTTTCAAATTGTTTTTATCAAACAAAAAGGGCCGACATTGATTGGGATTTGACTATGCAAGTCGTCCTGTGGGTTAGATGTCATATATATATATATATAAACCCTTTAAATCTAAAATGAAAAGCTCTAATTCTGAAGTCACAGAAACTGGAAGAAGCAAGGGCATAAACAAAAATAATTAAGGGTTTAGCGTAAGAATTTTTTTGTTTTGTTTTGTTTTTATTGTTTTTGTTTTTGTTGTTGTTTTTTTGTTTGTCTGAAAATGAACAGTAAATTTAATTTTTTTACTTACTGCCTACAAAATACTGCAGAAAATGTAAAAATACAATAAAATATAATCACGAGATGGTTTGAAATTCTATGCTACAGGGTTTGAATCACTAAAGGTTTGGAATTCTGATTGTCTGAATAGTTCTATTCGAAAGTATTTCGTTTCTCCACAATTCTCTCATGCTCTCTTGCTCCAGGTATGTCTCATGTAAATCTCTCCTTGAATTTTTTTGCAAAAATAATGAAATAACGAATTTTTTTTACTATTTAAAGAATTGTTTTATGAAATTAGATTTTCGAAAATATTTTTCTGCCCATTTTTCAATTTACCATTTTTTTTTCACTTTAAAAAAATAAATTTGCACTTTTTTTATTTGCGTCTATTCGGAATTGGTGGATCAATTAATAACACCGCACCGGTGCACAGTAACTAAATTGCACCAGTGCGATTATCTGTACATTAGCACCGATAACAATAAATCCATTTTTAAGGTACCAACATTACTTTTAGGTGTGTACACCAAAAGTTATTGTTGATTTTTCTCAAATGCAGAGAGAAAATATCATAATTATATAGAATGGAAAATTATTCAAATTCCAGTTCGTTCCATAATATTTCTCAAAGTCCATCGCGAAGTTCTCCCTATCCATCTCGAGACGTAATATTTACTTCAGATTTTATTTATATTTTCAGTATCTAATTGAATTTATGTTTTTTATCCATGTCAATCATCTTAATAAATTTATAATGTATACAAATTTGCAGGTTCATGCAGATTCAGAATCAAGTTCAGATGCACAAAATATTCAAACAACTCCAAAATGTCAGAAGCTCTTATCAGGAGCAACATACCGCAAGGCACATTTGGTAGATGAAAATGAACAACCGCTTCACCTTGCCAATTGTAACAATATTGCATCTTCTAGCCATAATCCAGGGACAATTATGGTAATAATAATTATTTGGTATATTAAAGTAATTATTTCAACGTCAAACCAATTAATCATGCATTGTCGACATGCTTACTAATTGATATCATAGATTTTGTAATAATCATGTTCAAATATATTTTTTGAAATTATTAGGATTCTAGTGATGATGAGCGACCTACCTACCATGTTTTGTTGCACCCCATGAAAATGTAAAATCGAGAGAAGGGTGAATTAGGAGAAAAAATTAGAGAGGAACGATACCAAGAATGGTTGAATCAACCACCTATTCAATTCCCACTACGTCCAAATACACCAATTATGAATGACTACAACAATAGTAGTTCTTCACAAGCTAGCAATGGAGGCAATCAAATAGAGGTTGGTATGGATGATTACTTAAGAGATATGACTTCCATGGAGACAATGTTGTTAGATGCATTCCAGAACGATGATCAGCTAGGGGATGATGCTCATATCGCTGACACATTTTTCGAAAGCCTTAAATTTGCTTCCACCACCCCTATCTTTGGACCTGGAAGTCAGTCAAAGTTTACCCAGTTGGGGACAACGATGTTGCTGTAAACCTTGAAAGAAAATTTTGGCTTGTCGAATGGATGTTTCTCAGAAATTTGTAGGTAAGTTACCATAAAGTCCTCCCTTATATTTTGAGAAATATAATCACACAATGAACATTACAAATGGTCAATTTTATGAACGTTAATAATTATATCGGCATTAATGTACATTTAATATTTTTCATGATCACCAACTACAGGTTATTCAAAGATAAGGTTCTTCCAAGAGATAATTTCTTTCTTGGTAGCTGTGAAGAGGAAAAGAAATTGTTGAAAATGTTGGGTGTTGAGTACATATCATATCATGCATCTCCAAATGATTGTATTATATATAGAAGAGAATATGCAGACAAAGAGATATTTCTAAAATGTGGGCATGATAGGTATGATAAATAAAAAAAATAAGGGTAAATCATGTGGTCCTCCTTTTAAGATATTGAGGCACATGCCTATAATCCCGAGGATTCAAAGGCTCTTTCGTTGCAAAGAATTAGGTATGTTGCAGGGATGGAGTGCCTCACACATAAGTGAGTTGGAATTTATGTGAATCCCAACAGATTCAATATCCATAAATCATATAGAGGATACATGGCTCGAAAGATTCAAGGATGAAGTACGAAGTCTACGACTCAGCATAGCCATAAATGGGGTCATTTTTGCTGCAGTATGGAAGGAAGTGTTATACCACCATTCAGCGAGAGGTAACCACTTGACCCATTGTGTTTGTTTATCAGATACAAAACAATGAAGATATCCTTCCAAACATTTATTTACTATCTCGGTTTGACCATCGGATTGAGGATGATAAGATGAGCTATGAGCTAATTGAGTACCCAAACAAGAAAATAACTCCGTCCAAAAATTTCCAGTAAAAATGGGATCTCTGTCGCTCACAATAACCCTTGGGATTCCATGTAGCTTTTGAATTCTGTCCATAAATGTAGTAGCAACTGTACTTGCTTTAAATGGATGAGATAATGCACAAAAGTGTGCATACTTAGTAAGTCTATCAACTACCACCATGATGACACTCTTTCCTTTGGACTTAGGTAAAACTGTGATAAAATCCATTGAAATCTCCTCCCAACGTTGACTTGGAATGGATAAAGGTTGTAGAAGACCCGGGGTCTTAATTGTCTCAACTTTATTCTGCTGGCAAACCAAACATTCCGCCACAAACTTTTGAATATCAAATTTAAGTCCATCCCAAAAAAATTCTTTCTTCACCCTGTGGTAAGTTTTTAAAAATCTTGAGTGTCCTCCTAAAGGAGAAGTGTGCAATTCCAAAAGAATATTTTGTTTTAGTTAGGAATTCTTACAAAGATATAAGCGATCTTTGTACCATAAGGAATCATTTTTCCAACTAAATGTATCAGATGTACTAGGATCTTGCTGCAACTTTTGAATGAGTGTCCATACATCTTTGTCCTTCTTCCATTCATCTCTTGCATTGGTTATCCAATATGGTTGGATAATAGAAATGGAACAAAGCAATGCTTCCACCTCTTCATTCTTTCTTGAGAGTGCATCTGCAACAACATTAAGCTTTCCTTTTTTGTAGATTATTTCAAAGTCATAACCCAACATCTTTGTGACCCATTTTTTCTGCTCTTCTGACAATAGTCTTTGTTCCAAAAAGTGTTTAAGACTATCATGATCAGTTTTTACCTTGAAGTGTCTTCCCATTAGGTAAGTTCGCCATTTCTTTAGTGCATGCAGTATTGCTAACATTTCCTTCTCATAAATAGGTTTCTGTAAATACTTTCCTTTGATTAGACGACTTTCAAAAGCAATGGGTCTTCCTTCCTGCATTAAAACAACATCAATTCCATTTCCTGAGGCATCAAATTCCACAATAAAGGTTTTTGTGAAGTCTAGCGTAGCTAAGACCGGTGCTCGACTCATTTCCTCTTTAAGATGTTGAAAGGCCGTAGTTGCTTTAGGTGTCCATGAAAATGCATCTTTCTTCAATAATGTTGTTAGAGGTGCTGCTATTCTCCGATAATTCTTAACAAACTTGCGATAATACCCTGTTAACCCGAGAAATCCTCGCAACTGCTTTATGGTTGTGGGGACTTTCCATTCCTTAATAGCTTTAATTTTGTTAGGGTCTACTTTAACACCCTCGTGAGATACAATATGACCCAGATATTCCACCTCTTGTACTCCAAAGAAACATTTGGATTTTTTTGCATATAATTGTTTCTCCTGCAATAGTTTGAGCACCATGTCAACATGTTCAACATGATCCTTCCAAGACCTGTTGTAGATTAGTATATCATCAAAAAATACTGGCACAAATTTTCTAAGGAAGGGTTTGAAAATGGAATTCATCAACCCTTGAAATGTAGAAGGTGCATTGGTAAGGCCAAAAGGCATGACCAAAAATTCATAATGACCTCATGAGTTCGAAATGTTGTTTTTGGAATATCTTCAGTCTTCATTCTAATTTGATGATATCCTGAACGAAGATCCAACTTGGTAAAATAAATTGCTCCATGTAATTCATCAATAACAGGAATGGGAAATTTATCTTTAATGGTGAGCTTATTGAGCTCCCTATAATCCGGACACATTCGCCATGATCCATCCTTCTTGTGTACCAATACTACAGGAGCAGAGAAAGAACTTTGACTAGGTTGAATTATACGCGCCTCTAACATTTCTGCAATCATACGTTCAATTTCGCTCTTTTGGACATAAGGATATCTATAAGGCCTGATGTTTGGAGGAACACTTCCTGGAATCAAATGAATAGCATGATCATGATCAAGAATAGGTGGGAGTCCTTTGGGAGTTTCAAACACAGTGGAATGATTTTCCAAGACTTGTTGGAGATCTGCAGAAATAGATGATTTTGATGTTGGAACTTCTAGTGAGCATAACTATGCAATTACGCCTCGTTGTTATTTCTTTAGAAGCTTTGTCATGAAATTAGAGCTTATTATCTTTCCTGGCTTCCCTGTAATACCCCGTAATTCGACTTCCTTTCCTCCTGAAAAAAATTTCAAGAAAAGTTCTTGAAAATTAAAAGCTACTGTCCCCAAAGATTGTAACCATTGTACTCCTAGTATAACATCAGCACCTTCCATAGGAATGGAAAGCATTGGACTAGTCAATACATATTCCCCCATGGTTAGCTTGATATTATGGCATTTTCCAAAGCAATTTATAGTTCCTCCATTTGCAACCATCACTTGACATTCTGGTGCTGGGTATAGGAAACAATTTAATTCCTTGGCTACCTTACAATGAATAAAATTATGGGTTCTACCTGAATCAATCAACACTATTACCTTTTTCTTCTTGATATGTCCTTCTATATTGAGAGTTTGAGGAGTGGTAATTCCTGCCAGTGCATTACACGATATGGTCGGATTCATTTCTTCCCCTTCTATGGCTAGTTCTTGGTGTATATCCTCTTCTTGTTCATTTTCTTCTTCCTCTTCACAATCTATGTAAAATAATTTCTTCTCAGCACACTTATGACCTTTAGCGTATTTTCTATCACAACTGTAGCAAAGCCCTTTTGCTCTTTTTTCTTCCAATTGTTGTGGTGTCAACCTTGTAGGTTGTGGAAATCTAGGCGTAGCAACACTTCCTTCTTTATAAAAGTGAGTGGTAGGCTTCCTTGTCGCTATAATTTTACATTCAATTTTTCTTGCCAACCTGAATGCCTTCTCCAATGAATCAGGTTCCAAAACGCGAACTTCATGTTGGATGTTATCCTTTAAAGTGCCTATGAAGAGATCAATCCTGTGTTCCTATGGAATATCAGTTACCCTTATATTCAATTTTTGGAGGTCCTTAATGTGCTCCCCCACTAAGCCCTTTTGTTTGAGATTTATCAATTGGCTAAAGAAGGTGTTGCTCTTTGTATCCTCATAATGTGCTATCATTTCCTCCGTAAAAATTGACCAAGTGACAATTTTTTTACGGGAGCAAAGCCATCGATACCATACAAATGTATTTTGTTCTAAATGCAAAGTTTCAATGCGTACCTTTTGTGTGTTTTGCACATTATGGAGATCAAAATATTGCTCCATCTGTAGTATCCATGTTACAGGATCCTTTCCATCAAACTTCCTCATCTCCATTTTTGGAATATGGTGGTTCTTCCTGCCAACATTAGAGTTTATGAAATCGTGATTAACTTTTATTTTGTTCTCATCATGAGTTTCTTCTACTATCTTTTCACCATTATGAAACATTTCTTGTATCAACTTTGTCAAAACTTCCATGTATGCTTTTAGATCATTCTTCATGTTTTCCATGTTGTGTTTCTTGTCATCCATCTTAGCTTCCATGCTAGCTTCCATGCCATCCATCTTAGCTTCCATGCCTTTCTTCAAAACTTCCATTTCATTTTTTGTTGCTCTTTGCGAGAGTGAAATTTGGTGCACTTGCTCTTGTAATTTTGATAGATCATGTTGCCATTCTTCATCTTCATGAGTCATAGTAGAGCCTTCTGAAGGCTTAATGCGTGTTGAATTATTTTTACAGGCATCTTTTAGAACCCAATACTGATATCTATTATACAATATTCCGTTGGAATCGATTCAAATTGATTCTTCAAACAAGACTTATGCAATTCGGAAAACAAATACACACCTTTTTCTTGCTTTTGAGGAGCTCTATATTGAAATTAGATTATCTCTGTGATTTCAGCACTTCAATATTTGAATTTTTGCACCAACATAGCCCTCTAAATTCTCTTTCGAATGCCACAGGTCTGACCTAATTTGGATTCTCCAAGACAAAGTTGTGTCCAATATCCCACAATGACCTAATTATGGACTAGTTCAGTAGAGCGAAATTGTACGGATTTCCACGTGTCACTGTTTCGTACTTCAACTCTAAAATTGATACCAAAGAAACTACAGCCATGTACTTACAACCACTTTTAATGACACTCAAATCTGATGCTCAGAGAGAGAGTTATGAATCTTTTCCCACGATCACCTCTTTGAGATGAAATTCGGGAGCTTGAAAAAGCACTACCTTCCACAGATCATATTCAAAATATTGGTAGGAACCATGCCCTAAATTTTTGAAGAGTTTCAAGATTTCGCTTTAATCAAAATTTATATTTCTAACCTTCGTTGAGAAATTACAATTTATAGAGAAAATGCTACTACACCGTTTAGAGAAGCAAATCCCTGAATCCAAAGTTGAGACCAAATGTCATGTAAATGTCTCAAAATAGAAGGTAAGATATCAACCGCCTTTGAAATAAGCTAATTAAGGGATAAACTCAATACATTACATAAATGAAAAATTCTTGGATGATACAATTTACAAAACCTCCTTTCTATATATAGGAGTCCATGGGGCCATAATGTAATCCTAGTGGGGCCACAATGTAATCCTAGCCGACCTAACAATAATAATTTAAGGGCGAAATGATAACAATATGGGGGTTACAAGGGTACAATAATAACAATAAGGGGTTAATATAACAACAATAAGGGACTATACTAGTAATATAGGGACCTAACATGGATGGCATCAACCCATATTCCCTCCTGAACACCAACTATTATGTTTGACCTGTAGTAGTGATCAATAACAATATATCCCCATGGTTTTCCGTGAAGAATGAACATCTTATGTTGGCTCTCACAATCCTTGGAAGAAGACAAGTGAAGAATATGGTTGTCTACTTACAACCACTGGTAGATGAATTGAAGGAATTATGGGATGGGATAAATGTATACGATGTATCAAGACCCATCACAACAGAGAGGATTTTTATGTTGTATGGAATATGTGGTTACATGACACATGATTATCTAGGCTTAGGAGTTTGCTCTGGTAAATTACATGTTTATTGATTTGTTTATATACGTACCGGTATTATTTCGCATATTATTAATTTAATTAGTTGTAATTGCTCTGATCTTCATGATATTCTTTGATGTGTCATGCATATATATTGTATACAATAATCTCACAGGTCTTCTAACACAAGGGTATTTTGGATGTAAATGTTGTGGACCTTCTTTGAAAGCTAGATGGTCCAACGACCTATGAAAGCCAGTGTATGACTGCTACATGGTATTCATCCCAGAAGAACACCCTTACAGAAGAGCAGCATCTACTTGCAATGGTAAATGAGAGAGAACCCAAAGGCCTCCAATAACGACACCAGTTGAATGGTTTAGAGCATATGAGAGAGAGAAGGAGAAGGAGTTCATAGAAATGTTCGATTCAAATGGGGAGCCTATGTTTGATGATCCTGAATTATTCGACACCTATGTTGAGAAATTTCCCATTGGGATGAAAAGGAAATATATCTTTTATGACCTCCCATAGTAGGAGAATCTTAATATTACCCACTTATTAGATCCCATGCATATATTTAAAAAAATTTCATCTTCTTTATGGAGGCACATATCATCGAAACAAAGCGACACATTCGCTGTTAGGAAAGATCTTATTACTTAAAAAACTAAAAAGAAACATTGGCCAAGACGATTAGAAAGTATAGGATCAGAGGCAGGCATTGGTCCCTCTAATTCATGGTATTTCAGAGAAGATGATGTCCCATGGATTTTTAAAAAAGATGATCTTTCTTTGGCAAAGGAAGTTATAATGGTTGTGAGGGTGCCATCTTCACTACGGCGATGCTTCACCGTGGATGACCATTTGTCGAGGTTGAAATCACATGACCATTTCAATATTCTAAGAGTACGTATAATGTCAAAAGCATGATTTTATTATTTGTTATATTAATAAATTTTATCCCATGCAGGGATCATAAAACATAACTAATTTTGTATATTATTGCATCTGTTTATAACTTTGCAGTGTCATTATCCTTTGTTCGTGCATGGGTGTGTGAAACATGAATTCCCCCAAGACCTAGGATGTGCCATATCTAAATTATCTGCATTTGTACATTGGATCATGTCAAAGGAGATTCATGCGGCTAGCATTCCACAGTGGTGTCAAGAGATAGTTGAGATTGTTTGTATTTTTGAGAAGGAACTTCCAACGAGTTTCATGGACTTTCAAGTTCATCTTCTAATCCACCCAGTAGATGAGGTTTAATTATTTGGGGTGGTTTCTTGTCATTGGATGTTCTTCTTAGAGAGGTACATGAATAAATTCAAAGGTTTTGTTCGACAAAGTGCAAATCTCGAGGGGTCTATGATAGAGGGGTACATATCGTATGATTATTTCTATTATGCCAGTGAGTACATCAATTAGATCAACAACAGACCAGGTGTGGTGATTTGGGATGATGAAAGGGATGAAGAAAAAAGAGAAGGGGAGCTGCTCCAAACAAATGGAAAACGACACTTGATAAAGAGTAAGCGACTTATAATTTTTCAAATTTACACAAAGTAAATATTCATGTTGAACTTTGATATAATGTATATTTTGATCTCATATGTACTATATGTCGGTTTGATTTCATCAGCAAATGCAGAAATTGAAGCAATCAATAAATTCATTCTTTACAATTCTGAAGCGACACAACCGTGGGTCACATTGTATGAACAAAAGAGGATGAAATGGGATAGTGACAGGAAAGAATTCAGATGGTTGAATTGTAGAAGTGTCCCTTATCCCGATCATTTAAAAGAAAATATGCCAAAAATATGCCCCAAAAGTTGGGTTGTTGACCAAGTTAGAGAGAAATACGGTGCAACCGGTCGTTACCCATGTGCTGAAGAGGATGCGCTAAACTTAGGGATTGGGTGCACCCACTCGGTAATAATATATTTATGTACATTTTAAACTTAATAATGTACCTTTGAAATGTAATTACATCTATATTTCATATTTTAACTGTTGGGTTATTGTAAAACACATGACACTATGATTTTTTAACTTTTTTATAGGTGCATTTGTTCCCATATATGTGGGAATATGGGCACCATTTTCACATAGAAATGCCGATGATGGACACATGACACAAGACTGTGGAGTGGAAGGCGAGTTATATCAATCTAGTCGACCTCGCCACCTTGATCAAAACGTAGTACGAGGGACATTAGGTCACGTCGGAAAGATACAAGAGATCGTTAAAGTGGATTTGTCTTCTTTCCAATGTGTTATTTTTAGCTGCAAGTGGTGGGACACCTTTGATCGGAATAATGTAAAGGAAGATCGTGATAGTAGGTTGATATGTATCAACTCTAGAAAGATGTGGGATGAAGCTAAGGAGCCCTATGTTTTCCCCAAACACTGCAACCAGGTGTTTTTTACCCACATGTGCTGGATAGGGATTGGTGGTTTGTATTGAGACATGACCCTATATCAAAACATATTTTTGAGAACAATAGTGTTATCATGCCAAGCGAGCTAGAAGATAACGAGGGTGATCATGAGAATCGAGAATGATATGGTACATGTGTTATTTCATCATTTATACTTTTTAAGATGGGTTTTTATAAAGAAGAGGACTTAATTAACTTATAACTAAGACTCTTTTTTTCGAAACATTATAATACGTATTTTTAATTAATTGGTAATTTTTATTGTGTTAATGTTAAAATCATTTCACTTGATAATTTTCAATTATGTTGATCTCGAAAACAATGACGTACTGTATAAAGTACTTTTTTTTTGTATGTAAGATCATAATAAAATAATAATAATTCTAAAGTACATGAATTTATTTGCATTATTTTCTAAGCTTTATTATGTTACAAAAATTCGTATTATTCTAAATTTATTATTTTACAATTATTTATATTCATACAATTTTACAATTATGGTAATTTAACAGTATTTACAGTATACATTTTACTTACGATAGTTATGGTTCAAATTTGACAATTAATTTACAATTTTACAAATTTACAATTTTTTTATAAAATTGAATGATGACAATACATACAATTACAATTACAATTTTACAATTTCACAATACAATTACAATTAGAATTTTAGAATTTTACATACAATTACAATTAAAATTACAATTACAATCATTTCACATTAATACAATTAAAAATTTACAAATATTTTACATACAATTAGAATTAGAATTAGAATTAGAATTAGAATTTTACAATCAGATACAATTACAATTAAAATTAAAATTAAAATTACAATTACAATTTTAGAATTTTACATACAATTACAATTACAATTTTACATATATACAATTACAATTACAATCATTTCACAATAAATTAAATATTACAATTACAATTACAATTAAAATTTTACAAATATTTTACATACAATTACAATTTTACATACAATTAAAATTAAAATTTCAATTACAACCATGACATAATATTTTATAAATATCATGATTTAATATTAAAAATAAACATCACGATCATGATAGCCATCGTACAAACATCATATTTGACTAAAAAACACATTCAAATTCGCTAACATCATCTAATCATCGTGATCATGATCATCTAACAAAACACAAGCATTGTATAACATCATCACAACACAAATATAAAATATACATCTCATGTCAAATAACTGCTATCACATACACATCTATCTTCAAACTACACAATAAATGAACATATCTAACATGACCTAACAATATACACATCATGATGAACACCAACATGTAAATTAAGTACAATTGCAACATGAAAATAAAATACATGGACTATATATATATATATAATGTCAAAAATATACAATTGTAATATAACTGTATATAAATGTCAAATATCAACTAGTGCTACATTAATAGTAGTACTAGTCGAGGCTTGCTCGGTCGATGGTGCAGCCTTGACATGCTCATATAGATGTCGATCATCATGTGCCTACTGATCTGGAGGTGCCGCATTCTGATTAGGATCAATCGCCTATTCATGATGAGTCGACGTGGATGGTCCAGTCTGCTGATGATCTGTGGATGGCATAGCGACCTGCTTAGTTGATGGACCTACCTCCTTAGATGGACCTATGCCCTCCTCAATATCAAGTGCCTGATCATGATCATGAATGCTGGATGTTGCAGGCTTCTCATCTCTGGTGCGAGGTGGAGGAGGAGGTGGAGTACTAGCTGAATGATGATCACTCCCTTGATCGTGATCATCAGATGATGTGTTGCTCAACTGTCGACATACTGCATCTCCACCATGCCTACGTCAAAGGGCCCTCGTCAACCGCGCCACTAAGCTGGTAGCTACAACTACATGCCGCATCGGGGAAACCATATCACGTGGCATGCCTCTACATATCGTTGTCAGCCTATCATTAGCCTGTATCTCGCTAATATTCGCTAAGCTGACTCCCTCCTCCACTAGGAGTCGACAGAGTTGGTCGCCCAACTCCATTCTAAATCTAGTGTCAAGCCTACCCCTCACACCCGCCGATACCTGTGAATGATCATGAGGACCAGGTCTGTCACCAGCCTGATCCTCCGCATCTGCCATCTCTTGATCGTCAGCAGGATCTACAGTTGGATCATTTGGTGGCGGTGGCATCTCATTACCAACCAATGACCCAATATCTACAAAATATATATAAGTACACAAAAATAATTAGAAAATTTCATTAAACAATTTAATAAAAAAAAATTAAAGAACGTGTTAGAATAAATTTAAAGAAAACACTAATATTACGTCTCTCATCCGGCGGCTCATCAATTGTGAAGAGGATGTTCGCACATCCTCACCAATCCAACCCATCATATGGACATGGCACCAAAACGAAGGCCTAGTCATCAACACTGGATAGCAACTCCAGTGCATCATGAGATATCCTCGCGGAAAAGTCATACACACCCCTCTTGGGCATCATTTGGCTCCACATCTGCATCTTTATGTGAAACATCAGCCTACGAGGTTACCGAACAAAATTAGGCCTCGTCTTTGGAAACCTCTCAAAAAAAAAAAAAAAAAGCTCTGAAGCAAAAAGGAAGTTCACCCTCCCTTGTGCCTGAGAACGACATCTATCTAACGATGTACATAACTGCCGTAAAAAAATCGCAGACCACCTCACAGGTCGTGGCACTTGTAATAAAGAATCAACATAAAATAAAAGTGGGAAACTAATGTGTTTCCCGTCACTGGTATGGTGTGCAATGGTCGACATCAGTAGTGAGAGGCACCTCACCTCCTCTACACCAAACGAAGCAATATGTCACTGACCACTGGAGACCCAAAAATTTGCAGGAGACAGTATATCGATGCTAATGTATCTCTGGGAGTACACCAACTAAATCCCTGCTGCATAGCCGACAAGGACCTCTGGGAACGAGGGAAAATCCTTCCCTCTCCTATATAGGCCAATAATAAATTACATGCCCTCCTCAGTGGGCGCATACAACTGGTTAGGACCAACCCAGAAAACATGTCGGTGGGTATTCCACCTGAAGATAAGTTGTCGCAATAACCCATTATGTCCCTTCAAGGATGTAGCCTCCTCATAGAACTTGAGGAGGCCTACCTCCCTTAGGAGCAACTGGGTGGTTTTTGTAATAGAATGTGCATAGATAAGTCTCTCCCTCTCTCGTGCCTCCCACAGGTGAACCACGTTATACTTGTCCGCCATATGTTCTAGATGCTCCCTCTCTTCTCTCCTTTGACGTCGCTGAATGATTCACATATTAAATACAATATTTTTATTAAATGAGACATATATATATATATAAATTAGTCAATACGCCAAAAAAACAATCATGCACTGGTACTGGTGCGTTTGTTTTTATCGCACACCATCCCCGGTGCGCCTGGAATTTTTCAGTGCACCACACAACATGAAATGTACTTTATACTGCGGCGCGTTGACGAAAATATCCATCTTGGGGCGGATAATTACGTCAACGCACTGCCAAACATTAGTTAATGGTCAACAGTACAATCGTTTAACCGATCACACCATTGAATATGTACAAGTTCGGGAGAGCGATGTGATAACTAAACTACTCGCCCCAGGGTGGATAGCTTCTTCAGTGCACCGCCCTCCTGGCATCATTACACGGTCAACGGTGTGTTGGTTTAACCGATCGAACCGTTGACTATGTACCAGTATCGAGAGGGCGGTGCATTGACTAAACTATACGCCCCGGGACCAAAATATGTGCCCCAAGGCATATAGTTTAGTCAATGCATCGCCCTCTTGGCATTAGTACATGGCAAACGGTGCAGTCGTTTACATGACCGCACTATTGACTATGTACCAGTGTCTAGAGGGCAGTGCGCTGACCAAACTATCCGCACCGGGGCACAGAGTTTGGTTAGCGCACTGCCCTCCCGAACTTGGACATAGTCAACGGCGTGGCCACACCGCCATTTATGTATTTAAAAAAAAAACACGGTGCGTCATTTTGGTACTGCACTGGAACCGGTGCGGTTACCATTAGCATCGGTCGCAGTGCAGCCTGTAAATTACAGGCAACACCGCGAACCAGTGTGAGCCAAACGGCTCAAGCGCATCGCGTGATAATTTTTTTTTTGTTTAAAGGGTAAATTTTAAGTTTTTTTAGAAATCTAATCCGCTAAAAAGTTTAATTATGGAGAAACAAGTAAAATACCTGTACATTTGGGTGTCGAGGAGGCATATTTGCTGAAGATTTTTCAAGAGTAAATTTGTACACCATTTTCCAAAATTCGAAATCGAGATGGTGGGCAATGGATGACAGCAGTGCATGTAATTAGAGCACCGATGGCAGGGTGCCTCACACAAGGGAAATTTGCACCAGTGCTTGAGAGCTCTGGAGCACTGAAGAAGTGAAAATGCAGATTTTTTGGCTGTAAATTTTTTTATTTAGCCTTGTTCCGATGCACGGGTTTTTGAGGTGCACCAAGCGGTTTCTTCCAAGCGCACCGAGGATGTTTCAATTTAGCGCGGGTTTTTATGATGCACCGGGCCTGAATCTGTGTAGTGCACTAGTGCACTACAGTAATTAGACGCACCGGGAGGGTTTGTACAGAGAGCACGACATTTTTGTGTGCCTATTTATAGTACGCACCAGTGCTTTTCTAGTTGAACGCACCGGTACAGTGTAGGATGAGAAACACATCGAGGAGGTATATTTGCTAAAGAATTTTCAAAACTAAATTTTCCCATTGTTTTCCAAAATTTGAAATCGAGATGGTGGGCAATGGACGGCAGCAGTGCGTGTAATGGGAGCACTGATGGTAGTATTCCTCACACAAGGGAAATTCACACCGGTGCTTGAGAGCTATAGAGCACTGAAGAAGTGAAAATGCATATTTTTTGGCTGTACTTTTTTTTTTATTTAACTTTGTTTCGGTGCACGGGTTTGTGAGGTGGACTGGGCAGTTTCTTCCAAGAACACCAGGGTTGTTTCAATTTAGCGTGGGTTTTTATGACGCACCAGGCTCGAATTTGTGTAGCACACTGATGTGCTACAATAATTAGACACACTGAGAGGGTTTTTATGGAGAGCACGGTGTTTTGGTGTTCCAATTTGTAGTACGCACTAGTGCTCTTGTTCTAACCAATAAAAATTCCCCACATAACCAAGAAATTCGACCAATACCATACTTCCACTTGGCAGTTCACCATTCGCGGGAGGAAAATTGCAAAATCGACCATGCACAGTCAGCATACCATGTCAGAAGTACGGCCTATTGAGTGGGCACCTGTTTGTCATTTAAAAAAAAAAATCCTGTTTAGCAAAGATAAAAAACCTCGTTTCCGGGAGCATACAGAGTCCATTTTTCGTGAAACAAAGTGCGTTGGATTCAAAACAATGAGCACTATGCAGTCATTTAGGTTCTAAGCCATTATGATAACTTTGATTTTTGAGAATAAAACTGAGCACCTGATCACAAAAAAAGCTGCAACAAGTGAGGCATTTTTTTTGGATGGGATTTCTTCAAAAATTCCACTTAGTAATAAGGTATAAGAAAGGTATATATAACAAGGTTGTTGATATGATTTATAGACCAATTTTTAGTGCATCCATTATTCTTACGCATAATTCTGTCATGCATGAGAGCTATATTGAGCAATATGCTTTATATAGTGATTTCAAAGATGTATATGTAACTTTGTATTAAGGTAAACAAGTAGAGAAATTGAATTATTATGTGCATGATAAATTGTTGTACCATCTTGCAAGCTTTGTATTATATAGGAAGAGAGAGTCAACATCATTAGTGAAGTGCATACTTCTCTTATTGCTAGTCATTTAGGTGTAGGTAAGACAGTGGCACAATTAAAGAGGTATTGTTACTGGCCTCATATGCTTGAAAGTGTGTCATGATTTGTAAGAGGATGTTCATTATATGTTGTTAGTAAGCCGAGAAATAGAAAATTTGGATTACATACACCACTTCTAGTACCTTCTCGTCCATGGGGGAGTGTTTTTATGGATTTTGTAGGAGGTTTACCTTTGTCTAGGAGAGGTCATGATTATCTTTATGTAGTTGTGTATAGGTTCAACAAAATGTGTATTTTGATGCCTTGTAAAAAGCAGGTAACAACTAAACAAATTGTTGAGTTATTCTTTCAGAATGTATGGGTACATTTTGGGTTGCCCACATCCATTGTTAGTGATCAAGATTCTCAATTTGTCGGTAATTTTTGGTCAAGTTTTTGGGGAATCATGGAGACCAAATTGAAAAGGAGTACAACATTACATCCTCAAACAGATGGCCAAACAAAGGTGGTGAAAAAAATGGTGATACATCTTTCTCATGGGTATTGCAACAAGAATCTTAAGCTGTGGGATGAACATCTTCACTATATTCAACATGCTTACAATTGGGCCAAGCATTCATCGAATCAAACATCTCCATTTGAGGCATGCATGGGATAATTACCCAAATATCCTTTAGATTTTATCTTTTGGAAATATGTTGCTATTGATGGTCATAGTGACGTATTGAAAGCTAAAATGTTCATTGAAAAATTTCAATTGGTACATCAAACAATTCAAGAACAATTGGAGAAGATTCAAGTCAAGTACAAGACAAGACATGATAAGACTTGTCTGGATCACAGTTTCCAAGTCGGTGATGAATTTTGGATTCACATTAGCAAAGAGAGACTCCAAGGACAGCTGAAACCAATTCGATGTGGTCCATTCAGATTTCTGAAAAGATTGGTAATAATTCCTTCAGGTTGGATTTTCCTTCATATATGCAAATTTATGCAGTTGTTAATGTTGGGAATTTAAGATTGTATGAGCTTGCTTTGATTGAAGATCAAGGATGAAATTTTTAGATTCCTTCAATTGAATATTTCTCTCTTGAATAGATTGAAGAATTGCAGCAAGACATCATCCTTGACAGAAAAACAAGGACTTCAAAATGAGGGAATGTGGAGTACCTTCATGTGGGGCTCAAGGGAAAAAATCCAAGAAAATCTAAATGGATTGAGTTTGGAAGGGTGAGGGAACTGTACCCTCGTATGTTTGTTAATTGAAGGTGATATTTTGGTGTCCAAAAGCTTCCAGTGGGGAGGAATGATCCAGTGGATCAAGAAAGTGCTCAAAATTCAAAGTTCTTGGTTTGACTCAAAAGCAATTCCAAAGCATAGATCTCATCACCATGAATCCAAAACAACTCATTTCACTCAATTCTGACATCAGATGCTCCCGATATCGCGTTTTGTTCAGATTGGGAAACAAAAAAAAAATGAAATTGACTTTGCAGGGATGCCTAGTCAGGAGTCCGTACGTTGACTAGGCCATGACTGGGCAAGGTGAATGGGGCCTACATAAGCCTATGGGTGATTGACACTTTGCATCATTATGATTGGTTGGAAATCGTAGGTTTATATTGGTTCATTTTAATTTAGGTGGACCAATTAGGAGAAGCCATGTGGGGCAATCCTTGGCTTCCACGTGGCCTCCTAATGACCAATCATTTTTTTTTACCTTTTTGAGTGCAAAAAGAGCTGAGCTAGTCGTTTTTTTATTATTATGAAGCTATTGGAGAGATTTTTTTAGCATTCTGAGCACTGTAACTTGATGTAAACACACATTTTTGAGCATAATGAAAGAGGCCCAACATTGTAAGTTGGACCAGGAGATGTAGCCTAGGAGGGGTGAGCTCATTCATCATGTGTTGTCTTGTGTATACTATTATGGTATTGATGTCTTATTTATTTTCTGCAAAATGATTTTTTAAAGTATGCTAATGTGTTAATGAATTTCTAATGACCCAGAATGGGTGGGAGGCCCCTCTTTGGTGGTAAAAATCTATCTGGAAACTAAAAAGTCCTCCAAAAGCTAGACTCTTTTTCTGGTGTATCCTTCAAAAGAAAATTCCAACTTGGGAATTCTTACAAAGAAGAGGGAATATTGGGCTTGGTTGGTGTCCTCTTTGCAAATCCAGTGAGGAATCAACAAAGCATCTTTTCCTCTCATGTCCCTTCAATTTAAGCTTATGGAATGAAACTCTAAGGATCCTTAAACTTCCCTATAAGTGGGAAGGCCAGGAGGTGCAGGAAGCCTAGTATAGGTGGTGGCAGGAAGCTCCAGATGATAGAGTGAGATGTTTTCCTTTGCTGATATCCTGGGGCACTTGGATTTCTAGGAATCAGTTGATCTTCACGGACTCAGCTTTCCCATTAGGGAGATTGGCAGCGGAAGGGGTTGCAATCTATGATAGCATTCCCATCCCAACTGACACCCCTTCAATCTGACCTGTCCAACAGGAAGTCATCAAAGAAGATGTGCCATGGGCATACTTTGATGGAGCCTAAGATATAAATGATAATTGTGGTACAGGCCTGGTTGTACATCTTTCTCCTGGAAACTCCCTAAAAGCTGCAGTTGGCCTTGGTTTTGGATCCAATAATTTTTCATAACTAAAAGCACTACATATTATTCTCTGTTGGTTGACCCTAAGGAGTGTGAGAATGGTTCAAATCTTTGGAGACTCTATGAATGTTGTTAAATGGTTTAATGGGACTCAAATATGTAGGAACTATCTTTTGCTCCCATTACTTAATGAAATTTTCTGTCTAAAAATCCAATTCACTAAGATTTCTGTTTGCCACCTTTAGAGGGAACGGAACGTCGATGCAGATCGCTTGTATAAAGAAGGTGCTGAGCAAGATCTGGGGACCTGGCTAGTGTTGGAAGATAAAAACGGGCATGTTCGTCCTATTGAACAACCAGTTTTTGCATAATTTTCTTGACTCTTTTTAAGATGGATTTTATTGTATAGATGATGTCGTTTATTTCCTCTTTAAAACTTTTTCAAATCAACTCTTAAAAACCTTTTTGTGATTTTCAAAGATTTTTTCCTATATGGAAGCTCTGAATCTCTGCTCAAAACTCTGATCTCTAAATGAAGAATAGGAACCGGGTTAGTGTTTAATACCGGTTTCTAGATAGAATTGCTAGCTTTTTGCTATCTTGGCTACAAAATTATGTATCTGGTACATCTCTGTTTCAGACTGTCTTCTTTAAAGGAACCCGGGAGGTGTGCCAACTTAGAATCGCTTCGGCCTTTGGCTGGTTTTATTTTTTGGATGGGTTTTTTATGCAAAAACCAACATGTTTTTTTGCAAAATAGCTGAGACTACTTTCTTTTCTCGTAGTATAAGGAAAGGAGTTCATCAGAAATGATGCACATATGTTATGTAACTTTCTATTAATAATATATGGTTCGATTTTTTCTGTGGAAAAAAATATGTTAATGAATTTGAAATAATGGACTAAAACCCTAATCATTTCACTTGCAAATTGTACCATAAACTCTCAATATTTCATATACAGATCATTACTTCAAAGCAATGATTTCATCCTTAGCGTCATCAACCATGAAGGCATTGACCTTCCAATCAGGACGAAGTTGAAAACACCTATGCATGAGGTTTTCCAGCCATACTGCTATATCTTGTGATGTATTACGTGACATCACCACCCATGCAATGGGTACCCCACTTTGTTTTTCATTAAACCCTGCAAGCGTGTACAACTGATACTGTCATATGAAATAAAATGAAGTTGATTTTAAGTCATTAATCATATTGAATCATTATAACCAAAATGATTTTATTAAAGGAATCATTGGAAACAATACTCGTCCCATATTTATTTGTATTTAACGTTGAATCCATGGCTATCAATCTATTATGGGATAACTTAACCATAGTTTCCAACATTCATTTTTTTTGTATTCCTGCTATAAAATGGATTTCTCGACCATTGGGCTTCTAGTAGAAGAAGAAATCATTTTGGTGTTTTTGATACTAGAGATTCACACTCATTTGATCTTTTCTATGAAGTTGATAATTTTATTTCGTCAGAAAATTATAGATGTTTGCAATATATTTTATGCATAAGAAAAAATCCCTATCTTGAGCTGTAGCATCTATGTCAAGATATTTCTTAATATGCATTTTACAAACATAGTCAATTGGTAGTTGAAGGAAAAACAACTTTCTAAATAAGAAATCATGTCCCTTGAAAGTCATGGCTTCTTCCGAGGAACATCATCATCTAAAGTGTTTTGTTTGCCATGACAAGGCCATCCTTTCCCATCTTCATGATTATACATGTTGTATGTTATTAATGTTGTGTCGGGATCCTGACCCATAACCTTTACAATAAAATGGCATTGAAAACCCCTCTTTTTGGAAATTGAACGCCTTGGTTTGGTTTTCCATTCTTATCTCTTGTCATCTGGACCATGTGAGCAATGATAACTACAAAATAAATTTTGAAATTTCAGCACATCTAATAAATGATAAAGCACTATTAATATCAAAATCTAAACAATTATTTTCTAAAATAATTACAGTTCCCATCGTAAGGCAACGCTAGCCCTTATGCTTGGGGGTTTGCTTTTTCAATGCACGAAGGAACATGGAGCATCTCGATTTGGTTTTTCTCCTTTTATAAAATCATTAATTCTTTCTTTGGGAATTTTTGTAACCCTATTAATATTCATATGTTTTTTGTAGACTTCAGACCAAACTAAATCTTTACTAGAAAAAATGATTTTCTCTTTAGGGTCTTGCACCTCAAGACCCATGATTATCCGTCATTTATTTTCCATGTTGTTTCAATGTATGAAAAAAATGTGGAAACATTTTAGGAAGTTGAATGGATGCAAATCTATAACATAGGTCAAAACATGCTTTAAATCAAGGCTCCAACACTATTAAATTAAAGGAAATTTCAATATAAACCAAACAAGCCCCAAGATGCTAGGAAAACCACACCAACTGATTCTTCCTGCAAGATCTATTCTTTTTTGTTCCTTTGTAATTTGAGTCCCACCAGCTTGAGGTATAAATTGAGATTATTTGAGTAGTAATTATGTGCTTTTGATCAATTGAAACATGTACTGAAGGTTGTTGAGTCTTTTTGGTGACTTAAAAATCAAATGTGGGTTTAGTGCTCAGTTTCTCTTATAATATGGATTACCAATTATAATGCTAGAGGGGTTAGATTATTTATTCCATTTCATCATGTCTAATCATCTATCTTGTTGGAAATGTCATCCCAAACTCAGTTTTCTTTCCATAAACCTTAAAAATCTATTTCAGAATAGCACTAGAAAATTTGAAAATGCACTCTAACAGGTATGAGTGAGAAGACTCATACATAAACTATCAAGTTCCTTTCATTCACAAAAAAAATTATGTGTTCAAATTGTAAAATGATTGTCACATAAGAGATCTCGGCTAAGTTGAGGACATGTTTCTAACACACAATCATATAGGCATACAATATTATTGTAACATATTCATAAAACATACTTCCAGTCACTGCTCAAATTGCTACAACTATTGTTTACACTACTGCAGAAAAACAAGTTACTATATAGAGAACAAGAATAACATCAAACATCATAAGGTATTCACAATAATTTTAGACAGTCTCAATTTTAGATTATTTTTTTATGGTATACATAATTCACAGAACTAGGTTACTGGGAGAATGATTGAGAAGTAATTTTGGTGATTTCAATATCAATGGATCTCTTTTAGGTGAATTTTGTCAAGTCTTAAAGCTATTGACAAGTCGAAATGTATGCTTCCAAGGAATCATACCCAGTTTTTCACACCATGTGAATGCAAATAGTAGGTCCATCCTTTTCTGGCATATCAAGGGCTTATTTAGGAAGAGAAAATACCAGCATTAAGGGCATGTTGATCCAAATTTTCAAATGGTGGCAATCCACAATTACATTGTTTTCAAGATGTTGGTTCCAATTTTGTGGAGATGCACTAGCATGGGGGGGATGTTTTTTATTCTTAATAGGTAAACTAAGGTGTACACCTTGTAAAGAGGTGATAAATGAAATAATATCATACTTATGCTTTTCCAACAATTAGAAGGCACATGCATGTAGTAGAGTTACCTTATATTTTCTATTTTGCATGAGGCCACAATCCCATAATGAAGTGTTTTGGTTACTTTGGGCATATAGAAAAACTTGGGATTGAAGCATTGATGTTAGAGGTTACCTTGCTATTTTGGAATATGGAGAGTTTATAACTAATAGGAAATGGAATATGGATGCATGGAACTCTTAGCATGTGATCTATCTTGATATCTATTTCCAGTATGTGTTGGTTCTAAATTGGAACAAAGGGATACATCACCTTGGTAGTTAGTTATTTTTTGTGTTTGGTTTTTACTGCACATAAGAGGGCACACTCCATGAAAACCCTCATATCTATTTGTGCACCAACTTATCAGCAGTTATGGACATACTTTTCAGAATTCAAAAGTGTTGAGATTCAACAAGAAGATTCAACACCCACGCCTAGTGCATTAAGCACCTAGTTGCATTCATCACTTGGTTGCATTAAGCACCCAGACTAGGGTGGGGCCCACTGTGATATTTTTAGGTGCATGTCTATTTTTATTATCCCTTAATCAATATGGACATTAAACTATAATCTATTCTCAATGTGGACTTGAATGAGTTAACTGAAAGTGATAAATTCAGTTAGCTAGTCAATTTCGAGTTAGAGATTGTTGGTGAGACATGCAAAGTAATTCTAGTTGTAATAGAGTTTGAACTGCAATGGTTCATTAGTTAATGCAAGTTGTAAATAGTTTAACTCAGTTAAGTGAGTTAAACTAAGTTGTACTAGTAGTAACTGAAGATACACTAGTGAGAGATCAAGTGAATTAAATATTAATTATTTCACAATTAGTGATCTCACATGCAACTGAGGATTTACTATTATTAGTTGCATGCATGTCAGATCCAATGGAGACCCAGTTGAGTTCTAGGTGAAAGGGAGGTTGACTATCAGTTGTAGGATTATATTCTTGCACAAATGTAGGAAAACACCCATTGGAGTGCCCATGATACTTGCATAGTCAAGGCAAGCAAGAATTCCTACATTTTATGGATCTTTATCATCAGGGATTGCACAAGCAAGGCAAGCTATCTTGAGGCTGAGAATTGGATATGTGTTGGTTAGTTTTGCATATGAAAGTGTGAGACAATTAGCTGAGTACTAGAGGGTTCTTATGAGACGAGTTTTGTATGTAATTGTTTCATGATCCATGCTTAATATACAATAGAGGATAGTGGGGTTTTTAGCTGTAATATTTCCCAGGGAAATTATCTCTATTGTGTGTGATTGATATTTCTTCATGTTCATGTGATTAGCGATTGTGTTTTTAATTCTGCAAAATATTTGTAGAAGCGATTCAGTATTTAACTTTATTACATTATTATATTAGGTGAATCCAAGATATACATGCATATAGTATAATTTATACATGGTATCAGAGCACAATAAATTGCAGAAGTGAGGTAGGATTTGAGTTTGTGACTGAACAGAATTCAAATTTGCAGAAAGAATTTCTTGGTGCTACATTTGATTCAAGATCGAAATGGATTTCAATCGCTTGAGGTTAGAGTATGCACTCAAGGGTAGCTCAAACTACATTGCTTGGAAGGACAAGACGGAGGCAGTACTCGAAGACAATGGGTTGAAGGAATTCATTGACAAAGATGTTCCTAAACCCGATGTTGCAGATGCTGCAAATCTTGATGCATGGCAAAAGAAAGTGGAAAAGGCGAGGATGATGTTGTTGGAGGGAGTACGAGACCACATTGTCTCAAGCCTCCATGGGAAATCCCCACCATATAAAATGTGGAAGGCTTTGATGGATATATTCCAAAGCAGCAGCGACCATAGGAAATTGGCGCTCAAAGATAAACTCAGGAAGATCAAGATGGAAAAGGGAGACACCATTCCAAAATATCTAACAAAGTTTATCCAATGTCAAGATGAACTTGGGAGCATTGGAATAACAATTACTGATGATGATTTGGTGAGCTTGGCTCTCCTAGGACTTCCTAAGATTTGGCACAGATACCAAGACTCTATCAATGGAAGGGAAACATTGCCGGATTGGGAATGACTATGGTCGGATGTGGTGCAGGAGGAGTTCAGAAGGAACACTAGAGATGGATATTTATCTAAGAATGAGGATGAAGAGGATTGTGCTTTGGCTGCCAAGGCGAGGAAGGGGAAAGGAAAGAAATTCCATTTTTAAATCTGAGCCCGAGAATGGCAAGGAGTAGGACATGTCCAAGGTGAAGTGTTTTCATTGTCACGAGCATGGGAATTTTGCTACTAACTATCCACAAAAGAAGAAGAACATGAAGGTTGTTGTATCTGCAGCTGGTGAGGCCCTTGCCTCACAATTTGAGCTTTAATTCTCATTGATTGCATGCATGGTGTCCAGTGCATTGGGATCTGTGTGGTATTTGGATAGTGGCGCTTCCTTTCACATGACAGGAGATAAGGAAATTTTCAGTGACTTGGAAGAGAAATATTTCCAGAAGCATATTGAGATGGGCGATGAAGGACAGTACAGTGCTACTGGGATTGGTACCATTACCTTTTAGAGGGATTCAGGTAAACCATTTCAATTAAAATATGTAATGCATGTACCATGTTTGAAGAAAAATTTGGTCTCGGTCGCAATGTTGGAGGATAGAGGCTATGATGTTGTTTTTATTGATGGAAAATATTTCCTTCGACATAAATCAATGGGTCAAGAAAAGAGGATAGGGATTTGAGTTAAGAATATCTACAAGCTGGAGGTAGATGGCTGCGCAAAAATGATGGGCAAGGCAAATCAAGTGGTGAGCCAAGATGAGGGCGAATTATGGCACAGGCGATTGGGAAATCTTCACCGTGGAGCCTTGAAATTCATGCAACCGATTTCTACTGGTCTTCCCAGTGGTACACTTGCGCAGTCAGACACATGCAAGGGATTTAATATGGGAAATATGTAAAGGCCACCTTTCACGAGAAGGAAAACCGAGCTTTGGGGATCCTTGAGAGAGTTCACACAGATGTGTGTGGTCATTTCTCAGTTGATTCAATAACAAAACATAATTACTATGTAATATTTGTTGATGATTTTTCTCGTAAGTGCTGGATCTTCTTCATGCAGAAGAAAGATCAAACATTCTCTAGTTTTGTGAGTTTAAAGCACTGGTGGAGACAGAGTCGGGGAAGCAAGTGAAGGCTCTTAGGAGCGATAATGGTGGAGAATACATCTCTAACAAATTCAAGAACTTCTTCAGAAAAGAAGGAATTTGAAGAGAACACATAGCGCCTTGTAACCCACAACAGAATGGGGTCACGAAGAGGAAGAACAGAACTATTCTGGGTGCAGCACGAGCAATGTTTCATGATCAAGGCCTACCGATCCATCTGTGGGCGGAAGCATGTAATACAATGGTACATGTGCAAAACCGTTGTCCTCATATAGTACCTGACATGAGTACACTTGAAGAGGCTTTTACTAGAAAGAAACCTGATGTTTCACACTTTAAGATTTTTGGCTCATTTGTTTATGTGGATGTGACCAAGGATGCCAGGAAGAAGCTGGAACCAATAGCTGAGGTTGGGATTTTTGTGTGGTACACTGAAACACCCCATAATTATTGTGTGTATTTTCCAAACAGAAGAATGACTGTTGTGCAATGGGATATCAAATTTAATGAGGAGAAATCCATGCGATTGTCCCTTGAGAGGGAGTTGGACTTACGTGCAGAGGAGGAACTGTTAGTTCCCAAGGATGAGTCTCAAGATGTAGATCAGCCACATGAGAAGGTTCATGGAGTGGATGAAATCACTCATGCAGAACCATCCATCATAAATGGCAGAAGGCGCACCACGGAAGTTGATAGGATGAGACTTGATGCTACACAGAATGTAGGAGCCTCTACTTCACAACACAGACAGAGACAATCTCCTGACCGATTTACTGGATACATGGCTCTTATGAGAAAATGAATTTTGATTGAACCATATTCCTTTCAGGAAGTAGTGTAGCAGCTAACTTGGGTTGATGCAATGGTGGAGGAGTATGACTCCATTGTCAAGAACAGTGCATGGGAGATAGTCCCAAGACCAGTCGACAAATTAGTGGTTGGATCGAGATGGATCTACAAGGTAAAGCAAGTTGCTGATGGGAGTGTGGCGAAATACAAGGCCAGATTTGTGGCTCGGGGATTCTCACAGATCAAGGGGATATATTATGATGAGAATTTTGCACTTGTCACAAGGTACTCTTCCATAAGATACATCCTTGCACTCTCAATGTAGATGGGCTGGTGCATTCATCAGATGGATGTGAAAACTATGTTTCTCAATGGGATCATTAAGGAAGAGGTGTCCATAGAGTAGCCTAAATTTTCAAAATATTCAACAGTGATTCGCGTGTGTGCAGACTCAAAAGAGCGTTGTATGGGCTAAAGAAATCACCCTGTGCTTGGTACACTCAGATAGACAACTATTTCACTAGACTGGGCTTCGCCAAAAGTGAAGCAGATGTAAACCTATACCAGATTGTGGTTGAGGGTAAGCTATTGATCATTTTTCTTTATGTTGATGATCTAATTTTGACTAGTGATTAGCAATTGATACACTCATGCAAGGAGGATCTTACAAGGGAGTTCGAAATGAAGGACATGGGCCTCCTTTATTATTTCCTTGGATTGGAAATATGGCAGCGGGATGGTGAAAATTTTGTCTCTCAAGGAAAGTACGCAAAGGAGATACTGGGTAAGTTTAACATGGAGAGCTGCAAACCCATGGATACTCCTATTCTAGGAAATTGGAGGAAAGAGGATGCTACTTTGGGAGAGGTAGTGGATGCTACTGTCTATCGACAGTTAGTGGGTTCGCTAATGTATTTGGTGAACATGAGACCAAACATTTTCTACACAGTTAAATAGCTGATTCAAGCTATGGTTAAGCCTACCAAGTTATTTTGGAAGGCGGGGAAGCATGTCTTGAGATACCTGAGGGGCACATCAGAGTATGGTCTACGGTACAGAGAGACGAATGGAGTGAAGTTGCATGGCTTCACAGATGCATATTGGGCTGGCAGTCCATCAGAAAAAAGAGCACATCAGGGGGGATCTTTAGCATTGGATCGAGATTCGAAAATAGTTTCTTGGTACAGCAAAAAACAAAGATATGTGGCACTTAGTTCAGAAAAAGAGGAATACATGGCAGAAATTCAAGCTGCATGTGAGGTTATTTGGATGAGAAAGATCTTGGTTGGTTTGTTTGGTTCTCAGATGATCCGACAATGATTCAATGTGATAATCAGAGTTGCATTAAACTATTGATTAATCCTATGTTTCATGATAGGTCCAAGCACATAGATATCTGGTACCATCATCTCAGAGATTGTGTGCAGAGAAGGACCATGTTGCTTTAGTACATTAACATAGAAGATCAGGATGCAAATATTCTGACAAAGGCACTCACCAGGAGAAAATTCAAATACCATAGAGACATGATCGGGGTGAAGGTTAATACCTTTCTTGTTGAGAGGGAGTGTTGAGATCAAAAAGAAGATTCAACATCCATGCCTAGTGAATTAAGCACCTGGTTGCATTCAACACCTGGTTACATTAAGCACCCAGACTAGGGTGGGGCCCATAGTGCTATTTTTGGGTGCATGTCTATTTTTATTATCCCTTAATTAAGATGGACATTAAATTGTAATATATTCTCAATGTGGACTTGAATGAGTTAACTAAAGTTGATAAATTCAGTTAGCTAGTGGATTTCGAGTTAGAGGTTGTTGGTGAGACATGCAAAGTAATTCTAGTTGTAACAGAGTTCGAAGTGAAGTGGTGCATTAGTTAATGCAAGTTGTAAATAGTTTAACTTAGTTAAGTGATTTAAACTTAGTTGTGCTAGTTGTAACTGAAGATACACTAGTGAGAGACCAAGTGAACTAAATATTAATTAATTCACAATTAGTGATCTCACATGCAGCTGAGGATTTACTATTATTAGTTGCATGCATGTCAGATCCAGTGGAGACCTCGTTGAGTTCTAGGTGAAAGGGAGGTTGACTATCATTTGTAGGATTATATGCTTGCACACATGCAGGAAAACACCCATTTGAGTGCCCATGATACTTTTTTAGTCAAGGTAGGAAATAATTCCTATCTTTTAGGTATCTTTACCATCAGGGATTGCGCAAGGCAAGTAGGCTATCTGGAGGCTAATAATTGGCTATGTGTTGGTCAGTTTTGCATATGACAGTGTGAGACAATTAGCTGAGTACTAGAGGGCTCTTGTGAGAAGAGTTTTGTATGTAATTATTTAATGATCCATGCTTAATATACAATAGAAGATAGTGGGGTTTTTAGCTGTTAGATTTCCCTGGGAAATTATCTATGTTGTGTGTGATTGATCTTTCTTCATGTTCATGTGATTAGAGATTGTGTTTTTAATTCCGCAAAATATTTGTAGAATCGATTCAGTATTTAAATTTAGTACATTGTTTCAAGTGAATCCAAGATATACATGCATATTGTATCATTTCTACAAAAAGTGCACTCTACTTTGCACTGGCAGAGTTATTGGTATATTTCGTGCCAGAATGAGGACACATTCAGCTAGAAATAATTTCTTGTTTGTTTTTTTTATCACATCAAAGTACGTGTTGACACCATATTATTAGGCCAATACATTTGTTGAGCTTACAACCTATGTGAATGAAAGTCAACTAGGGAGGCTGATCATCATTTTAGCACCTAAAAAGAGGCACACTTCAAGCCTACATTTAGATCCATGCATATACATTTTTAGTAGCTAGTAAGGATCAACCATTGGAACAACAACACATCTATACTAGATGGCATGCATGGTACATTCACTTTCATACCTAATCACATGAGGTCACATTCTTCAAAGAGACCTAGGGTCTATTAAATGATGCATAACTAACTATAATAGGGTTTGATAATATTCAATGCAATTTAATCTATTTTTTAATTTTAATTTCCAATTGAGGTCTTGACAATGAATGATAATTTAATACTTTCTCTTGGTTGACATTTTTGTGTTGATATTAGAACACTCTCAATCAAACCAACTGATTTCAATGGGATTTTCTTCCCAAGATTAATGAATTTTTGTGAACCAAAGTTGTTTCTCTCAAACCCAACCAACTGATGTCAATGGGATTTTCTTCCCAAGATTAATGAAAATTTGTGAATCGAAGTTGTTTCTCTCAAACCCAATGTTTCATAGGGTAAGAAATGTTTTCCCTTGGATAGATTAAGATATTGAGTCACAAAGATAGATCCATGACCAGATATTTTCCCCTAGTATAGGAATTCTCTTAGCCGAACATTGACATAGGGATAAGGACATTTTGCAACAATGAGATTTATTTAGAGCAAATATCTCACTAGATGTTTTCATAACAAAATGGACAATTGTTAAGTCTTATTTGACCCCATAATCCAAATGGAAAACACTATATTTTCAAATCCATCCTAACCTAGTAAAAATGTGTAATTTGTCCACTTATTGTTCTAAGTTACTTTGCTTGACCTAATCAATAAATGAGTCGTAGGAAATTGGAACACCCTCCTAGTGTTGGGAGGAACCAAACCAAAGTGATAAGAGCTCAATATATTATAAAAACGTTTTTCTTGAACAACTCACCCAAGGCTCAATTTGTTGGTTTTTGAGTGGTAACAAACCAAAAATTTCTCTTGAACAACTCACCCAAGGCTCAATTTGTTAGTTTTTGGGTGGTAACAAAGACCATACTAAAGCCATAAAAAAAGGATGAGTGAGGCCTCCATGTTAAAATGGAAATCTCCATGAAAGGAATAATAATAGAATACAAACTAAAATAAGAGTGCCCAAAACAAGGAGAAAGAGCTACCAAGGTTAATTAAATTCTCAAACACAAGGAAAAGTAAACCTAAGTTAACCCTGTATATTCCAAAAATCTTCTTATGTTAGGTCGTAGATGCATGTAATATTGTATCTTGATTTTAGTTTGTTGCAAACATTATAGGTATGCCCTAGACAGGGCTACATGCATAAATGAGAGCTATTTATTCAATGTGAATCCATAAATCAATGGAAGTTTCAAGAAAACATTTGAGTCCCTGAGGCTAGATTTGTGATCCCTTGCTTGCATACAACGTAATTTCTCGCTAGTTTGTGTTCACGTTACAGTTCTTTTAAGGGCGCTAATATCTTTGGGCTAACTTCAGAGGTACCTGAAAAACATCTCAAGAGACAAACCAATCCCAAAATACAACGAACCAAAACCCTTCCAAATTGTTTGATTATATCTTTCACAAAGCCACAAGAAAAACTCGGAAGATTCCAAGTTACCAATCACACACCATGGAAGCAGATCTTGATCTTGGCTTGAAGATTGCAAATGAATAGACAAATATTAAATTTTATTTGGAATTTCTTACATGAGAAGAAGGCGTGTCAATAGACAAGTGCAACAACTCCATTGAATTGAAAATACAATATTGAGAATTTTTTTGTGGAGTTTCTCCAACTAAGAAAAGGGGCAAGACTCTCATGCAGTTGTTCCCAATACAAGATCACTAAATACACCAAGGGACTCCATAAAGAAGTTTTGGGAATATTCCAATTATAACCTTATACGCTTTTACATGATTTGTTACAAGGATCTAAAGAAATATTCTTGAATAAAATAAAAATATCACAGTCAAGGTTAAAGGGTCTACAGATCAAGAGCATGCTTCCCCCCCTAAGGGTACAATGGGAAAATTATGGATTAAGATGGTAGAAATTATGTAACTTGAATGGGGAAATAAAGAAATGTAAGATGTAGACTAAGAATGAACCCTTTGGATATTAAAGGAAAATAACACTAATTAATATCCTTGTCACATAAAGGTATTCCCATATTCACGATGATGATAATAGAACCTTGATAGTTATATGGACCAATCATTGTCCATGTATGATATTCATTTGATCACTCATAATAAAATCATTGTTTAAGCATTTATTCAGTTGTTAGTTGGCCAAACATATATTTCTATTTATCTATTGATCCCATATATTGCTTCAACAAATTTGAAAATGTATTTTTGAGTAGGCATGCCTAGCCTATATCTTACTATACCTTTCTCACATATTTGACCCAATTACAATCAGCGGAGATGAAGAGGTAAACGAGGTAAGAGGGATATTGTAAAAGCTTCTCATCAAGTCAGTAAAGCCAATATGTAATTTGATATATAGGAGGCATTGAAAATTTATTTTTAGCACTTCTTATAGGCACTGGAAAATGATTTTCCAACACTACATGAGCGCTAGAAAATCATTTTCCAGCGCTTACAGGACTTTGAGAAACTTTTTTATAAGAGTCAAAAGGAGTAAAAAGTGGTCAAACGTTGTCAATTAAAACTTTAAAACTTTGGATATCATCATTATACAATAATATCATCATTATGTCTTTTAAAACATTAAAAATTTGGATATCATTTTTTCATGGAAAAAGAAAAAGGTAAAAGGTAAAGTGATGGTAACAAGGCGATGGCGTGAATGTGTTAAGGCCATGGTAACAAAGTGGTGTATTGGTAACGATTTCCAAAGCGATGGAGCACCCAAATGCTAATATGCAACAAACAACTATTACTCGGTCATTCTCAGGATGTGGCAACAGTAGAAACATAAGGAGAAGAGTTATTAGACGGTATGAATTAACCCAATAACCTGAATTTAGTTCCTTTTTACTGCATGACATTAAACATGAAACTAGGGTTTATGTAATTGGCTTGTAGTCTTCAGGAGATGCTTGGTTTCATTTAATTTCTACTTCACAATAGTTGGCATGGTAAGGATGCTATGATTGATTGGTTTGTGCATAGTCCTTTCGGAGATCCTGCATATTTATCATGGAATAGAAACAACCCAGAGGTACGATCGAGTTGACCAAGTCACTGTAGTTGTACAAGGTTATCAGACTTGTATTTGATAATTTTTTGTTGAATCATTTTACAAATTCATATTTATATGGGTCAGGTTTGGTGAATCTGTTGCCTGTATATTCATAGAGATGCCCAAAGCATATGTACATGCCATGTGTGTTTCAAATATGAATGCCATGCCATGTGTGTTTCACAGAGATTCCCAAAGTTTGTTATTTTTTTTTATTAGGTTTTACTCATTATTGACTACACATCATAATGTAATCATTCCTTCTAACTATTAAAAGCGAAGATACTATAATTTCAGACTATTATATTAGAAATTATAGCTAATGCAGGGGTTTTTGATGCAAAAGTGCAGCTACAAGAAATAATATAACTAAGATGAACGTGGTTAGTAAAATGAAGAAAAAATTGTCTTTGTGCATAAGAAAACAAGACTACGAACAATGGTAAATTTTACAAAAAGATAAATATTCTCGATTAATTGGACAAGATTGTATATTATTGTGGATTGGCCTAATAATTAAGGCTAAAAGTTACTTCTTTTAGAACTATCTGAATGTCCCAAACTTATGCATCTCATGAAGGTGTGGAATACAATAAAAATTATATGGATGCCATCTCCAGACTTGCATGACAATAACCTCGTTTTGTGAAGTATGTATACCATAAACAGAAACAACGTGAACCCTAATAATATCTATTATGTATGTAATGAAGTATTGATCTGATGACTTTTACACCACAATTGAGACTATCTAAAATTATTGTGAATACCTTGTGATGTTTGATGTTGTTCTTGTTCTTTATACAGTAACTTGTTTTTCTGCAGCAGTGTAAACAATAGTTGTAGCAATTTGAGAAATGACTGGAAGTATATGTTTATGACTATGTTAAAATAATATTGTATGCCTATATGATTGTGTGATAGGCCCATTTCCTCAATTTATTTGAGATCTCTTACGTGACAATTATTTTACAATTTGAACTTTTGTGAATGAAAGGAACTTGGGAGTTGATGTATGAGCCTTGTCACTCATACTTATTAGAGTGCATTTTCAAATTTCATGTAATGGAGGTTGTTGAAAGAAAATTTTGACACATTTTAATTTCAATGTGGAAAAATAACTTTGAAACATTTGCATGTAACACAAGCAAAAGGATCTCTATATCCAAAGTGGTGGAGCACACAAAGTCTAATATACAATAGACAACGATGTAGTTACTAGGTTTTTTCTTAGGACGTGGGAGTAATCAAATAGATGGGCAAGAGTGGAAACCTAAAGTGTTATGAGCCGGATGGAGTAGAAGTGTTCCAAATTTATGGTGCTGAGAAATTCCCATTTTTCAGAGAAGCAGGTTGGGAGCCCATCATTCACCTGTTCACCAAGTATAAAATTAAACTCTGTTCTTGGGTATGTGTTATATTCTTTCCACGAATAGTCACACGCGTGGGGGGGTCATAGGGGGGGGGGCGATAGCTCGCCCTATTCATTGCATCAAGTGCAACGAGGGGGGCGGTGGCCCCCCTTGTCCAGGGGTTTGCAAGGGGTGGGTAACCCCCTACATAGGGTCCAGGGCAGCGCACCGGGAATAATTTTTTGGACCCCATTTTAGGTGGGTGGACCCATGTGCATGATCATTTTTTGCCCCTAGTATTTTTTTGATATGGTCAAGGGAACTACGGTTATGTTCTAATCCAGGGTTAATGGATTGGGATTTATGAATGTTTCAACATGTATAGATATATTTTGTAACACTAAAAGGAATATAATGAAAAATCAAGCTGGTAGTCCTGATTTGGGATCCAGGGGAAAAATCTTTGTGTATAATTGTTTTATGTTTAATGCTCTCACTATTGTTTATTTTATTTTTTTAAGAATTCATTTGTAGATCATTTTTGTACAGGGTTAAAACCTACATCTATTTTGATTTCTTGCTTTTGATGGTACCAACGCTAGGGTTGAGGGGCTAGTTTTTTATGTAACAGAGGAAAGCATTACAGAAGCAACCAAAATACCAACTAAGGGAGAGAGATGGTTCAAAAGGAATCCAGTACATGGGGTAAGCCTTAATTTTTTCCTAAAAGACAATTGTCAAGACCCTTGTTGGAGCTTGGGGTCCACTGTGACATTTTAAAAACTAGAGTGGGTTAAACTAATGCGACAGTTTCAACTGTATATGAAATGTGATGGTCGATTATGTAAGGTCTCATTGTATCACATGTGATTTCTGGTACGCATGGCTAGTTTCACTAGGATGAATCTCCCTTATTTCCTACATCAAAGATTAATTAAAATGGTGGCCTGTGCAATAAAAAGGAATATTTTATATCCCCATGATGTCTACCACCATGGTCTCATTCAAATCATGTACCTACATGCATTAAAAAAGAAAAAACAATATTCGAGGAAGAGGGTAATGAGACAACCATTTCCTAGAAAACATAAGAAGGAAAGGGCTCTAGCTACAAAAGTTGAGAGCAGTCACCAAGCAGCTACAAAAGTCGAGAGCGGTCACCAAGCTACTACAAAAGCCATGGAAAACCATAACAGGACGAAAAGCCCTAGGGTAAATAACAGAAGGAATAGAGGACAACAGACAGGAGTACAAGACAACAAGAAAGATGAAATCATTGGAGAATCTGAAAATGAGGGTGAAGATCTTGGAGAATTTTACCATGCAATAAAATAATCAAGGAGGCCATGAACCGGGCCCACAAAAAAACTGAGGCTGGAGTTGAAAGCTAAAATAAATCCCAAGATAATGGAACAAATTTTAATTATTGGTGAGCAAGAAGAAGGGTCTTCTAGAGCTGAGCAGAGGCTTCCATTAGAATTTGAACAACAACCTCAAACAGTTCCCAAAACCTTGCAAAAAAAGGGCAGAAGAATAAGTAGGGAATTGTCCAAGAAGGACAACCTCAAAATCCTTATAGAGGCAACAAAGGTTGTTTTAAACTAAAACAGGGGAATCTTGGAGTTTTTTAACCCTTAGGGTTTTTCCAAGTAATATAATAATTTGATCTTATGAAGGTTTTGGTATCATTTCAAGAAGATATGGAGAAGAAGTGGTTATGGTGCGGGTCATTGATACACCTAATGCCAAAAGTTTTGTGCATGAAAAATGTAGTATAGTCATCTGTTGTTAAGGGGGTTAATATGGTTTAATGCCTTTGGATAATTAAACTTTGGACTTGAATCCTAATCTGGTTTAAAATACTAGTTTGTCCACTATGTGCAACATCATTTTTACTAATTTTTATTTATTTATGTTGTTATTGGTTGTTATTATCATAAGTATATATAATTATGAACTTAAGCTTGAGTAATTTTTAATGAAATTATGTTGATTATAAATGAAAATAATGTAGGAATTTACATGGTAAGTTCCTTAGATCAAACACCAAAGGTCACCATTCACAAACAGATCACAAATCAGTACACCATTATTTGACGTGGTTAAAACCCTCAAAGAGGGAAATAGTCCACGACCTGAGCCAACGCGGCCACTTCAGGCAATTTATTAATATAAAGAAATAAAATTTACATAATCTTCTCTCATAAATGGTCACCAGAAAAATGATCCTCCATGCTCTTTAAATAGAGATCATGGACCAATAGGGTGTTAAGCCATGGATCAAGTGTTCGTAATACCGAGGAGAGAATGAACCGTCGGATCAATACATAGCGTAACCATCGAATTATAAGTTACAAAAGTATATAGTAAAGAAAAACACTTTACCTAACTCTACGTTAGACCAAGTTATACTTAACTATTTCCTATGTGTCAGAATATCCTAACATCCCCCCTTAAGAACAACTTGGGATAGGATTGAAGGATTTACAAAGATGACACAATAGGAGAAGGGAGGAGGAATTAGAGCCTATCCCTCCTTAATGATAACTTTCCTGAACTCCAAATCGCTGACGCCAACGTTTACTCACTTCATCATTATGAGCAACAAAACGAAGGGAAGACATGATGACCTAAAGTTGTTAAACTTATACAACCTTGTGGAATCATCAGCAATTCCAATAGCTAAAATATGTCTAGGATCTCTTAGGTCCTTAATTACAACATCATGAGGTGAGAATTCTACTTGTTTCCCTTCACCTAAATGAGTTATCTGATAAAAAAATAAAACTTTGCAGGAAAAGGTAGGAACACATAATACATCATTAAAATGACCATTATCTAGATGAATGGTTCGAGACCCTACAACACTAATATATCTATAATTACCAACATAATTTTTTTTGGCGTTAAAATCATTTAAATAAGAAAACATGGCTTTATTTTTGGCCATATGGTAAGAGGCTACAGAATCAATGAGACACTCATGAGAATGAGAAGAATAAGATACATGCAATGCATAACCAGATCTTGATGCTTGACAACCACAAGCAGAAAGTGCCATTCCCAAAGATGAAGTTGAAGATTTCTCCAAATGGATGTTGTGTTTCTTCATTGCTTCTTCCAAGGCTTCCTTCTTAAAACATTTTGACTCTACGTGGCCATCACGATTACAAAAGTTGCAATGTCTATATGTCTTCTTCCTTTTGTTTTTATTTTCCTTATCAGTTTGTTGAGTTTCTTTTTCAGTTTGCAGCTAAAATTTCCTAAGACCCTTGTTTGGGTTAGGACCATTCTTTTTAGGATGTTGCTTCTTACGATTATTTGGATATGGTTGTTGTTGGGCTGCTAAGGCTTTCTCAGAAGAGTTTCCAGTATTAATAAGATCAAGGTGTAAGAATTTTTCTTTTTCTCTTATCAAATAATCACAAAATCCATCAAAAGAGGGGGACTTGTAGGTTGTTCCTTGAGAAATGAGGGCTTCTCTAGTGGAATGGAAGGTGGAAATAAATACAGAGTATGCAGGGCCTAGCTTAGCAAGAATGGAATAGATAAGACTACGATCTTCCTTTTTGACCTCACAACCTTCTAAAAGAAGTCTAAGGGTCTTGAATTTTGACAAAAAATCTTCAATAGAGGAGAACTTGTTGGGGTCCAAAGTAAGAAACTCATTTTCAAGCTAGTGGGCTCTGATTTCATTTTGAACACCAAAAACAATATTTAGCTTTTTCATAGCTTCAACAGGGGAGTCAATTTATTGGATATGAAATCTAAGATCTTGATTAATGGACATTCTTATCAACCCTCGTGCTTGACCTTGTTTATTTTCCCACTTAGCCTTTTTATCTGCATCGATAGGTTTAGATTCTTTTCCTAAGACTATTATATAAATCCCTTTAATTCTAAGTCTACCATGCCATTGGAAATAATTGGTGATGTTAAAAATAATTGGGCATGCACTTTCCATTTTTTAAAATTGAAACTGTAAAGGTTGAAACTAACTGCTCCAATGGAAAGATCTCGAAAAATTAGGCCGGTAAAAAAAAATAACTCTGAAAATAGCTTACAGATGAATAAGTTATTCATTTTTGAAAAACAATTGTAGTAGATATCACGTAATTACATCATAGGTTGAAAGTTGATGATGAAGTTGTACTTTTTTTAAAACCCCCCCCGCTTTTCCAAACTTAATATAATAAGGTCACTTTCAAAAAGATACTACTTTATGTGATCCACTTTTATAAATAAGTGAGAGTCACTTTTACATGTACTTTTAAAATAAAACCCTTTAAAAAAAAACAACTTGTTAAAAATTTTTTAAGAAAAAGTAATTAGCAAAACACGTTTTAGACAAAGAAGTTTGACAAAGAGACTTGAACCCAAGACCTCTATTCTCATAAAGTAACTTTACAGCAAGTGAGCTATTAAAAGAATTATGTAATTGTTTGAAAGGAAGAAGGTTTTTTTTTTTTCTCTTCGATGTGCGTGTTTTTTCCCTGCAAAAAAACAAAAAACAATTGTGCAAACAACAAAAAAAATACAAGCCTTACAACAAAACATTAGATTTCCAGTTAGTTTGTCCAAAAAAAATATATTCCTCTCGTTATATGCAAGGAAGAGGGTATAGATCCAATAATAAAAAAGGCTATAAACCGAAATAAAGAAAGGGATTAATAAATATAACTGCCAAAAAAAAAAAAAAAATTATACCTACACATCTAAAATGAAATAACTTGGTCAACCATAAACCTTTTCGCATGAAAAAAAGGGGTTCCTCACTGGAACAGAGGCTCTGGACACAACATATCAGTTCTCCCAGCCCAAAAGTGTTCAGAAATAGTAGATCTGGAAAATGGCAGTCACATGTAGTCAAACCGGCTTTGAATTTTGATCAACAACGGATGCGGCCATCAAAACAACTTTGATACCATGTAGGAATTTACAAGGTAAGTTCCTTAGATCAAACACCAAAGGTCACCATTCACAAACAAATAACATATCAGTGCACTAGTATTTGACGTGGTTAAAACCCTCAAGGAGAGAAACAATCCACGACTTGAGCCAAAGCAGCCAGTTCAAGCAATTTATTAATATAAAGAAAGAAAAATTATATAAGCTTCTCTCATTAATGGTCACCGGACAAATGAACCTCCATGCTCTTTAAATAGAGATCATGGACCAATCGGGTGTTAACCCATGGATCAAGTGTCAATAATACCGAGGAGAGAATGATCCGTCAGATCACTGCATATCATGACCCCCGGATTATAAGTTATAAAAGTACATAATAAAGAAACACACTTTACCTAAATCTAAGCTAAACCAAGTTATACTTAACTATTTCCTATGTTTTGGAATATCCTAGCAAATAAAATTTTTATTTATTTTTATTAGAATTTTGGATATTTTGTATTATAATAATAAAATTTATATTGAAAATGATGCAACAAGAATAGATTGAGTAGGATCACTATTTAAGAGTAGTCTTGCCAAAAATAATGGGCTCTAAAAAGCAACTAGAAAATTCAAAGGGATAATAGACTAGGATTTTAGGAAACAGTTTTATAAAATCAACTCAAAGGGACACTCCAAGTATTAATATGAAAAAATAGTACAAAAAAAACAATTTGTAAATGGAAGAGCATCTTTAAGTTCATCATTATCTTTATAAGTCCTTGGGGAAGATTCATTAAGCTCTAGATCGTGATGTCGTCCATTGGTAAGCTTGCACAACCTAAGAAACCTAGAGATAAGGGAGGATAAATTATAGATGTTAGCCATTTTGAAGTTCTATTAGTGAACTTCCGAATGCACCAATTTCATCATGCAATTTTTGAATTAGATCCCTATGCTGAATTATATATTCTATTGATACCTCAATTTGAACTTGCAAAATTCCCAAGTGGATGTGAAGGGAATAAGAGGAATGAATGTGAGTTTCTGGAAGATTTTTATTGAAAAATAGGAATTAATGTCTTCAACATTAAAAAAAAAATGTTTCAAGGTATTTTTTATCCCAAAGAGGTCTTAGTAAGACATGACAATACATAAAATAGATGGAATTGAGCACATGAGGTGGAGAGGTTAAAGGAATTGGGGGATATCAAAGAGTAGGGAGGCAGGAGTAGATAGAACAATAAAGGAAAATAAGCCAACATGTTAAAAAAAAAACACAACCCATAACAACATTTCCCATCTTATGTAGAGACCACACAAAACCATAATACCTTTGGGTAGCCATATCTAGCCACAACAGGTAAATTCCACCTTAATATGGTTGAATGCGCGAGAAGGAAACATGAAGTGGGATGAAGAATAATGGAAAGACAAGGGGTAACAAGGTTGTGTTATAATACCATACATAATTTCACTATATGCTTCATAATATGAGCATATTCATTTGTATTGCATATTGAGATGGTTAATAAAACAAATTGCATCAACTCATAATCATGTTAAATCTGAGTGGGCTTAGCAATTTTTTCCAAGATTTAACTAGCTTTTAGAAGGTATTAAAGGTTTTACAAAATCATTATAGAAACATAATACAAGATAAACAACAAGAGTAATGTAAGAGGATAGCAGTATGTGTAGGTACTAGTGAAAGGAGTAATGGTCATTTCTAGAGTCCTAGAGGTAGTAGCAACAAAACTTATTTAAAAAAAAATTACTACCAAGATGTTTTACTACATGTAAATGAATTTTTACTAAAGTTTTAATTGACCACTTTTGACTCTTAACCACTTTTTGACTCTTATAACAATGTTTCTCGAAGTTTTGTAGGCGTTGGAAAATGATTTCCCAACGCTTTTTTGAGGTAGATTAGTCACATTTTCTAGTGCTAGCTTAGGCCATTAGGCTATTATTTGAATTATAAAGAATTGAGTTGAGAATTTGGTACATATATATATATATATATATATATATATATATATATATATATATATATATATATATATATATATATATATATATATTCATATATTCTAATTGTGAATCATGCTATCGATTGTCAAATTGACATGTTTTAATTACTGGAATCACATTTACTTATTTTGCATTTTTATAGACTCTTTCGTATCATTACATATAATCTTATTTGTTGTCGCTACATAAATAGTATACATTTTCCTATACACACTAACTTCACTTACAAATGCTTATGTTAACTCAACAGAATTAATATTCCTTGATATAATACAATAGTTGCTCTAAAAATTTTATGTAATTTTTCATGTAAAAAGGAATTTGTATATGGTTTCTATTTATGTGGAGGACTAAAAAAATAATAACCCTTCAAGTTGTAATTCATGCATAATTATAAAATTTTCAAAACAATCTCCTAGGTTCTACAATGTAACATTTTTTTATAATATAAGTAGCTCTCGGTTGGGTTCTCTTTACTTGATAGCTTGGCACTAACCCTTCGTTATATAGGAAGATTTTTTTTCCCTTTTTTCTATAGCCCCAGCGATTAATCCCCTTAAAAAGAAAAATATTGTACATGATAGAAATTAAACAAAAAATACTTAGTATTACTCGAAAACAATCCTTTAATAAGATATAACGATTTTTCCAGAAGGGATGGATGGGGGACCCGCAGAGCGATGGACGGATTCAACGTCCCATTGCTAGACCATCGACGATTTTTTGCCACCAGGTTTTTCATTTTGTCGAACTAAAGACTCTTCCTTTAATTTGAAGCAACCTCGACATGCATTTACTTTGAAGCAACCTTGTCAATGGAGTCGATAGAGAGAAAACATTCTTGACACGACACAAATTTTGTGACATGCAGGTTTTAAATAACACATTTAATATATTGAAAATTACATGGCATTTTCAAATAATTTTGCAATTTGATACATGTGGTTTGATTATTTTTGAAATTATTTATATTAATGTTTTCAATTAATTAGAAATTATGTTTTTTGAATTTTCAAAAAATTATAATCATTATTTAAAATAAAACGGGTGTAATATGTAATTTGTTGTTTAGTATCCGTTTTTTATTAAAAAGTAAATAATAGAAATAATAAGTAAGTTGCTCTTGCTTAGTATTTATCTTTTATACAAAAAGTAAATAATAGAAAATAATAAGTAAGTTGCTCTTGCTTAGTATCTGTCTTTTATCCAAAAAGTAATTGAGAGCAGAAGTAATATGCATGTTGTTGGTTAGTACTGATGTAAATGATAACAAGTAATAAGAAAGTCTCTCCTACTTAATAGCTATCTCTTATCCAAAAAGTAATTGAGTGCAGAAATAATATACATGTTGTTGATTAGTACCGACCTCTAAATAACTAGAATAAAAAGAAATCTAGTCCTATGTAAAAAGATTCATTAAAATTATATCAAAAACCCAAAATTAAAAAAAAAAGAAAAGAATAAATAATTACTATAGATATCTTTTTAACATTAATATTACTATTTTTTAATATATATCTCAATAAAAAATTAAATATTAATTTATTCATTACTCGTTCATTTTATATCTATATTAAATTTTAAATAAGTTATATTATATTAAATTCAATATTGAATAAATGAGTAATGGTATCATGGTAATAATTTTAAATTTTTAAATTTTAATTAATTATATATATATATATATATATATATATAAAAGAGGAATAGGATGGATTCAAACATAATTATATTTTTAAATAAACTTGTATTGCGATATCTTCCTAAACATTAAATCCATTGTGGTTGGTTGGACCATCTCCATTACTTCGTGCCACGTCGTCCTATATATTAACTCGAGTGCAGTTGGTTGCGGTTTTGGATGGAATATAAAGCTCTATCCAATACGCGGGGCATTATACATCTAGGCAATCATTTGCTTAGTGAATTTAAACTTTATAGCCATATTATCTAGATTCCAACTTCGAATGTGTTTATCAAAATTCAATAATTTTTAACTATGGATTAAGTATAGCATTTTTAACTATGGATTAAGTATAGCAACAAAACTTATTTAAAAAAAAATTACTATCAAGATGTTTTACTACATGTAAATGATTTTTTACTAAAGTTTTAATTGACCATTTTTTATTCTTAATCACTTTTTGACTCTTATAACAATGTTTCTCGAAGTCTTGTAGGCGTTGGAAAATGATTTCCCAACGCTTTTCTGAGGTAGATTAGTCACATTTTCTAGTGCTAACTTAGGCCATTAGGCTATTATTTGAATTATAAAGAATTGAGTAGAGAATTTGGTACATATTGGAATTATATATATATATATATATATTCTAATTGCGAATCATGCTATTGATTGTCAAATTGACATGTTTTAATTACTTGAATTGCATTTACTTATTTTTATTGCATTTTTATATAATCTTATTTGTTTGTCCCTACATAAATAGTATACATTTTTCTATACATACTAACTTCACTTACAAATGCTTATGTTAACTCAATAGAATTAATATTCCTTGATATAATACAATAGTTGTTCTAAAAATTTTATGTAATTTTTCATGTAAAAAGGAATTTGTATATGGTTTCTATTTATGTGGAGGACTAAAAAAATAATAACCCTTCAAGTTGTAATTCACGCATAATTATAAAATTTTCAAATCAATCTCCTAGGTTCTATAATGGAACCTTTTTTTATAATATAAGTAGCTCTCGGTTGGGTTCTCTTTACTTGATAGCTTGGCACTAACCCTTCGTTATATAAGAAGATTTTTTTTCCCTTTTTTCTATAGCCCCAGCTATTAATCCCCTTAAAAAGAAAAATATTGTACATGATAGAAATTAAACAAAAAATACTTAGTATTACTCGAAAACAACCCTTTAATAAGATATAACAATTTTGCCAGAAGGGATGGATGGGGGGCTCGCAGAGCGATGGACGGATTCGACGTCCCATTGCTGGACCATCGACGATTTTTTGCCACCGGGTTTTTCATTTTGTCGAACTAAAAACTCTTCCTTTAATTTGAAGCAACCTTGACATGCATTTACTTTGAAGCAACCTTGTCAATGGAGTCGATAGAGAGAAAACATTCTTGACAGGACACAAATTTTGTGACATGCAAGTTTTAAATAACACATTTAATATATTGAAAATTACATGGCATTTTCAAATAATTTTGCAATTTGATACATGTGGTTTGATTATTTTTGAAATTATTTATATTAATGTTTTCAATTAATTAGAAATTATGTTTTTTGAATTTTCAAAAAATTATAATCATTATTTAAAATAAAACGGATGTAATATGTAATTAGTTGTTTAGTATCTGTTTTTTATACAAAATGTAAATGATAGAAAATAATAAGTAAGTTGCTCTTGCTTAGTATCTGTCCTTTATACAAAAAGTAAATGATAGAAAATAATAAGTAAATTTTTCTTGCTTAGTATCTGTGTTTTATCCAAAAAGTAATTGAAAGCAGAAGTAATACGCATGCTTGTTGGTTAGTACCGATGTAAATGATAACAATTAATAAGTAAGTTCCTCCTACTTAATATCTATCTCTTATCCAAAAAGTAATTGAAAGCCAAAATAATATACATGTTGTTGATGAGTACCAACCTCTAAATAACTAAAATAAAAAGAAATCTATTAGAATTAGTTTATATGCTTACTTTAGTATATCTTGGATTGGGTTTGTTGAGGAAGTTGAGAGAATCTCTCAACTTCTCTCTCTAAAATTAGAATTAGGTTAATTATATATTTGATGTATCTATTATTGAAGATATAGAAATTACTTATTTTGTGTGTGTATCTCTGCTCTCTCATATTTCTAATATGGTATCGGAGCCACTACTGGCTTAAATCCCTCACGGGATAGCCAGGAAGAAGTGAGAGCAATATTGAAATACGTTTTATGTGAATTTCTGTGCGTATGTATTGTTTATAGGTTCAGATTTATGAATTATTTTCCATGTTTGTAATTACGTTGGTTTTGAAGCTTGCAAAAGCGCGTGTTCAGGATCTATAATATTACAGAGGGGTTTTACAGCTGTTCTCGACGTCTTTGACATTTGCACATTCTTGCAATAGGCACTGCTTTACTTGCACTGCTTTACTTGCACGAGGAATGGGAATACGCGTTGAATGAAACAATTTTTCTCCTGGTTTTGTGTTTGGAACCGCCTCTTCTGTGTTCCAGGTTCAAATCAATTTTTAATACGATCTGCGAGTCTATCATCTGGAAGCGCTAGAGTTTGTGCCTGCTGAGAACTGATCTGCCTTTTGGGAGCTGTGTTGTGAAGCAGTATGAGTTTGGAGGAGAACTGTCAATTTTGTAGTTGAAGGTGAGTTGAAACAAAGGAAGTTTGCGTTGAGGTGCAGCGAAGGAGATTTGTACTGACGGAAGAATTGAGTTGCAACACCATCCAGATATCTGTTGTTTGAAGAGACAAATCTACAGAAAGTCGAGCCTCTTTCAAGAGTGTGTAGTGCGGGAGTTGAAATATTTTTTTTAAAAGATGAGATTTGCAGACGTGCGTGGCTACCTCTGTTCAAGTTCTGGAAGCATTCTTCTCAACGGGACATTAGATTTGAATGCGAGGCACTATTGTTTAAAAACGTCAGAATTAATTGTTAAAGAAAGACGTTCGATGTTGGTGATGTTAGTCCGTAACAAACAGAGGATTTCAAATTTTGATACGGGAGGTGCGGTGCCTAATGAACGGTCTCCGTGTACGAAGCTTTGCTCTTTTTTCAGCCTCAAGGCAGAGCTGAATTTCTTTTGTGGTCTCAACCGACGCCCAAAACTTGGAGAAGCTGCAGCCGTACATAGAGAGTGGGCAGCTGAACCCTGTGCTGGATTCGAAGGGCCCGTATTCATTTGCTACTTTCAAACATCAGGAAAGCGGATGGTTAAACAATAGTGTAAAGGTTAATGTGTGTTTGTGATCTGGATGATAGGATTTTAAATAGGAGCCTCATTCTAATGTAAATGTATTTTTGAGTAAAAGATTATCTCGTGGAGTGGAGTTTTGGATTAGGGAATTTTATCTCCAGGTGTGAGATTTGTGTATTAGAGAACCAATTATTGAACAAATTAGCATTATTTAAATTAGTCGTTCTTGACGTCCTACAGGGACGAGAGAACAATTGGCTAATTTGATTGTGTGAATTTGTTATATGCTGATCTTGTTGTGCTACGGCAAAGGAGCATCGCCATAAGTTGAATGACTCCCTCCATAAGATTAACTCTCGAATAAATTCAAGATTCGCACCATTTGCCTAGCCAACGATGATGTACCTTCGGAAGCGAAGACCGCGTATGGTGATTGGTCCATAGGATGGTTCATCACTTGTCAGCTCTATCGCGGAAGCTCCGACGAGCCGAGTTGTCAATACTGTTGATCTTGCAAAGTTCATTATTGCTGGTCAGAAACAATGTATTTTAAATGGGTTGAGTGGTAGCTCGAAAATGGTGGAGAAAAGAGCGTTTCCTATGAGATCTTAGAGTGGGTACAGATGTTAATGAAGACCAGATCAGAGAAAAACACGAAAAGTTTAAAGTGTTGTAATTGTGATTAATTATATGTTTTGTAAAGTAAGCATTAAGGGAGGGTATTAGAATTAGTTTATATGCTTACTTTAGTATTTGCTTACTTTAGTATATCTTGGATTGGGTTTGTTGAGGAAGTTGAGAGAATCTCTCAACTTCTCTCTCTAAAATTAGAATTAGGTTAATTATATATTTGATGTATCTATTATTGAAGATATAGAAATTACTTATTTTGTGTGTATCTCTGCTCTCTCATATTTCTAATAAAATCTAGTCCCATATAAAAAGATTCATTAAAATTATACCAAAAACCCAAAATTTAAAAAAATAGAATAAATAATTACTATAAATATCTTTTTAACATTAATATTACTATTTTTTAATATATATCTGAGTAAAAAAAAATTAAATATTAATTCATTCATTACTCGTTCATTTGATATCTATATTAAATTTTAAATAAGTTATATTATATAAAATTCAATATTGAATAAATGAGTAATGGTATCATGGTAATAATTCTAAATTTTTATATTTTAATTATATATATATATATATATATATATATATAAAAGAGGGATAGGATGGATTCAAACATAATTATTTTTTTAAATAAACTTGTATTGCGATATCTTCCTAAACATTAAATCCATTGTGGTTGGTTTGACCATCTCCATTACTTCGTGCCACGTCGTCCTATATATATTAACTCGAGTGCAGTTGGTTGCGGTTTTGGATGGAATATCAAGCTCTATCCAATATGCGGGGCATTATACATCTACATTCCAACTTCGAATGTGCTAATCAAAATTCAATAATTTTTAACTATGGATTATGGATTAAGTATAGTATTTTGTAAATGAAAATAAATGAAATAATATTTTAAAGTTCATGAAACTAAAAATAGTCTGAGATTATGAGTTTCTTGTTTTTTTGTCTTTTGTATTTCACTCTTTTTCTTTTTCAAATTAATGATGAGCTGGCCCAACCTTCCAAAAGACAATGCCAAGAAACAGATGCTAGCACATTCTCATAAATTTTTCTGATGTCTTTGAACACATCACTTTCCAAAATGAAATCTTTTTCTGATTCCACTACTCTAGACGTGCAAAATGTACACCCGTTCTTCCCAAGCTTCTTTAGGCCTTTTCCATTGTCTTGTTTCACATCGAAGTTGATGCGAGTTGGTTCTTAATTGAACAATAAGAACCTTTTCCCTCCACGGAATGTTAGCTCCAATGTACTCTTTTTGTTGGAGATCATAAGTAGAGTTGATTTCTTCAATGTAGTACTTCTTCTTTCTACCCAACTCTTTTCTCCATACCCGTTTACTAAACTTCTCCATAACAAAATTTGTTAGCTCTTTATTATTTGTGACACAGGCATTGAGATAAATAATTGGATCAAGTGAAGGCGTTTTAAGTAAATAATCCATACATGTGTCAAATCAAGACACTTAAAAAAAATACATAGAAAATTGGATTTTTTTTTTTTTTTTTGACATTCCATGGTGTGAGGAATTTTTTTAAAAACATTTTTTCTTTACAATTTGACTCAAAACCACTTAAAACTAGTCCATTCATATACATCCACCAATCAAAACATAGGAATTCAAAAAAATAAAATTACTTTTCAAAATAATAAATTTAATATTTAATTTTACAAAAAATTTAGTGGACTTTGTAAATTGTTTTTTTTTTAATTTCAAATTAATTAAGAGTAAAAGGTTTTTCACCATAAATGAAAACAAAAAGTAGATATAAAAAAAATAATTACCCATTAAAAAAAAATGATGGTTATATTCAAAATTTTAATAAGTTCAATATTGTTCATTATATGAGATTTTTGTAGATTGAAACTATTTCTAACAAATAAAATAAATTTTATAAACATATAGATAGCATTAATATAAAAGTGGTTTTGTTGGAAATGACTGGCTTGTCTGGGCTTCATCCTGCTAGAGTATCCTCTTGGATTGGTGGTTGTGACTCATTGTCATTCTTAGAGCAGGAGATGTCAAGGTCAAGGAGTGTGACATTTTTGTCGATCCTATCATATTTCTCTAGCACTTTTGTCATGCATATGATCAATTATTGTTGCGTATCTTCCTTTTTAGTGAGGACATTTCCCCTTAAGATATTTATAATATGCCAGTAAATATTTACAATTCAGATGTAAGAGGTACTCCTTGCCCTAGTGGAGTTACCTACATCAGGAATATATTCCCTAGTTTCTTTATCTACATGTATGTCTCGAATATAGTGTTGAGATTACCAAACCTATTCTTCCATGTCTGAGATGGCTCTTTGAACTATTGTAGGGATTATGCCCCTATAGTGTTCCATGGTTTCTCGAGAAACAATTAATTTGGTAGTTAAAGGACAAATTTTATACTTTGGACACCCTTCCTCATCAAGAAATACCCTTCCTAGCCCTTGGAAAAATTTAATTTGGTTAAGGAAAAGTGTATTTTAAATATGAAAATCCACGTGCACAAAAGTTCAGGTCGACCTCAAAGACAAATTGTGTCTCCAAGGAAGCATATAAATACAATTCAAGTTAGACTCATTTGGACATCATCATTAAGCATCTTCTTCTTCTCTCTTCTTTGATTTGGCTCACATAGATCTGAGATTCGTTTGCAAAAATTGGTTCATACATGTCCGAAATTGCAGGGTCCAAGCTCAAACATGTGGAAAGAAGTTTTTGTTTATAGATGTAAGCTTTCTTAAGGAAAATCTCGGTTGTATTGCCTTGCTTGATAAGGTCCTCCCTACAAATGGGAAGCTTCAAAGACACTCATTATAAGGGTCCATGTGGTTGTACTCTTGACCTAAAATTTTGTTGATCATTGACCGTAGACGTCAAAGATTTTCACTTTGATTTGATTTATCTACTGGGTTCATCTTTTGGACATTGTTGGTCTATTTTTTGGATAATCTCTTGATTGGAGAATTGGAACATTATACTCTCTCTTTGCTAATAATTTAATGACAATCTAATAAGAAGAAGAATTTGGAAGGGTTCCCCCCTTGTGGGGTTTTTCCATGGTTTTTGACCAAATCCTTCTGTCTATTGTAATTTTTATTGTTTGTCTAGTGTCTATTGTCATTGTTATTGTTTGTCTAGTGTCTATTGCATATATTGTTCTATCTACTATTGCTATTGATAATTTGAAACATAAATTGTGTTGAAATATTTCTATTGAAGATAAGAATTGGGCTAAAGTTATTGTAACAACATAGAACAGTGGAAAATTAACACAACTGCCTAAGCCCACATATGGTGGGTTAAAGAAGGATTGTACTTAGAAGGAGAGGAGAGACTAGGGTGCCTTTGTCTGCCATTATGCCTAGGACATGATAAATTATGCCGAGTCATAATTAAAGGGAAGAAACATGGAGGGGGATCCAAATGAGAGATTAGAAAAATGGAAACACAATTAGAACCTTTCGAATAAAGAAATTGGACCAAAGTAGGTGAGGGGTGATAATAGAAAACTAGAGTGTAGGTTAGGTAAACCCAAAGAGATGAGATAAGTGAAGAATGGGAGGAGACATAAAAGGAGAGATGAAACAAAGGAGGAGGTGAGAACCATGGGAGAGATGAGAATCACCTTTGAGAGGAAAAAAAGCCCCCCCGTAATAATCATACCCAAGGAAGGGATACAAAATCAGAAGCCCACAAAACCAAATTCTGAGTTCAATCCAACAAGGAATATTTCCAAAATTGAAGCAAAATTCCAAATCATGATGATGATAACACCAAACATGTAGAGGAGATGAATGTTGTGAGTTGTTCGAGTGAGCGAATTGCTCCATTTGAAGAGTTTTTAGCTAAGGAATATTTCCAATCCTGTGTTCCTCAAATATTCCATGGAAAAAACTTTATGAACTAGCAACACCACCTCGGCTTCCTGCTATTCATGGATGACGGATTATATGCATGCAACCATCATCAAACCTTGTTTGGTTTGTCTTATCCATCCACCCCTTAATATTATGTTGTTTTTGTTCTCCATTAATTTCCATAATGAATCTCAAAGTTCCCCTGCAGGTCAAGATCCAAGCCGGATGTACAACTCCCAAAATCCACATAATCTAACACAAATGGATTTTAGTCATCCACAAGTAGGTTCACATGACTTCCATATTGTGGTGTATGGGAGACCATGCATGTAGGCTACCAGATATAAGGTGGTGTACCTTCTTCTTTTATACCCATGACACTCATCTCAATCTACGAAGAGAAGCCTTTCTTGTGCACCCTCTATGGGGAAAGTTTATAACATATTATTAAATTATATTACATATTTTTAAACTATTTATAAACATATAAACTTACCTAATATTACACCTTTCTTAAATTACATATTTATGACATATTATAAGATTAAATATATCATATATGTAACAACCCCTGATTTATTTTTCATGTAAATAAAATAAAACTAAGGTCATGGGACACATATTCCAATTTGAATGGTGAGTAAAAATTATGGTGGACATCACTTGCGGTTTAATAATGGATATGGAAATTTGAAAAGGCAAAGAGGCAATAAATGGCATTTGATTATGAAAATAAAGGAAAATAGGAGAAAAGGAAGGTGAAGAGACACAAATTTGCATGCAAGGGAAATTAGAGGGAAAATGAAGGAAAATGAAAAAAAGGAGTCATCAATTACAAAAAGGCATTAGAGAAACATTTGTTTGCTTTTGGTCATTAATTTTTTTTTCAGTCTTAGCTTTGCTCTCTTACACTCTTGCAAACTTGGAGCATTCTTGGAGCATTTTAGCATTCACTTGGACTTGGAGAAAGAAACCAAAGGAAAATAGAGGAAATGGTGGGAAAAAGAAGAGAAGGTTGGATTAGTATCTACAACAAGGATACTTTGCATGTAATAGGTTGCATGTGTGATATCCTTGTTGGTTTTTGGATGTGTGGTATATGCATGTGGTTACTTGGTTATGTGTTGTCATTGGCATGGATATTTTCCTAGATTGATAGTGGTTTCATCCTTGCCTTGCCATTTCTGGGATAACCATGATGTAATAGGTTACCCATTTGGATTTTCTAATTGGTTCTCAAGTTCCATATGGCTTTGGGCTAGGACAGGATCCCTAGAGCCTTGGAACAACTTGGGTCCTTGGAGGTTGTGGGTTGAGATGGTAGCTATTTAGAGCCTTGTAACAGCTTGGGTTGAGGGTTGAGGTGGTTTGGCCTCTAGAAGCCCTAATTGGTTATTTTTTGGCTTAACTCTTATGATCCCACATTCATGCTTGGAATATGGTGTGGGGGTGATTGGCTGAAAATGAAATTTTGATTCAGCCAATCTATGGTCAAGTGGTACATTGAAGTCCTTGACTAGGTTGGAAATTCCATATGTTAATATGAGTTATTTTCCTATCTTATGGTTGATTTTTCACGGTTTCTATTTTGGTTATACGCATGGTTCTATAATGTGCTCTTACTATGGATCTCTCTCATGATTTGATAAGTTATTGAATGGTTGATGAGTGCATGGGATAACAAGTGTTGTTGTAGCTAGCTTGAGAGGGCATAAAGCCTTCTTGGTGATTCTCAAACGAAGTTTATGATCATACATGCATTCATGACCTATAGATTCTATGCTTACCATGCGTTTGACGAAATGATTATCATGTATTAGGCATGTCTAGTTCAATATATTTCTCAATTTATAAATGGTTGGAATTTTTATTTTCTCATTTATGTTTCTAGAAAGTTATAGGAAATTCTAGGCAGTGGTCTAGAGGCTAGCCTAAAAAATTGGCGTACATCTCGCAACTGCTAGCATTAAATTGAGGAATTTGGGTCATAACCGCTAGTAAGAAGGGTTATGCGTACAGTTATAGCCTCCCAACTGCATGGAATATGTGTTATGGGTGAATTTGTGGTGTTAATCTTGTGAAAATGAGTTCCAACTCAAGGATTGATCACCTGGGGTGGTTGTTAGGCTTCTGAGTGATATGTAGTCTCTAAGGGATGGTAGTAATATTTTGGTTTATAAGCCCCACTTCCATTACTAGAACTTGGAGTTTGGGTCATATAATAGTGACACTCAGCTCATGTTTACCCAGAAGAGCTTGTAAATGTGGGTGAATGTGGAAGGAGGTGTTTACAAGGTGGTATCAGAGCATGGTTGCAGCACTGGACCTTGGGGTAAAAGCATATCGTCATACAAGTTTATACGTTTGGCTTGCAGGCATGATGATTAATGGTTGTTATAATTTGCATCACAGTTATATTCATTCCTTTCATTTTATTGTTGTTGTGGTTACATGCATGATATATTCTAGTTGATTAGTGCAGTTATATGTATGTGCATTAGTTATTCATGCATGATAGGTAACTCATTTCTATATGCATTCTGGTCATATGCATGATCATTGTTGTCATTGTGGTTAAGTTCTTGATATTATTATGTATCATACTAATATGGACTGAATTATGTAGATGTTGTTGAATTTCCATGACCTTGGATCTAGGTTAGAATCTTAAAATAAATGACGCTACCAAACCAAGAATCTCAACATAACTACTTTGCATAGTGGAATATAAAAAACAGTACATCATATATGCACATAATACGGAAAAAATTTTAAATTTTCAACCCAACTTCGTTATATTAACAACATATAATACAATATTATAAGGTTCATGTACCAGGGATAATGGCCCTCATACATCCACTAGTACATGATACAAACAAAATAATCTGACCATCTGGCTGTAGTGAAATATCTCAACTTCTCTCGGTCGTACCCTATACCTACCTAGTCCTTCGGCTTCTGATCTGCAGCTCCTGCTTCTATCAATGCTCCAAGTCCATCTGGTCACTAAATATCCATTGTAAATCTTCTCAATATTTGTGCCTTAGTCCATCAAGGCCACAACACATCGAGATTCCTATCAGTTTGTTCAAAAATCCACTTTTGAAAAACTCTCAAACTGCTCAGTGTTGCTCCTTAGCTACTTAGGGACTTCATCCCACTATGGTCATCCTGCGCTACTTTTTTGAAGACCAAAATAATGCACATAGGGTTACCACCTATCACTGCAATATGTTCATCTCCCACAATGAACACAGGTTAGGAGGACTACCCATCATCTGCTATAGAAGTCCTTCTCCACACACAAGTCTCGGGCTCCACAATCCTGCTCCTCGTTGATTAAAACCTTCAACTCAAAAAATGCCAAGCTACCAGTCACCTTTGTCCATAAAGGTGTTGCACTTTGACACCAACTTGGACACTATCACACTATCCTCCAGTAGACCATAAGTGCCTAATCTTGTCCACACTTGGTCCTCTCTCACGTTTCCCTCCAACAGTCCATGAGAGACCAAGTCCATGTTGTAGCATCTGCTCCTAGTTAGGGCATCCTCACGGCTAAAATACCCTTACACACTACCACCCACAAACTTCACCCATTTTTCCTTTGCTTCTGCAATAGAGGAACTATTTCAAAAATCTGGGCACATCAAAATTTCCTTACCTAGGACACCATTGACTCATAAACCAAGAGAACATATGCAACACTCCTTGTTGGTGTCCTCATGATTTCCAATCTGATGTTCTTGTTGTCACCTTGGTTGCTTGGTAGGCTTCCCAAAAATCCACGTGGGCTCCTCCAAACAACTCATAAGGTCTCCTTAAGTTTCCCATCAACCAATCCAAGTTCTAGTCAGCATATTTGACCCAACATCCCTCCAAGGACATTGTTGCACATGTGTTTTCACCTACTATTCGTGACACCTGGTTAGGGCAAGATCATGTTGCAACCAACCCTCATACAGTCACCATAACCTCCTTCTAGTTGTGTCCTTGGAAATGAAGGCTCCTCTTCATGCATGCTATTTTTTTTTGCATGTTATAACACAAGAAATCTCCATGCTTCCGTGTTTTGGGAGGCTAATCCTATGGCCTACCTCAACTAGCTACAGTCCTCCAACAACCCACTAAAACAACCCTTCCTCACTGTGGTTTTAGCCTCCAAAAAACCTACAAAAAACAATGCCTTTCTCCTTAAAAACTCGACCTAATAGAAAGCCTACTTGTCCCTCAAAACAAAAAAACTTGGTGCTCCTATTTTCCACTGTTCCAACCCAAATACAATACACACTTACATAAGACTACTTAGCCTTCATAACATAATTCAAACCCTATTCTCCATGCTAAATAGGCCTCTACTCCTTGTTGCGGCTAGGGATAATTTCAGAGCTCCTTTTCCTTGAGAGGACGTTGCAAAAAATGGATGATATAGCCAAATTATGGCCTCCCATGAATAGATGAAGAGACACATCTATTAGCTAATTTTTACATCAATATTACATTACTTGAAAACCAATAATTACTTTTCAACTTCAAAAATTTATTTCTCCTCAACTACAACTAATAATTGGATGATTCTCATTGCATTATAATCGTCTTGTCGAGCACTATCATCCTCCTCCATCACATGTCAAAAAATCATCATGGTTTTGGCCCAAACATCAATGGGTGCAAGATCCCAGGCTTGGGTTTCAATTGCACAATCCTACTTGTGGTTCTTTGACCTCCAACCCTTGAACACTAGGGTTTGGAGTACCTCCCAAGCTATACAAAAATCAACACTCCCTCTTAGCAAGGGAGGTACTTCCAAGACTAGGAAGTAACCAACATCATATGGTGATGAAACTATCCCATCTGGCATCCATCACTACATCATAGCTTGTAAATGAATCCGAAAATATCGGTAGTGCCTTTGCCTCATCACATCTAAAACTAAAGACCCCAAACCTCCATAGTGTTTCTACCTTTGAGGCTAGACTCCCTCTCAGCCTACACGATCTCCACTGGCTCAGTCCTGCATGCACTCATCATCCTGGATCAAATACTACTCTTGCAAATCCTGCCAATCTCAAATATGAAACACCATGATCCAATGGAGACTCTAGCCTGCCAATTTGTAGTCCATCACATGAAGCCATCTCAATCAGCCTGATATCATCCATGCCAAAGAAACCCTTGATTTGTCCCAACCTTCCATGAAAAATCAACAGAAGTCCATGATCAAAAATCTGCCCTACAACAAACTGTTGTTCACCAGGGCCACCACCAATCCACCAAAACTCCCAACCCATTTCACCATATAACCTGACAAGACCACATCTCCATGTCTTCATATGAGCCCTCTGCTCCATGATCTAGACACCGAAAACTCCTACTGATTTGCTTCGGTTTGCACACTATGATCCACTATCCCTCAAAGTAGCTCAAATCTACTCTGATACCATGTTGAATTTGCATGACCTTGGGTCTAGGTTAGAGTCTTAAAATCACTGACGCTACCAAACCAATAATCTCAACAGAACTACTTTGCACAGTGGAATATAAATAATAGAAAATCATATATGCATATAATATAATTTTTTTTTTAAATTTTCAACCCAACTTCGTTATATTAACAACATATAATACAAAATTCTAGGGCTCCTATATGAGGGATAATGGCCCTCATACATCCACTAGTACAAGATATAAACAAAATACTTTGAGCATTTGGATGTAGTGCAATCTTTAAGCCTCTCTCGGTCATACGCTGTACCTACGCGATCCTTCAGCTTCTAATCTACAACTCTACCTCTATCAATGCTCCACTGAATCATGACTATCAATACGCTCACTTTTTTTTCCTTAGTCATTCAAGGCCACAACACATCGTGACTCTTGTCGAGTTGTTCACAACTCCACTTTTGAACAACTCTCAAACTGCTCACTGCTGCTCCTCGACTACTGAGGGACTTCAACCCACTATGGTCTTCTTGCGTTGCTCTGATGAATACCAACATAAGGAATGGAGGGCTTCCAGCTATCACTGCAAGATTTCCATCTCCCACAATGAACACGAGCTAGGAGGACTACCCATCATCTATTATAGAAGTCCTTCTCCACATACAAGTGTCAGGATCCATAATAAATCTCCTGGTTGATCATACCCTTGAGCTCAACAACTACCAGGCTAGAATTCACCTTTGTCCATCAAGGTGTTGCACTTCAACACCAACTTGGAAAATATCACGCTATCCTCTAGTAGACCATAAGTGTCAAATATCGTCCACACTTGGTCCTCTCTCACGTTTCCCTCCAATAGTCCACGAGATACCAAGTCCACGTTGTAGCATCTGCTCCTAGTTAGGGCATCCTCACACCTAGGATACCATTACATACAACTGCCCACAAACTTCACCAATTTTCCCTTTGATTCTACAATAGAGGAGCTATTGGAAAAATATGGGCACATCAAAATGTCCTTACCTAGGACACCATTAAATCATCAACCAATAAAACATCTGCAACACTCATTTTTCGTTATCCAATTTCCTTCTAATTTTATGTGCCTGTTGTCACCTTGGTTGCTTGGTAGGGTTCCCAACAATCCAATTTGGCTCCTCCAAACAACTCCTAAGGTCTCCTTAAGTTTTCCATCAACCGATCCAAGTTCTTGTCAAAATATTTGACCCAAAATCCATCCAAGAACATTGTTGCACATGTGTTTTCACCTGTTGTTCGCAACACCTGGTTAGGGAAAGTTCATGCTGCAACAAACCCTCACATAATCACTCTAACAACCTCCTTCTAGCTACGACCTAGGAAAGGAAGGCTCCTCTTCATGCATGTTTTTGTTCTGGGCATGTTACAACCCAAGAACCCTCCACAATGCCATGTTTTGGGAGGCTAGGCCTGAAACCTACCTCAGCTAGCTATGGTCCTATAACAAACCACCAAAATAACCCTTCCTCACTACAATTTTAGCCTCCAACCAACCTACAAACATCAACGTATTTTTCCTTAACAACTCGACCTAAGAGCAAGGCCACTCATCCCTCAAAAAAAAAAACTAAGTCCTTCTTTTTGCCATTGTTCCAACCCAAATAAATTCTACACTTACCTTAGACTACTTGACCTTCATAATAGAATTCAGACCCTCTTCTCCACGTTTTCTAAGCCTCTTATCCTTCTTGCGTCTAGGGATAATTTCAGAGCTACTTTTCCTTGAGAGGACGTTGCACAAAATGGATAATATAAAACACATCAATTCACCCTATTTTTATAGCTAAATGAGGGGCTCCCATGAATAGATGAAGAGACACATCTATTGGATAATTTTACATCATGCCTTACATGGCTTGAAAACCAATAATTACTTGTCAACTTCAAAAATTCATTTCTCCTCACCGACAACTCGAATTAGATGATTCTCATTGCATTATAATCATCTCGTTGAGCACTATCATCCTAATCCATCACATGCCATAAAATCATCATGGTTTTGGCCCAAATATTGACTGGTGCAAAACCCTAGGATTGGGTTTCAAGCCCACAAGCCTACTTGTGGCACTTTTAGCTCCAACCCTCGAACACTAGGGCCTCGAGTACCTCCCAAGCTACACAAAAATCAACAGATGTGATAGCCTCCCTTGAGATACATTGTGGTATGATTTTTATTATGTATTTTATTTGGTTTATCTAATATGTTATGTTTTCAAGAAATAGAAGATCATAGATGAAGAGCATATTAGTGGACTATAGTTCACATGACTTCCCTTACAGGCTTGATTTGAAATCAATGGAATGGGAAAGGTTGGTTGAGTAACAAGGAGAAGATCATTCTCTTGATCTAGAAAATACATTGAGTCTAAGGGTAGATATTCGAAGTTACAAGGAAAAAATGAGAGGTTGATTGAGGCACAGGAAAGGATTTCCAGAGCTCACGAAAAGAAAGTTGAGGTTAATGCAGTGATTCCTCATATTCTTACATATTTTCAGAAGTAGGGATAGTTTGGGATCATATATGGATGTGGCTCTGCATAAGAACTTTAATGCAACTGAGGGAAGGCATGGGTCTCAGCCTGTGGAGAAGCAGAGTAAAGGCAATGGCAGAGAACCATTACATGGTTGATCTTGTGATGGATATCATTGCAGGAAGGATCTCCATTTGTATTAGAGTGGTGCAACAGGATATTGATAGGACTTAGATCTACAGTGTGCATGAGGCACAAATAGTTGGGGATGTAGGTCATAGCATTCCCTATATCTATGAAGTAGTGGATAATAGGAATGAAAATCATCAAGAATTTATCATTGAGGTGGAAGTGGAACCAGAGGGATATTTCTAGGCAAAGCCTCAATGAATCATGCAATGGAATAAGCTCATGCTATGGAATCAAGAAATAGAGAAAGTTAATGTATGTGGAAGCACCTTGGGTCCAAAGATGACACATGGTAGACGGTTGTTCAAATGCATGATTAAAATTTGGTTTTCAATTATGGTTGGATTTTTTAAGGGAATCGAAGTCCCTTGAGAGATGATATGTGCAAGTGTTCAGTTGCAACATAGCATGCTGGGTACAACAAGGTAATACAACTGGTCTATTGTTATATTTATTATGCACTAAAAATTATGTGTTTATGGTAGTATGATGCAGGGAATTGTGTTGCAAAAGAAATTTCCATAGATCTTGAAGAAGGATCAGGCTAAGCTTTAATTTGGAAGCACTGAGAACCATGGGGGTTGAGTTATAGTGTCTGTTGAAAGTCTTGTGCTTATACATTTTGTGATTTTTTTGCTCTTGATTTGTGGTTTTAATTGTGTTTGGTGCATGGCCATGCCACTTTATTCGTGGTGTTGTATTGTCATTTTGTTTTCCTCACTTTCTTTATCTTTCATTTTATGTTGTAAGGATATTGGGAATTGGTTGGGGAAAGAGGAAAGTTCATAGAGCTCTAGGAGATATGAGTGAAACCCACCAGGTAATCTAAGACCCAAATGAAGACATGTGCATGAATAAAGGGAAATTGAAGGAAATAATATGACAACCAGTTGGTTTGGTTGGGTCCATTAGGGTAAATGGATAGTGTCATGACAATCATGAGAAAGGTAATTAGGAAAGGTAAAGTAAATTGGCTTGAGGAAACAAATGCCTTGGCTAAGTTGGGAACTATTGTTCTCAATGTTGTGCATGTTGTGCACGTATAAGGGAAGTTCTCTTAACCTTGACCTTATGAGCATTAGTAATTATGTTGTGATCATGATTATGCTAATATATATGTGTGTGTGTGTGTGTGTGTGTGTGTGTATGCCATTGTCTAACAAGGTCATCAGGGATCATTCTTGTGGAAGAATGGTTGTGTTATGTAGGTGAATGGTATGAAAATTTTTATGGTTTATGAGGCATCGAGTGGGAAAAGTAGCCCTGGAGCATTCTATGACTGGTATGATGGTTTTGAGGCAGGATATTCCTTGGTTTTTGGACCTTTCGTTGTGAGGAAAGCCTACCAAGGGATGGATCGCTCGAGAAGGGGATTTCAGGGAACTTGGAAGGTGAATGACTACACGAAAGGAGGTGAATGAATTTCCCAAGGGTCTAGGAAGCAGAGAAGGGAAGTCCGACGAATAAATTTGTTTTGATCATTAGAATTTTTGGATGGAATCAGAATCACTTTGGGAGTGTGCCCTGGAACAATGAGCCTCTAATTGTTCACTGAGAGAAAAAATAGTGCCAGGATTTTAGCACTAGACATTGGATGCAAACTTGATTTTGGTAGTGGATTTTGGGCTTCGCGGGAAGTAGGTGAATCATGGTATTAATTTGAGGGTGGAGGTGTGAGCCTCTAAATTCCCTTGTCACTGATGCGAGCATAGTATACTTTTATTTTCTAGTTAAAGAAAATGTTCATATGTATATATGTGTATATCATGGTGAATACTATATTGAGCTGTGTTTATAAAGATCAATAGACAATATGATTATCTTTTGGTTGAAGCAAATGTGCATAAGTATATGTGTTTTCAATGTAAATACTGCATCGAGTTTGGTTTATAAAGTGTTGAAGTCTGAAAATGTTTTATTTTTTACTATTATTTTTCCCTCTCCCTTACCTTTTTGTGACCATCTTGTTGCAGTTTCAGCCTAATCAAGTTCATAATAGACTTACTCAAGAATATAAAAGGTACTAATAATCCCTGTTTTAGAATCTATTGTTTCTTTGTCAATATAATTAAAACATCTCTACAACTATAGAATCTTTCTAATTCTGAAACTAATGTAAAATTCTGCAACCATCTCCATGATTAGACATGCTTCAATGCACCAAAGAGGGAATGAAAGGAAATTGTAGATGACAATTGTTTCGCACATGGATGTACACATATTTTCATGATCTAGAAGGATACAGAGATCGAAATATATAGAAGGCAAATAAAAATTCAAAATCTATCTACAACATTTCAACAGTCGAGCGAAGTTAGGAAGGAGATCAAGCGAGTGTGGAGATGATTTATTCGATCGTGAAGACATGTTCGAGAAGAATCCCTAATGATTTTCTCTTCCAGTAGATTTTGGCGGTATGAATACAAGATTTACACCAGCATTTAAATTTTCAATCTGGGTTGGTAGACTTAGAGGTGTAGCACAATAAATGCTAGAATATGACCTCATGGATCTATCAAATAAAATCAAGCTTTTGCAAGAAATTCAAATGGCATCATTCAGGAAAAAGTAATAGGACTTTTCGCAACAAAGTAAACACACTCCGGGAATCTACTTCTAGCTCCTCTTCTAGGTTGAGTTAACTCCTACAAAAAGTCTTCCTCAGCTGTCCAGGGGACAAGGGAATGTAGGCCCCATTCAAAAGAATTCAATTCAGAAATGCAAAACCTCTTAAATAATTACTACTATGATGTAAACATGGAATGAACGCTTAAGGCAACTCCATTCTTAATCAATCTAAGAAAATGATTGCATGCTTCTAAATTATGTATATATACTGCTTCTCTTGGAATGACACAAAAAGTGTAATTGAAATAAGTTAAATCCAAGCTTACCCTAATCATTTAGCACTTATTGTTCAACATAGAAAGATTCTAGATAATGAGCAACAGTAATCATGATGAAAGGAATACATGTCACAAAAACGTATTAAGAGTTCTGTGGGTAAAAAAAGTTCATAGTCTTTCGTCATGCTGTCATTTGATTATTAATATTCCAGGAATGAAGGTTTTACTTCTTAGTGCAAGAATCAACAATCATGAATGATGAGCTAAACTCAACGAGAACTTTTTAAAGCACATGTTCCCTTCATCACCTTGTTACACAACATATGAGATCAGGGCAAGTATTACACTTATGAAATAAATGAGATATAGTAAGAAATGGTTCAATAATATCATTAACCAAACCCCAGTGATCAAAGTCATGAAAATGGTTGTTAGATGAACCTGCACAAAACATTTAATAAATCCTGTAAATCCTATGCTTGAAAGAGTTATATAATGAATTTGTAGGCTATTTAAACTACACTATCACGTTATGCAACTAAAAGTGAAATGCAAGTAAATCTAAGAGGAATGGGGCAATGGACTGGATGGTGGGCCCAACCACCCAGCTTATGAACTTGCAGCAATTTAAATTACAAACTTAAAACATTCATGAGAAATAAGAAAAAAACTTAGAATCAAATGCCAAATAAATTCATTGTAAAGTCTTGTTACAAGATTGTGGAACAATGCAGCGCTGGCTCCAATGGTCCCCTCCAGGGATCATCCCACTGGGCATGCAGCTCCTCCCTTCCTGTACAGGAACTTGATCCTCTTTCTCTGTTAAAAAATGTGATTTACCATAATATCATCCTCCCTTGTACAACATACAACTTCTACCTTTAAAGTCGTATTGCCTCCGATCTATTCAGATCTTATGGTTTCACAGCTCATATAATTAGAGTTAAACAATGATTCTGAACCAAAATGAAGGAATATGATTGCTGAGTGGATTCAGATGGATCTACGATTTCCCATAAATACAAAACCGGCCAGGACAAGTTTTAAAATATTTGTAAAAGGTAGTTTGACTGAGTGAGCTGACCATATGACATGTGTTGTTGTCAAATGTATTGCTACTGAATAAATCACATTTGGCTAAGTTTAGAATTGATGCATGATGAATTTGTTGGATGTATGTATTTTAATCATGTTGCTAAAGCATTGATGTGGCCAACGTAAAGAGAGATATGTGGTGAGATGGCCATAAATAACAATCCTGAGCAATGGAAATGTTCCTCGATGCATGCTGGAAACTTCAAATTAATGTACTGTGACTTGAGATCTTGACACGAGAGGGAGGTAGATCAAGGTTGTAGGTATTTCTAATCGCCTCAAAAATTTGTTGGTGTGTTCTAAAAACTATCCATATAAACACAAGCAATGGAAGTCGGCTCAGATTTTCCAAGGCTTCCCATGTCAATTATGATGTGAAGACTTCTGAAGACTACTAGGTTGATTTATCATCATAGTTGAAACCAATCTCATTTTTCTTGTCACTAAGAGTTCCATCGGACAATGCAAAAAAGCTGAGATACTTCTCAGGGATCCACCAATAGCTATGGCAAGAGGAACAAACAAAATATACCGATAAATGTTGTCGAGCATGGCTTGATCAATATTTATAATTTTTGTTTTGTATAATCTCCATGAAATAAAAATGGAAACATGGAACATATATAAAGGGAATTGCAGAGCATGAGCAATATGGTGAGGGTTAATTCCTTTAAAGGATAACCTTTTCATGTCATTTTGATCCGCTCCACCTTGAATCTTGGGTAGTTTTCGAGATTGTCACGAACTTCCTTAACAGCGACTCGCACTATGTTGCAGATTTACGTATAGGATGGTCCACTTGCACATAGCTTGTTTCCCAATGCTCCTGTTTTTTTGGCCACAAGTATAAGTTAGTAACCTTCTATTTTATTCATTTCCTGCAGAGTTTCCCTTAGTCTGGATGTTTTCGCTGCCACAATCACATTTTTATTTCCAGCAACAAGCTGAGAAGTTATTCTTTGCTAAACAACGAGGTAGTCAACATCCTCAGAAACATAGTATCTTTGCACTACTGGTACAGGTATTTGATGTGTATTGCAGGAATGAGTGGTGCAAGAATGTGTGGCGCAGGAGTATGGTGCAAGAATTTGAAAAAATAGGAACTGTTCACCTACTACAAAGAGAACCTGCTATTGATGATATTTTCATATTAAATACCTTTCAAAATAGAAAAACGAGAAGATCTCATAGATCAACAACTGTCAGCTCTAAATTCCTCTAAATAATAACTCAATAATGCGTAAAAATAATAATAATGCTTATAAATACTTAGTATAGGAATAGAGTTTTTTAGCGAAAAGCATAGAAATATGGACAAAATGGAGGCTCAACACTCCCCATGTTGACCTTCTTGCATCTCCTCATGCAAGCCAAACCATAGGAATATAAAACCAGAAGAAGGCACGAGAAATGTTTAAAAATCAAACTATGCTTCTCGATAAAAGTGTCAGCAACAATCTCGGCAAGGGAATATTAAGATATCCGGTATGTCATCATTTTTTAATAATTCATCGTCTGCAACATTATTATTATTGTTATTTAATTTAGAAACCTGTGGAATACAACCTCTTATGAAATTATCAAGTTGTAGAATGATAAAATTTCATGTAATAATATGTACAAGAAAGCAATGCTCGTATCTTCGTGACATTATGGAAAAAGAGTACTGCACCTTTATGATGGACATCACATACTTGTTGTCCTATTTCAAATGAACTCGCTTCTTGTCATAGATATTTTTTTCAGAGCCCTGATTTCTGCCCAAAGTCTTATTAACAAAAAATCAATTTTTTGTTGAAAAGGTGCAATTTCAAGAAAATAATCACAAGATTACTGCACCTACTGTAGAAATCTTATACTTAGGTCATATAGTGCTTATTTAGAGGCATCCAAAGTCAACACAAATTATTGTCATCAATGCCTGGTGAGTAATCATCACTGAGTAATTCATCACTCCAAATACCATAAAGAATTGAAGTGAGTTATGATACCAAAGAAAGGGAAATAAAAATAGAGCAACAAGGCACCTTCATGGACCAATTGACAAATTAGACACTTCTAAATTGTGTTGTCATCCAAATGAAAAATTAAATTTCTCCTTAATCCAGTACAAAGAATCACCTTTACTAAGGGTACCACATCATTTAAATATTCCTAAAAAATAGAATTCAAATCATCATGCTCAAATCACCTTAAAACCATTGTCCAAGAATTAAAATGGTGAGTTTTAGGGAAAGAGAAGGATAACCGAGTAAATCATAGTAGGTAATTAACTTTAATACCACAGACATGTCCCTGCTGCCCTCAGGCATCCATAGCTTCAACAGGGATGTATTTTGACCCAGCAAATGCCAGTGTCCCATTCACTAGATATACATTCAGAGTTATATTATTTAATTTAAAAATTAGATGAAGGCCATTGTCATAGCTTGGTAACTAGCTGATGGCAGTGCTACTCACAAGAAGTAACATGGAATAACATGTCACGATGATGAGACTCCTCTATTTGCCAAAGCCTTTTCGCTAAAATCCATTACTTCTCGCTTGGTGACCAAGAATAAAGAATGTCATGCATGTTAGGTCTCAGATCGCAGGAAATGGCCATCCCAGACCTCCTATCCTTCCAAATATTTTTTAAACTTAATTATAATTAACTTCAAAGATTTCTTAATAAGTGGGGAGACAATTCTAATACTCCTTTAACAAAGATGATGGCATGAAATTTTTTTAATGACTAATCATTACTAGCTAGTTCCTCTACCCTAAAGACTTATTAAAGATATCCTAGACAATGACTGAAAGATTCTTTGAGTTAAGAATGGTAGTGTTCTCATAAACAACTCGTTATAATATTTTAGTGGTTCACCTTAGGGGGATCTCCAATAGTACCTTATAAGGGAAACTGAAAATATATATCTCAGATGGCAACTTCATTAGAGTGGTTAATCATGGTTACTTTTGCAAAATCATAAGGTATTAGAGTGAATCATACTCAACAATATTTGTCACAAATGTTTGTGTTAACAACCAATGTGGATCAAAAGTAGTTTCAATGGCTATGCTTTGAAATTCAAAACCCTAATAGCATTGTTGTAACATATTTATTCATGGCATTGATTTATTCGTCTACCCTACTCTACCCTAAGAATCAGAAGACTCCCTTTTAAGTATAGGAATACTTCCAATGCATCCATGTGTGAAATAAGAGGATAATCTTAGTCATGTTCAAGTTTGAAAGGAATATTAAAAAAAATACCTAAACATGAGGAGTCGGCTGTGTTAACTGATGTAATGCTACAATATGCCGAATGATAAAGGAGGAGTGGATAATCATAGTCATATGAAACCAAGATTCTATGGGATCCATATACTCTTGGCTATTCTATTCATGGACAACATCTGTTGCATCATGAAAATCATCCATATTTATTTTTTTATCTTCTGAAGTGCAGGCTAGATCAAATATATGTTCGTTAATCTCTTCTTTTGATAGCTTCCCCTCATCAAGCATGATCCATAGCTTCTCAGTTTCCTTAGGAAGATCTTCTAGTTTTTCATGAATTTTTTCTTCTAGAGGAGTAGACCTATCTCTGATTGATGCCAAAATTTTTTATTTCTGTGAAGCAGAGACCCTAACTTCTGCTAAGATTTGAGATAGATCTTGAAGTAGCAACACACTTCCTGAAATTTTCCTGCTCACTGGAAATTTTTTTCCGCACCTGGATTGAGAGCAGGGGTTTCTTTTAGTACCTGAAAAATAGAAACATACTAACTCAAAATATCAATTGCAGTTAAAGGAACAAACCAAGATTTTAAATTAAGAAAATCACACTTGATAAAATAAATTAAATAATCTCAATCGCAATAAAGAAAGAAACCCAACATCACACCTTGCAGTAAAGGAAACTCAATTGCTGTAAAGGAAACAAATCAGGCATCACAATTTACAATAAAGGAAATCACTCATTTGCAATAAGGAAAGATTTTCTTGTGAGCTTTCTAGCAATATCGTCCAAGATGCTTCAGCAATAAAGGGGAATCCCGTTAATCTAAAAATTCAATTGCAAACGAAAGGGAAAATCATGAAAAATCGTGAAGCCTTATCCTACAACGTGTCCCCAAAAATGACGCCAAAATGTTGGGCGATATAAATACAAGATTTACACCAACATTTAAATTGTCAATCCAGGTTTGTAGACTTAGAGCCGCAACACAATAAATTCCAGAATACGAACTCAAGGATATGTCAAATAAAAATCAAGCTTTTATAAGAAATTAAATGGAATCATTCAGGAAAAAGGAACAAGACTTTTCACAGCAAAGTAAACACACTCCGAGAATATACTTCTATCTCCTCTTCTAGGTTGATTTGACTCCTACATAAAGTCTTCCTCGATTGTCCAGGGTCCAAGGGAATGTAGGCCCCATTCAAAAGAATGCAATTCAGAAATGAAAAACCTCTTAAAAAATTACTACTATGCTGCAAACATGGAATGAAATATTAAGGCAACTCCATTCTCAATCAATCTAAGGAAATGATTGCATACTTCTATTTTATGTATATATATTGCTTCTCTTGGAATGACACAAAAAGTGTAATTGAAATAAGTTAAATCCAAGCTTACCCTAATCATTTAGCACTTCTTCTTCAACATAGAAATATTCTAGATAATGAGCAACATTAATCATGATGAAAGGAATACAAGTCGCAAAAACATTAAGAGTTTTGTGGGAAAAACAACTTCATATTCTTTCCTCATGTTGTCATTTTATTATTAAGATTCCAAGAATGAAGGTTTTACTTCTTAATGCAGGAATCAACAATCATGAATTATGAGCTAAAATCAACCAGAACTTCTTAATGAGCACTTGTTCCCTTCATCACCTTGTTACACAACATACGAGATCAGGGCAAGTATTACACTTATGAAATAAATAAGATGCAGTAATAAAGCATAAGTTTTGTCTTTAAAAATGCATTCAATAATATCATTAATCAAACCCCATTGATCAAAGTCATGAAAATCGTTGTTATATGAACCTAGACAAAACATCTAATAAAGCCTGCAAATCTTATGCTTGAAATAGTTATAAAATGAAGTTACAGGATCTTTAAACTACACTGTCATGTTATGCAGTTGAAAGTGAAATGAAAGTAAATCTAATAGGAATGGGGCAATAGACTGGCTGGTGGGCCCAACCACCCAGCTTGTGCCCTTGCAACACTTTAAATTAAAAACTTAAAAGATTCAGGAGAAATAAGAAAAAAACTCAGAATTCAATGCCAAATAAATTCATTGTAAAGTCATGTTACAAAATCGTGGAACAATGCAGTGCTGGCTCCAATGGCCCCCTCCAGGGATCATCCCATTGGGCGCGCAACTCCTCCCTTCCTGCACAGGAACTCGATCCTCTTGCTTTGCAAAAAAATGTGATTTACCAGAATATCATCCTCCCTTATACAACATACAACTTCTACCTTTATAGCCGTGTTTCCTCCCAGCTATTCGGATCTTATGGTTTCACAACTCATATAATTAGAGCTAAGCAACGATTCTGAACCAAAATGTAGGGATATGATTTCTGAGTGAATTCAGATGGATCTACGATTTCCCATAAATACAAAACCGGCCAAGACAATTTTAACAATCTTTGTAAAAGGTAGCTTGACTGAGTGAGTTGACCATATCGCATGTCTTGTTGTCAAATGTATTGCTAATGAAGAAATCGCATTTAGATAAGTTTGGAATTGATGCAAGACGCATTTGTTGGATGTATGTATTTTAATCATGCTGTTAAAGCAATGATGTGGCCAACATAATGAGAGATCTGCGGTGAGATGGTCGTAAATAACAATCTTGAGCAAAAAAAAATTTCCTCGATGTAAGCTAAAAACTTTGAATTAATGTATTGTGACTTGAGCTCTTGACCCGAGAGGGAGGTAGATAAAGGTTGTAAGTATTGACAATCGCCTCAAAAAATTTATGGTCTATTCTAAAAACTATCCATATAAACACAAGCAGTGGAAGTTGGCTCAGCTTTTCTAAGGCTTCCCATGTTGATTATGCTGTGAAAACTGTTGAAGCCTGTTGGGTTAATTTATCATCATAGCTGAAACCAATCTCATTGGTCTTGTCACCAAGATTTCCATCGGACAATGCAACAAAGTCGAGACACTTTTCAAGGATCCACCAATAACTATGGCAAGAGGAACAAAAAAAAATATACTGATAAATGTTGTCGAGCATGGCTTGATTAATATTTATATTATTATTTTTTGTAGAATCTCCATGAAATAAAATGGAAACATGGAATACATATAAAGGGAATTGCATAGCACGATTAATATGATGAGGGTTAATTCCTTTAAATGATAACCTTTTTGTGTCATTTTGAGCCACTCCACCTTGCAGCTGGGGCAGTTTTCGAGATATGTCACGGACTTCCTTAATAACGGCTCACACTATGTTTCATTTTTATGCATAGGATGCTCCACTTGCACATAGGTTTTTTCCCAATGCTCCAATGTTTTTGGCCACAATTATAAGTTAGCAACCTACTCTTTTAATCATTTCCTACAGAGTTTCCCTTAGTCTGAATGCTTTCACTAGCACAATCACATTTAGATTTCCAACAACAAGCTAAGAAGTTTTTCTTTGCTAAACAGTGAGGAAGTTAGCGTCCTCAGCAGCATAGTATCTTTGCACTGCTGGTATAGGAATTTGATGCGTAGTGAAGGAATGTGTGGTGCAGGAATGCGTGGTGAAGGAGCGTGGTGGAGGAATGCATGGTGCATGAGCGTGTTGTAGGAATTTGCAAAAATAGGAATTGTTCACCTGCTACAAAGAGAACCTATTATTAATGATATTTTAATATTAAATACCTTTCAAATTAGCAAAACGAGAAGAGTTCATAGATCAACAACTGTTAGCTCTAAATTCCTCTAAATAATAACTCAATAATGCATAAAAATAATAATAATGCCTATAAATACTTAGTACAGGCATAGAGTTGTTTAGCGAAAAGCATATAAATATGGACAAAATGGAGGATCAACACTAGAAAATCATGAGGAGATATACTTTTAATTTAAGTTTACTTCTTAGATGGAAAACTATTTTAATATCCTATCGACATAGGAATCTTAGATTATTTCAATAAAGAATTGTATAAAAGTCGTGAGGCAAGACCAAAAACATAGTTAGTCATTGCTTATTTCAGTATTTGCAAGCTATGTTCAAGAAAATTATGTGGATTAGTATAATACATTTTTCCTCTTTTCCAATGTGTGGTTGAGCAATTATTTGATCAATGACAAACTTACATTAATGGCAGGCCCCTGTGAAGAGCTGTAAGGGTAGTTAGTTCTATTAACTTTGCAATTTCTCGTAGATAGTTTGCATTCAATTCACAATTTCATATAGTTTTTCTCTCTATCAACACGGATAGTTACATTTCATTTAGTTGTAAGGGTAGTTAGTTTCTATTTACTTTTCAATTTCTCGTAAATAGTTTGCATTCAATTCACAATTTCATATAGTTTTTCTCTCTGTCAACACGGATAGGTACATTTCATTTATTCTTTTAATCACATGTTGTTTTTATTTCTAGAGTTCTCATAAAAATAAAATACCAAAAAAAATTCTTTCCAGAATGAATTTCATTCAGTAATCTAGTTTTTTAACTCAGTTAAATTTTGTGGATGATGAATATATTGTTTCGGAGCTCATTAGTGCACATTAGTAATCACTTGAAGCTACCGATTACTTTCCTTCTGCAATCAATTAGCATTAGTATTTCTTTCTGCAATTTAGTGATCGAAATTTTCTTTTTCCACAAATAGAGTTATGTTTTCTTTTCTGCAAATAGTGTTAAGATTTGTTTTTGAAAATTAGTGTTAAAATTTCAATTATGTAATTAGTATTAGGATCTCTTTTATGCAATTAGCATTAACATTTCCTTTACGCAATTAGAAATAGACTTTCAATTCTACAATTAGAGTAAATTGAGATTTCAAGTTATAGATTAATTTTTTCAATATAGTTTGGCATTTGGTTTTGATGTAGCTTTAATGGAAATAACATGTGCATGAAAATTCTTTAATTTCATATAAAATTTATCTATACTTATATCTATTTCATCCAAAGATATAATTCCTAGCAAATATGATGCACATACATTTCATAAGTACACATCCCCAACAAAAGGAGTAATATTTCTCTCTTCGACATGAGAACAACTTGTAGGACAAAAATTAGAGGTTCCTAGCGAAGATTAAGAGGAAACATATTCTAACATACAATTAGTAGAGGAACCAGAAGAAGAGCTAGATAATATAATTATAGAACCTTATATTAGTTTTGAGTAGTCTACAATGACAGGGGAAGGAGAAGGAGAAGTATACAATTTAAATGGTGAACTTAGGATTCGAGGTGGAAGAGGCGAGGGAGGGAATAGAGGAGGAGGTGGAGGAGGAAGTGGTAGAGGTGGTAGAGGAGAACCAAATCCTTATGGATTTCCTATTTTTGATGAAGACACCACAACCACAATGAAAAACATTTCACCCTCTATCCTCCCTAATTTACATGGTTTAAGAAATGAGGATCCAGAAAAATTTCATTTTGAGTTTAAAGTTTTATGTAGATATTATGACTACTTACTTGCAACATAGAAATTGAAATTATTTCCATCCCTCTTAAGGATGGAGCACTTAAATGGTTCATGGGACTAGGAACACATATTATTAGAACACGGGGAAAAATGAAAATTGTGTTCTTAGAAAAATATAAGGATTATTGCATGCCCCATAACCTTAAGGATGAAGTATTTAAGATGATGAAAAACGAGGATGAAAGCCTTGAAGACCTAGTTGAAATATTTTCCTATAATGTTAAAAGGGCTAGGATGCATGACTTAGATGATGAAACATTAAAAGCTCTTATGTTGAAATCCATCAGAGATGAATGGATTGATCTTCTCAACTTAATGGGAAAAGGATATGTTTCTCAACTTTCATTTGGTGAAATCTGCGATTTGTGTAAACATATTTCAAGGGGCAAGGCTAGAACTAGTAAAAATCCAAGAGACCATGTTATGCCTAGAATTAGTAAATATGTAACTAGAACATTAAGTACAGTTAAAATAGGAAATTTTCTTGATAATTTTAAAACTACATTCTTGGGAGTCTTAGTGAGAAACTAGATACTCTTAAGATACAAAACAAGCAAAAAGTTGAGAATTCTGCATTATATATTTTCTATCCCAGATCTAGGAAAAAAAATTCACTGAGAGAATGTCCCCTTGATAGAATATAATTTTTTATCATATGTGCTGAAAATCATAATACAAATGAATGCCCCTCAATATATGGTCTTAAAGTTGTTTTTCAAGATGAGGTTAGAAAAAACCGAGTTGAATCACTATGTTTTATTGCTAAAAGGCCATGGAAAAATCAACAACCAAATATGAATCAAGGTTTCAATACTCAATCATATGCACAACCACATAATAACTGGACTACACCCATGCCTTGGAAACCTTGGCCCCCACAACCCCAAAATCCAACTTGGGAACAAGGTTTAAAAAACCCTTATGCATAAATCCTTAATATCCCTAATATCCTCAATTCCAACAAGCTTATTCTTATTTTCTACACAGTATTATCCTCCTCAACCAAACCAATCCCCTCAATTCCAAAATCCAAATCAGCAAATTTCATTACCATTTCCTCAAAAATCCAATCGACTACCTGCTCAATCACTGCCAAATCCAAATAATAAAAATCAACAAGTTAGATCTAAGACCTTTTTTATCCATAATGTAGATAAATGTCTTTTGGATTAATCACATCATTAGGATTTGGTTTGTTAGATGTTTCAAACCATCTAATGTGGTTCATCCTCAGGACAAGGTGAAGAAGGAAATCAATCTCATTGAATAAATAGTAAGGATGCATCATTTCCCGGTGATAGATGTTAAAACTAGTCGTTAAAAGGGACGAGAATAAAATCGAAGGTAGGAGTGAGAAATAAATACAAAGGGATGGGAGTAAAATCAAAGAGAGGAGAGAGAAATAAAGACAAAATGCGGAAGGAATCCAACTCACGATGGAGAAATCACCTCAAGAGGGACGAAGTGCAGCTCTTACTTATCTAAATCAACAAGTTGTTTATAATGTTGAAGGTCCAAATTTCCAAGCTTGTATGATAACCCCATTAATTCTAATTGATGTTCAACTTAGATCTAGTAGGGATTTTCAAAATAAGTCACCAACTGTTTCCATTCAAGAACCTAAAGAGGATGAATTTCATGAAAAAGAGGAAAATCTTGGTCAAGAAAATACTCCTATAAAGTAAGATGTTCCTGTACAAATAAAGGATGAGCAAATAAAACAAGCTCCTATATTTCCTCTAGTAGAACAACCTTTTATTTCCTTACAGGATCCACCTTTTCCTTAAAGGCTCAAAATTGATAAAGGAATAGAAAGGAAATTGTCTTACCATACTATGATACGCTAGATGAACTTAAGAATATTTGCATCAAAATTCCTTTGCTTCAAGGTATAAAGGAAATACCAATATTTTCAAAAACTATTAAGGAGCTATACATTAGAAAACTAGGAAGGAAAAGAAAAGATGTTAAAAAGATCCAATTGGTAGGGAAAATTGTTGATATTATGATGGGGAAACCAATTGTTAAAAAATATTTACATCCATGTATCCCTATTTTAAAAATACATCTCAATGGTATTGAGATTCCAAACACTTATATTTATCTAGGAGCAACCATGAACATTATGATTAGACATACAATGGAGAAATTAAAGCTTCCTAATCTTCAAGATACTCCTACATTGTTACAATTAGTAGATAGATATATTATCAAGCCAGATGGTGTATTAGAATATGTGTCTGTTTCTTTATATTCTTGGGAATATCCTGTAGATTTCATGATTTTAACTCCCAAGAATAATTTAGGAGGCTATCCATTGATCCTTGCTAGACCTTGGCTAGCTACAACTGGTGCATTTATTAGTTGTAGATCTGGTGACATGTATATTTCTAATGGAAAATACACTAATAAATTCACATTGTATCCACTTGAAAAAACAATAACTGAAGTAGAAGTGAAATTTGGATAGACGATGATAATGAAGACTTTGATGATATGCAATCAATATTTTTTTTTTTTTTTAGAAGAAAAAAACAACAACTTTCTATTAGATAAAAAGATGTTACATAAACATGCATATAACATATGGTCCAGAGTAAAAACTCCATGGATCAAAATACATAGAATCACTCCAAAAATGTAAAACCAAAACACTGTGGGTATAACATACATCTGCACAATAATGACTGAAATAAGCTAATATAAACTAGGCCCGAAGGCCCACAAAACCCCATGAGGGATCCACATAAAGCCCCAGAATGAGAAAAAATATGCAAGGCGCATCAACAACCACCCCCGGAAAGAGGTGAAGAGACATAAAGCCAGGAACCCATATGAAGACATCAGCAGCCTCCAAACACTGGAAGCAAACGGGGACATCAGTAGCACCAGCCCAAACCCATGAACTGCATCCACAAAAAAATAGCCCCCTGTGACAAAAGAGAGAAAACAAAATGCTAACAAATTAGATATCCACCATGAAGAGGGGCTGCAATGGTCAACCAACAAAGAAAACCCCAACATGCCACATCCATAATCAGCAACAGGGAAACAGGGAGGGAGCAATTCTACCATCGATCACCGCAAGAAGCAACCTGTCGCGCCTGAAACATTGTCACCGGCATGGAAGAAGTAACTGAGAGCCTGTCGTAGAAAGAGTGAGCCGCCGAATATGTTAATTGGGCCACAGTGGCGAGGTGGCCACCGAACCTTGGAAAAGAAAACCCAAAAAAAAAACCATTGCAGAAAGAGCACGCCACATCCTAATCGGAACCAGTAAGACCAACGACGTCCACTACAAGAAGAAACCTGCTGCCGCCATCGATACTATGCCGCCAGTAAGGGATGTGTCATAGAGGATGACAAGGGGGCTGCAACAGCGAGGCGACCGCCAGACCCCTCGCGCAGGAAACCCTAACTTTTGTTCGCCCTCCCCAGAAGCAACTTTCTTACGTATTCTCCTATGCAATCAATATTTACTCTTGCACAATTAGATGAGGAAGATCAATTGATAAATTTAATGAATAATAATGATTCTTATTCATATTGTGATCAAGATCAAAATTTTCAGGAATAATGCAATATTGAATATCTATCATCTCACCAAATGGCTTTACATTCTATGAAAAAGTTTGGAAATTCTCAAGAATAAATTTTTCCAGGAAAAATATTGAACATTAATAATAACTTGGAAGAATTTCAAAAGAAGAAATTGATAAATATGTTGCAAAATCATTCCTCTACTTATGCATGGGAGTATACTTATATGAAAGGGGTTGATCCTAAAACTTGTTTGCATCGTATCAGGAAAATGTCAAACCAGTTATACAACCTCAGAGAAGGATGAATCCTAATTTGAGGGAAACTGTTGAGGAATTACAAAAGTTACTCAATGTGAATTTCATTTATTTGATATGAGATAGTCAATGGGTGTCACCTTCAGTTATTGTTCCAAATAAAAATTGGAAATGGAGTGTGTATTGACTATATGGAATTAAACAAAGCTACTTTTAAAGATCATTTTCCACTACCTTGTATAGATCAAGTATTAGATACATTAGAAGGGAATAAATATTTGTCATTTCTTGATGGTTTTAGTGTATATAGCCAATTACAACTAGAATGAGAAGATCAAGATAAAAATACTTTCACATGTCCATGGGGAACATATGCCTCTAGGGTGCTTCCCTTTGGATTATGTAATGCATCTGCCGCATTTTAGAGAGAAATTTTAAAGATACTTTTGAGGAAGCTATTGAAAATTTGGAAGAATTTATTATTATATGTAAAGAATCAAACCTTTCATTAATCCATGCAAAGTGTTTTATGATGTTCAATGAAGGGATTTTTTTAGGCCACCATATTTAAAGTGATAGAATTAAAGTGGATAAATCTAAAGTAGAAGTAATTTATAAAATTTCAATCTCTATTTGTCAAAGAGATGTTAGAAATTTTTTTGGATTTACTGGTTATTATAGAATATTCATAGAAAATTTCACAAAAATAACCTCTCCACTTTTCAAACTTCTTACAAAATATTATGAATTTGTTCGGAATTCAGACTGTCAAAAAGCATTTGAGACATTGAAACAGAAGATTAATGAAGCACAAATTTTAAGAGGACCTAATCGGTCTCTCCCATTTCACATTTCTACTGATTCTTCAGATACAAATTTAAGATTTGTGTTGGGATAAAAATATTTAACTCCTTATGGTATTTTTTATACAAGAAAAATTTTGACTGTAGCAGAGTTCAATTACACTATAACAGAAAATAAGTTTTTATATGTTGTGCATGTCATCAATAAATTTTGTCATTATATCACTGGTTATGAAACTTTCATTCACACAGATAATTATGCTATTAGGTATTTAATGAACAAGCCAATTACTAGTGGTAGAATTACAAGATGGATATTATTATTACAATAATTCAACATTACTATTCTTGATAGACCAGGAAAATAAAATATAGTTGTTGATTTTATTTCTAGAATGTAGAATAATAATGGTGATGTTCTTTTAAAATATGATTTTGCTAATGAATATCTTTTTGCAATATCTTCTAAAACACCTTGGTTTGCAGATATTTCCAATTATTTATCTATAGGAAAATTACCTCCACAACTATCATTTAGAGAAAATAAAATGGTATCAAAACCAGGGCACATTATTCTTGGATACATGGAGAATTGTACAAAATTTGACTTGATATGATCATCATAAGGCGTGTTTGAGAAGATGAGGCACCAAAAATATTGAAATCTTGTCATGATGAGAAATGGGGATGACATTTTCTTGACAGAGGAATTTCTTAAATGATCCTTCTTTTGGGATATTATTGGCCATATATTTTTAAGGATGCCAAAGAATATGTCAAAATATGTGATATTTTTGAAAGAATGGGGAAGCCTATTCCATCATATGAAATGCATCTACAACCATAGGTACTTGTAGAGCCTTTTGAAAAACAGGCCCTAGATCTTGTTGGGCCAATAAATCCTCCATCTAAACAAAAAAGGTATATTTTTTGTACAGATTATGTTACAAAATGGGTAGAAGCTAAACCTCTTTTATTTGCAACTGAAAATGTTGTAGTTACATTTATTTTTGAGGATATATTTACTTCTTTTGGTGTTCCAAGGGAAATTGTAATAGATCAAGGTACTAAATTCACATCCAAGTTGGTGCAAAATATCATGGAGAAATATAAAATCAACCATCAGAAGTTTTTTCCATGTCATCGACAATCCAATGGATGGGTGGAAAACACCAACAAGGTACTTGAAGTAATTCTAACCAAGATTGTGCATTTTCATAGAAAATATTGGGCATAAAAGCTTCTAAAAGCACTATGGGCATATCGAACCACATGGAGAAATACAACTAGACATACTCCTTAAGAGCTTATCTATGGGAAGAAAATTTTTCTTCCAATTGAGTTCCAAGTGGAGACCTTTAGAATAGCTATTAAATTTGGCCTTGATCTATCAGAAGCTCCGGAGCAAAGACTAGCACAATTGAATGAGCTAGATGAAATCTGAAAAGATGTTATCTTAAGAACCAGCATAGTACTACAACAAATATGAAGATGGCATGACATATTTAGCAAAACAAAAAAGTTCAAGCCAAGTGACTAGGCTCTGCTTTTTTACTCTAAATTCAAATATTTTCAAGGAAAGTTTCAAAATTATTAGCTTGGTCCTTATGAGATAGATATTGTTTATGAAAATGGAGTAGTCAATATCAAAACTATCAATGATGAACATGTTACCTTCATTGTTAATGGTCATGGATTAATATTTTATAATAAACCACTAACAAAGGAAGAGTTTTTCAAACATCTGCAAGAAAATTATGTATTCAAGTTGGTTAAGAAAGGATATTCTTCTCCCCATTCTCCAAATTTGTTCTAATTCATTTTATATTTAATATATATATATATATATATATATATATATATAAGCATGAAACCAAAAATTTTGGCATGCTTATACATAAAACCTAAACCGAAAAGCAAGAATTCTTGGAAGTTTAGGTTTTCATAATTCTCTTATCTTTTCCCTGTTTATTTTTATCCATATTTTTCTAATAATTTTACAGGTGGAAAGTAACAGTTCTGAATACCAACCTTCTTCACTGACAATCAAAGAATCAACAAGAATAATGAATATTCTTTTGATCGAACAACAAATCTCAAGGAATAAGCAATAATGGAATTAATGTCATTCTGCAGCCAATATTCAATTCCGCAACTGAGTCCAATTTGAACAGACAAAAAAAAATAAACATTTCACATTTATAAAATATACAAAAAAGGAATATCATAATGAGGTATGTAGAATATTAAATAATTTTCATACAAGAGAATTATATTTTAATTCATTGGAAGATTTCCTTAAAATATTGGGTTATAAAAGACCTTATAAACTTCTTAAATATTATGTTCCACTACAATAACCATTAGAGACTCATTCCATCATCATTACTTAACCTATCACATCAAATCTATTTGAAATTGCATAAATATTATCGATCATATGAAAGCAGATCTTAAATTTGTGAGTAATCATGTGAAAAGGTTTAGTCCTATCATAAATTAAAAACCTCGCGAGCACTCCACTCCATTATCATTCCATTCCAGATCACACGCTATTCAGTTTTCTCACCTCCATCACCTATGTAAAAAATAAACAGTTCATGATTGAGACTTCTCTCCACCACGGGTATCATCATCCGATCAAAACCTAATGGAGTCAAGTTTCTTCAAGCATACCCATGAGTCAAATAACAATTGCAGAAATTAAGGTAGATCGTCTTATTTGAAAAAATTGATGGACATGAGACATAGGAGAATAAAGATTTTTCTCGAGATTTTGATGGGGTTGAGGAAGAAATTGGAAACATTAAGCTTATATTGATAGATTCCATCATGGCAGAAGCTATGAAATTTCCTAGAAATGGAGAGAGTTGGTTTAACAGAAAAAAAAATCAAAGAGAGAGACTGGGTAAAATTCCTCAAAGATCCAACTATGGAAATTTCTAACTTTAAAAAAGGAATTATGGTTACAACATTGAAATGAAAATGAAGGAATTTACTATTGATCATTCATAAGTTTTTAACGTGTGAAGGGAGGTTTAGAACCATGTTCTTCTATCATGCTCGACTTATGATGCATTTTATTGATGGAAATGAAATCAATTTATCATATTTCTTGCTTGGTAGACTTAGAAAGATGACCTATAATGTGCAAAGAGAATTGAAATCCCTTGATAATTTCCTTTATCATCATGGACTTAATAAAATCCTCATAGAAGCACACTTAGAAGCGAAGGGAGATAATCGGAAATATTTTCTAGTTCGCATCTGCTTTTTACAACCTCGGGAGGAAGAAACAAGTAAAAGGGTTAAAATAAGTCGATGCAGGTCATTCCCAAACTCTAACCCCGAAGAAAAAAATTAAAAGGAAAAGTTAGGGCATAATGAAGTAAAGGAAATAGAATACCCACTTGAAGATGACACTCCTCTTACTCAATATTTGGAAAATATAAACATAAAAATGGAAAACAAAATGTTAGAAGAAAGAAATCCAACTCAAGTACTGAAATCCCATAAGAAAATGAAGGCCCATAAAAGAGGAAATGAGTACAAACTAGTAAAAGGATGAAAATCTAGAACATGGAATAATCATGAATGAAACTGAGAAGAAGCAAGAGAATTTCCAAACTTTCAAATGTATAATCTCCATAACTCGTCGATCTCTAAGAAGAAGGTTATAGGACATCACCTCAAACATTGATCTCGAGAAGGAAGACACTAGACATTGATCCAATACAACAATAAATATATGATTATGTGGAATCTCTAGAATGGAGAGCGAAACAAAAGATAAGATTATCTTCTCAAAATCAAGAGAATGCATTTGATGAAACCCGTTTTTCAGATCATACTCCCGAAAAAGAACATAGAATTGAGGACGCTCTGAAGCAAGATATATATGAGTTGGAATTTATTAATAAACATCTTACATATGAACAAGAAGAAAAAAGATACAAAATGAAATATCAAGAACTATTGGCTTGAGGGGTTCTGACCCAAGCTCAAAGTTTATCGCGCAACCAACAAACCCTCCAACTATTGGCCCTTTAGGAAATGACCTACTTGTGCAAATCAAAGTCTCACCTGAAGCAATATGTGGGGGTGATGGAAACAGGTTTCTGCACCCCGAGGAAGAAAATAATTTGGTAGCCCTAAACAGGTTGATTGCAGAACTTATGAAGATCGGAAACAAATGCGCACAAATACAGAACAATACTTATCAATTCGTCTAGTCGCAGACATAGATGATGCATAAACAGATGGATCATAGATCAAATTCGTCGCAGATATATAAGAACATAACCAGATCTATGTAATGCACAATAACTTAAGCAGATGTATTCATGTGTTCAACCATCAACATATATTCATGCATAAAGACCAGTTCTACTCATGCATATATAATTAAGCATAATATAAGTGATCTCAAAGAAGAAATAGTAAATAGATAACACAATGCTTCGCCAAAACCAGCCTTTGTATTAGATTCCAATAGTTTAGTACAAATATACTTTCCCTTACAATTACCCTTCCATGCACATAGCCAACGGAGTCCACACATAACCAGGACTAGGTTTCCGTGCACACAGCCAGCAGGAGCCTTTCTACCCAAAACCCAGACTTACGAAGTGTATCATAAACACTTAAAACACTTTCTTACATCAAAACATTAAAGACCTCTTACTGAGACTCGATCTATCTATTTATATCCATCTTAGCCTGCAGATACTATGGTCTCAAACCATGGTTTGAGGCCCACATTTTACCCTTAAAACCCTTTTACATAAAAGAGGGACTTCGACCTGCCCCAAAACCCCTTGAATTTTTCGTGCAACACGCATATGAAAAATGTATACAAAAAGATACTCAAAAATTCACCCTAGGGGACCCTGCTCCAACAGGACGTTGACACAAACATGTGACTTGTCCCAAGTCACTGTGGGGTCTGCTCCTTCATCTTGGCTTGGAGTGCAGTGACAGGATATTTCAGTGGAAGTACCATGTCCAGAATTTGAGAACCATATCCTTGGGCTTCAATGACCAATTTCTCTGTAGTGGGCCCTTCAGTGTCCAAATAAATTCTTCTCTATGTTTGTTGAATGGCCTTCACCATACCATCCAATGTTTGCAAGAGCTGTAGAGCCTCCTTAGCCCACAGTTTCATTCTTGCCTCAAGCAATTGTTCTCTTTGCTGTAGGAGGATCCACTGGCGCAACAGGATCCTCTCTGAGGTGCATAGCTGTCATTCTTGGAGGAATCATGTAACCCAGACGCCTACGGTGGAACTCCTCCTCAAATCTCAGATCCAGGCCAGACATAGACATTGAATAAACTGCAGAAATCAGAGAGCTCAAGATCTCCAATTCACACAGAAAACAAAGGGAACTATTGCGACCCCATAGGTCATATTTATAGTTTTATGTGTCCTCAATGACCACTTATGCATTAATGTGTCTCCATAAATGAAAAAACGGTCCCAAATCTAGAAAAATCCCCTCATTAAATGCAACCCAAACGCTCCCTTAAACAGTAATAAAGTTGTCTTTTCCAGATTTACTGTTCCAACGGCTAGATTTTGGCACTTCTATGACTCAATCAACATCCTCGCACAACTACCACACGCATGTCACACCTTCCTACGCATCCACCATCCTTTTTGTGTAGATCCAATTCTCCAACCATATAGTCATCTGGTGTGCACAAGGTCATCCCTATATGGCTTCAATCAGCTTCCACTGACATACCCGGGAAGATATTCTCCACTCAGTGTGGCTAGGCATATTGCATCTCCATCAGTGATGTACTTAACAATGTATGGCCCTAGCCAATGCATCTTCAACTTCCCTGGGTGGCGTGCAAAATTGTTGTCATACAACAAGACCAAATCATCTTCCTTAAACGCCTTTTTCCTGATGTGCCTATCATGCCATGCCTTTTCATGTGCCTTATGAACTTGATGGTGATAATTGGCAATAAATATATCTTCTTGAAGAGTGACCAACTACGATAATCGTTCCTTTATAACATTTTTTTCTGCCATATTCGTGAATGTTGCAATGTGCAAACTGGGAAAAATGTGTTCCATTGGCAACATAGCTTCTTTCCCATCATGCCATCCTGAATGGTGTCTTACCAGTTAAATTTTTACATGTCGTTCAATATTGCTAGAGGACTGTAGGTATGTGCTCATCCCAATCATTCCGGTTGGCATTGCACACCTTGGTAAGCGCAGCCTCCAATATCTTGTTGAAAGATTCCACCACACCATTTTCATGTGGGTGATAGGGAGTGATATTTTGATGATGAATCTATAATTTTTCTATCAATGCTTCAATGGATTCAATTACAAAGTGTGTACCCTGATCACTTATTAGAAACTTAGGACATTCGAAGTGAGTCAAAATATTCTCAAATATGAACAATGCCATTGTATATGCAGTACAATCCTTCATAAGCTTAGCTTTAGCCCATCTGGTTACATAGTCAATCGTAGTGATTATGTAACGTGCACCACTCGTCTTGCCTAGGGGGTTAATAGGTTAAGCAAATTCTATGTCCCATTTCTCAAAGGATTGTAGTTCCATCTGTGGATACCTTGAAAAACCATCTGTGAATGAGTAAGCTTCTTGTCCTCTAAAATTTTCCAGGATCTCATCATAGAATGGAGTTGGCCCATGGATCATGCACACAAGCATCATTCAAATTGCACATATCTACACAGATCCTAATCTCTCCTTTTGTCTTCTTGTCTTGCACTACCATGGGACTCACCCAATCAGACTTTTCTACTAGCTCTATGATGCCTCCATCCACCATCTTATCCAACTCTTATTTTACCTTCTTCTTATATTTTGGATTCAATATGTATGGGCCCTGCTTCACTACGCGTGCATCAGGTTTCAAAGCGATCTTCATGACTCCAAGCTCTCCAATTATTCCTTTCAATCCTGAGAACTTTGTAGGGAATAATTCATGATACTCCGTCGACAGCCCAGCAACTTTTTCGACTATGTCATCGTCCCAATAGTCTCCAATATTTTCCAAATTTTCTTGCTCTTCAGATCCAGTATTCACCTCTTGAATCTTTAGAGGTTTTGTAGCATCTAGGGAATGGATTAAGGGCCCAACCACTGCGCGTTGCCCCTCAGATTCTACAATCATGATATTCCTTGGATCTTCTTCTTTTTCTTCAACCATCAGGTTTCTGTAATTCGTAATATCCTTCGTCAACGCATCCCATGTTGGCAAAGCGCGCTCTACCATTGGCTTCGTTGTATCAAAGATAAATTCTTGAATGTTATGCAAAGCTTTACCAATCTTGTCAAACCCACTCTCAAATCTGAATTTTAGAATGAAACTCTCCGTCAGTGCATACCATTCACTAGTAACTCGACGTAGTTCCGTCTCCAAATACCAATCAGTAGGTACCTTCGCCAATGTATTAATGAACATCTTGACCCATTCAGGTCTTGGTTCTATACCCCATACTTCATTCCATTTAGCCAAATGTCTACGTGGATAATCCTTTCTAGAGTATACTTCTTCCATTATGATAGTTGCAAATTCAAAGCGTAACCTCATCATGTGCGTGCATTCATCCCAGTTTCCAATGTTTTCTTTATGAGTCTCCCACTATCGTGCTAGAGTAGCATGCAGTCTGAGATAAAAAGCATGGAATCTCTGTCCTTCTATGATATTTCTTTCAAGCTCTCCTAAAAACATGTTTACATCAGTTAAACCATAATAATGTTATAATTCATGTACCTCAGATTTTATACATCGAAGAGATGTCGTCACTCGATTACAACACAGCATAGATACTTCATGCAATCGATTCTTCTAGTTTTCCAATTCTTCATCAGAATCTGAGAAGCAAAAGTTGTCCTTTTCCCAATTAATATTTCCATCAGCTGATGGGTTGATCGAATCTACCTCGAGCAGGCTCAAATTATATATTTGGTCAATATCATCATCAACGCGCACAAGTTTTGTGTATCTTTGTCCTTCTACAAGGTCTAGGGGGATAATGACTCTGGTTCCATTACTTTCAAACTCCATTCTTTGCTTCTGCAGGTTTATGACACCATCCATATCAATAGCCAGTCTAATCCCAACAAAGCAGGATAAGGATCTGTATCATCCACAATTTGTATAACTTTGAAATCTGCAAGTACCTTAACACCTTCAATACTAACTACGACCTACGACAACCTTCCTAATGGAATGATTTTCTGTTGATTTTCCATGTGCAATTGGATGGTAGACCATTTCAACTTGGGTTCTCCCATGCGCTTCCAAGTTTGCTTAGGTAGGACATTTGCATCGGACCCCAAATCTAGGATAACCTGATCCATTTCATAAGCACCGATCTGTGCGGTCATACACATTTCTCTCCTCATCGTCTTCTTATTCTTATAGATTTTGTTGACAAATTTATATTTTATCAGCGGTTGTTCCTTTTTTTGCGCAGTTATCTATAAGGGCCTAAAGGTTATCTACTGCCTTTTTGTTGTGCAGTAACTTAATGTAATCTTAAAAAAATTGCTTGATTTCTTCATCTACCCCTGACTAATTCATGGGTCTACATGATGTTTATGTGCTTCCCTCTGCAAACTCCTTTCGCGCTTCAACAAAAGTCTCATTTCTGCGCTGCAAAAAAAATCCATATTTGTTCTTTGGTGCCTTTTGACTCCAAAGGTTAGTCCAACTTCTCTCCCTTATCTTCATTAGTGGCTGCACCGCTCCTAGTGACCACATTCACACTAGGATCTTCCTCGCAGTTTTCTTCTCTGACCATCTAAAGATTCTGCATCAAATTCTGTGTCTTCTTCCCCTGCATTTTAGCAATTACAACAGGGTGATCTTATATTACGTGGTAAAACTGTCTACAACACCTGCATGACTGTCGCGGTGGATTTGGACAGTGACACACATAGTGACCAACATCTCTGCAATTGCAAATAACCTTCCCCCTTCCTCGACTAGTTGATCCACCTCCTCTTCCTCTTCCTCCACTCTAAAATCCACCATGCCTAGAGGGGGATGATCGTGAGGTAGGTTCGTCCTACATTCTATATATTTCATCTTTGTTTAAAATCATATCATATGTTCGACAGTGTTGCTCATCATGTCCCAGAGATGAAAAGGATCTACAAAAAAGTTGCTTCAGCTTAGGTTGATATTTTCTGACCCTTGGACAAAAATTTGTTTCATGCAAACCCACAACTTGACAGAATGTGCACCATATTGGCCCAGTTGGGCTCTTCAGCAGGCTAGGTCCTCCAGCTTTAGATAATTATTGAAGACAGGACATTGATCCTTATGATTCCCAACATATTTACATTTTATGCACCAAACCTCTGCGCATACCTCCTTGCCCTTATCTTTGCGCAGATTTTGAATCTCCAAATGCATCGCTTCTAACTGACTCTGAATCTGCAGAGTTCCAAGCACAATAGGTGTGGGGTAGCTTCTAAATTCATAACAATCTCCACATCCTCAGCCTATGTGGAAATATTTGTTTGACCCAAGGGTTGGCATAGATGTGGGAGCAGCATAGTAATAAACCACTCCTTGTGTTCGGTATCATCGATAGTGAATCCATGATCTCTGATAGTGCGCTTCAACTTCTGATCTGCCTCGTACATAGATTCATTTATGTCCTAGTGAATCTCTTTAATTTATGTAACCAACTGTGCATATGATTCAGGCTTCTTGAATTGTTCTTTTAGGGAATATTTCACTTCATCCAGAGTGGCATTAGGGTTTTCTTGGACATATATGATAGACCAATCCAACGGGTGATCTTGGAAAGCAATATCTAACTATGATTTCTTAATATAATTATTATTAACCTGTTGATATCTCCGTACATCATTAGTCACAAACCAAAAGTGCTCAGTATCTTCATTCCCAATACCTCTGAAATTATGTAGCTTCATCGATGCGACCATATCTGCGCTTGGGGGAGGTGGAGGTGGAGATGGAGTGTGCAGTGGGGTGGGTGCTTTGTGAGATGAGTGTGGAAGTGAAGTAGATGGGATCTGAAATATGGTCAAGGGTATTTTATTGTTCTGATTTGATGAAACTTCTTCTCATGATACTTCCTCTTCTTCAGAGTGTGCAGATTCACTAAAGCTACTAGTCTCTGGTTCACTCTCACTATCATATCTACGCTTGAGAGGATTATAAATAAATCCTTTTTCTCGTTCTGCATGGTAAATTATTCCATTGCTCATAGTCGGGCCTCTTCGGTACATTCACGCAATATGTTGGTATAGAAAGCCTTGTTCACATAATAGCATCTTCAACAATAACTTCAAAGAGTGCATGAACTTACCTCTAGGACCCTTGAAAAATATTATTTCTTCTTTAGAGTATGACACAAATTGATCAATGAAAATTTAGTTACAAATCCTCCCAAGACACGCTCGATCCAATGATCTATCACGCAGGTGATCTTATTTTCTGTCTTTTCTAATTACTGAATTAATTCAGGATTCCACTAAGTGACTGCGTCATCCTTTGCACAAGTATTGAATTCAATCAATCACGACAACCAATCATGTAGCTCAGTTGCAAAGGAACACAAGAATATATCGTGAACTTATGTATAGATGTACTTCTAAACCCACTTTTCAGGTGATATCTTAGAACTTCGATTCTCTTAGATTATGAATTTAAGGATCTTTCTATTCAACCAATCTTTCAATTCTTCTACGTAGGGTGCCACAAATCAAATATCCCTAAAAATGATCCTGATCCCGACAACGGAACCATTTGTTGGCTTGAAGGGTCGTGACCCAGGTTCACAGTTTATTGTGCAACCAAAAAACCCTCCAACTAGTGTCCCTTTCGATAATGACCTGCTTGCGCAGATCAAAGTCTCACCCGAAGTAGTATGGGGGGGGTGCTGGAACCAGGTTTCCACACCCTGGGCAAGAAAATAATGTGGTGGATCTAAATAGGTTGATTGCAGAACTTATGCAGATCGGAAACAAATGCGTGCAAATACAAAACAATACTTATCAGATCGGCTAGTCGCAAACACAAATAATGCATAAATATATGAATCACAGATTAATTTTGTTGTAGATAAATCAGAATAGAACCAGATATATGTAATGCACAATAACTTAAGCAGATGTATTCATGTGTTCCACTATCAATATATATTCGTGCATAAAGAACAGTTCTACTCATGCAGATATAATTAAGCATAACAAAAATAAGTGATAACAAAGTAGAAACAGTAAACGGATAACACAATGTTTTTCCAAAACCAGTCTTTGTATTAGATTCCAAAATTTTAGTACAAACATAATTTTCCCTTACAATTACCCTTTCGCGCACACAGCCAGGACTAGGTCTTCGCAGACACATCCATCAGGAGCCTTTCCACCCAAAATCCAGACTTACGAATGTATCAGAGATGCATAAAACACTTGCCTACATCAAAACATGAATGACCTCTTACTTAGACTCGATCTATCTATTTATATCCATCTTAGCGCGCAGATAATATGGTCTCAAACCATGGTTTGAGGCCCACGGTTTACCCTTATAACTCTTTTATGTAAAAGAGGGACTTTGACCCGCCCCAAAGCCCCTTGACCTTTCTGCGCAGCGCACATATGCAAAATATATAAAAAAAAAATATACTCAAAATGCACCCCGAGGGACCTCCTCCAACAATAACTCATAATGGTAATATACTTTTTAATTATGCCACTGGTACAAAAAATAAGAAGCTCAAAGCAAACAATAGATTCCTTAAAAACATAATTAGGGGATTGCAGAGTAAAATCCTAATGAAGAAACTAAGGGTAATATTCAACATCAAAAAGAGAAAGAAAAGAACTACTCAGAATATGCTTGCACAAGCTTCTCATTTCATGCACTGAAGAAGTAGAAGGAACCAATTTTGTTTTTTTTTATGCATGAGGACATGCAAGACCTTTGGTGTGGGCGAATGTTGAAGTCTGAAATTGTTTTCTTTTTTCCTATTCTTTTTCCCTCTACTTTACCCTTTTGTGACCATCTTGATGCAGTTTCAGCCTAATCAAGGTCATCACAAAAATACTCAAGCGTATAAAAGGTATTAATCATCCATGTTTTAAAATCTATTGTTTCTTTGTGAATATAATTAGTATTGATTCAGGTGGCTCCACAGCGGACCCGCCCACTAGCCAATATGTTTTTAAACACAATATTAACCAAAATGTGGAGGGGTAGGATTTGACCCCCCGACCCCTCCTCCATTTTTTTATCTTGCCACTACGCAAGCAGAGGTGCCTCATGCACTCCACCCTCTTCCGGGTATAAAAACCTCTCATTTCCATAGTGTGGCCAGAAATATCTGAGCAGTGCAGCGGAACCACGAGTGGGAAGAAGGGGGGAACCATGCCCAAGGAATCTTGAGGGGCATCAGAAAGATTCCCTGGGGTGCAGAACTTACTAGTGTTAGTTTTGGACAAAATTTATGTTTTTTTTACACCTCTCAGTGACAGGAACTCAAAAATGACATCTGTTTCTACATCAGAGCTCTCCATTTTTCAACCACTTTCCAACTTGGAGGTATAATGGTGTTTTACGTAATTTTCCTTGTACTTCTTCTTTTTCTTGCCACTTAATGAATGAAGGCCTCCCCACTGTTGAGCAAGGCCCAGAGACGTAGTCCAAATTGGAAGAACTCCATTATCAACTCTTGTTGTCATCTTTTCATGCTTTCATGTTCCTCCTCTCTTCTTTCATGTGAAATTTAAGTTTAATGGTTAACATGTCATGTTTCATGTAATCATTTCTACATCTACAAGAAAAAGATCTTGGATCAAGTGGTATAGAGCAGGTATTTGTTAGATGTAAATTGCGTGATTGTATGCTAACCAGAAACAAGCTCCAAAGAGGTGAAGGGAAACTTAATTCCATCGATCCCGAAGAAGGGCATGCATGTCGAAAGAAGAACATGGCAGATGACGATGCTTGTCATGAGGAGGAGAAAAACTATCGCAAGGCCTTCTATACAGTGGCAGATAAGGTTAACAAGCTGTTTTTGAGACTCGAGAAGACCGTGAAAGTGAAGGAGAATGGCCCAGAAGGACAAGGTTCAGTGCATGGCGATGGTGGAGAAGAACCCCCTCCTTCTCCTTCCACAAGTGAAAGTTCTTATTCTTCTCCTCGTCGTTCTCGTAGAGGTCCAAGAAAATCATCTAAGAAACCTTTCTTTAAATTAGATGTTAAGTTTGATCTTCCCATGTATAATGGTGAAATTAATGCAAAAAAACTCAACAACTGGATTAGGAAGATTGAAGTCTAATGCAAGATTCAGCAAATCAAGGAGGACAAAGAAAATATCCAGTTGGCTTCTCTTCGGCTGAATGGCACCTCTCTTTTCTGGTGGGAGAGAAAATTGCGAGGCGGTAGGAATTTGGGTAACCTCCTTTCCTTATGGTCAAAATTTATTTCTGCATTAAAATATCAATTCTATCCCTTGGGTTATAAGAAAAAAGCCTTAATGGAATGGCAGTATTTAAGGCAAGGAAAAGGCCAAAATGTGCAAAGTTTCACTGAAGAATTTAGAAAAAAAGAATTGAATTTGGGCATTTCACTAGAGTCACCTGAAGTTGTAACTAAGTATATTGGTTCCTTACATGGTTACATAAGGCATTCATTATTATTTTTTGAGCCTACTACCATCGATGGGGCCAATGTGAAGGCCATGCATCTAGAAAGCAGGGGGGCGCATGAACAAAATGACCACCCAAAAAGAGTCGGAACAACTAAGAGAAGAGGAGAAAAGCCCTCTTATACACATTGTGAGAAAGAGGGACATGACAAAGAAATTTACTGGAAACTACACCCTGAGTTGACTCAGAACTAAGAGGAATGAAAAAATGGGGAAGCAGAAGATAGCTACCACCATGTAGAAAAACCAAGATTCTGAATCAGAGGAAGATGAGAAGGTCATAGTTGTAGGATTTGCACGAGGTAGACCAATTGACCTGGGGGTTCAATTCTAGCGATGAAATGAAGCTTGCAACTCTTGGAATTGTAGCATGGGTACCCATAGACTTTGGTTCCGATTTAGGCGATGAGACAAAAATTTCAACAAACACTGTACCAAAGATGAAGAGGACACCCAATGCGGCTTGGCTCCAATAACTTGAGGAGATCAACCGAAGCATCCAAGAAAAGAATAATGAGCTAAGGTGACCCCTACAAGAAGCATAGGAGGAGAAAAAAATGTTGTTGCACCAGTTACAAGCTAAGGACGAGGCCTTGGAAAAATTGCAACCTAACCAACCTGAGGTAAAAAGAAACTCTTCAATTTCATGTACTTTTCATGATGATAATTTCATTGTTTTTGAAAAACATACCAGAGGAATCAGGTCCAAACAGTTGAAGAAAATGGGATATCAGGGGAAGGGCCTCAACGTTAATAGCCAATGCATCGTAAACCCCATCAAATTAGAGGAATTTCCCTGTCATGCAGGACTTGGATATGTCAGGAGAGAGGTTGGGGAAAGCTCCAAAACTACTAGTGACCAGCCAATGATAGATGATGAGACCACTTCCTCACATTCTAGCGATAGTGAGGGTTCCATGAACACTTATCATAGAAACACCAAGGGAAAGTGCTCCAAGGCGATCCAAAAATTTTGGAGGAGCAAGAATCATTGTATTTATTGCAACGAGGTGGGACACCAACAAGCCATGTGCCAGATAATCCAATCCCAAAAGCATCAATAGAGAAACCGACAGGTGAAAATTTTCAAAAAATGAATCCACCAAATTCATGGTTTTTTGATATGTAGTAGCTTGTTGTGGCCACAATTTGTAAATCATGCATTACAAATAAATGTAAAAGTGGTGATGTGTTTTCCATCGCTTCCTAAAGCAACGGTGATGTTTGGCCTCCATGTGTAGTTTGGGTATTGATTCTATTATGTAATCCTTGACCAAAGAGTGTGTGTTATAAACTCTTGGCCAATGTGGGGTTGATTGAGTCATGTATGGTTTGTATATGATTGTAAGGGATGTACTAGATTTACGTGCAGGAGATTGAAAGTGTGATTTGGCGAGGACACAAGTAGTGTGTTGGATGTGTTATTTCTTTTGGTGGATCAAAATCTCCTCAGTGGGGAGGATTGATCCAGGTGACTCCATACACCCTAAGGAGACCAAGAGGGTTGATGATAGGTCAAAATTCAAAGTGTTTGGATGCCTCTCAAACCATGTTCAGGTTGAATTACTCGTCGCCCTCATTCTAATGGTGTGAATGGATCTCTAATTCGATCCTGCATGAAGTTAGAGCGAGTCAAATTTTTGGGAAAATTTGGGCAGTGGACCAAGTTTAAGCATCCCACAAATTCACCGTCAACCAGCAGGGAACTTAGCCCTTGAAAATGGGTGAAATTGTGGCCTCTTTAATTTGCCCAATAACTCTTATTTTCGTTAAAAAAAAACACACACTATTTTTTTTAATAATATATATATATATATTAAAAAAATAGGGATGGCAGGCCATGACCCCCGCCACCCCCATCGGACCCATGTCACAGCAAAATTTTTAAAAAAATCATTATGGTTTGGCAGGTTATGACCCCCGCTGAACCCCACGGGAACCCACCATAACACCCTTGATTCAACACTCGTATTTAAAACAAAACAGTTGGGGCCACGATTGGGTTGGGCCGCGTGGATTGGACCTACCCATCGGCCAATACATTTTTAAACTCAATATTAACCAAAATTCGGAGGGGTGTGACTTGACCCCCCTGACCCCTCCTCCATTTTTGGATCTTTCCACTACGCCAACGAAGGTGCCTTGTGCACTTTTCCCTTTTCTGGGCATAAAAACCTCTCATTTCCACAGTGCACCCAGGCAGATCTAAGCATTGGAGCGGAACCATGAGCGGGCAGAAGGGGGGAACCATGCACATGGAATCTTGAGGGGCATCAGAAATATTCCCTGTGGTGCAGAACTTACCAGTGTCAGTTTTAGACAAACTTTATGTCATTTTTACACCTCTCGGCAACAATAACTCAATGGTGACATATGTTTCTGCATCATATCTCTCCATTCTTCGGCCACTTTCCAGCTTGGATGTATAAGGGTTGTTTATGTAATTTTACTTATACTTTTTCTTCTTCCTGCCACTTAATGAATAAAGGCCTCCCCATTGTTGAGCAGAGCCCGGAGACGTAGTCCAAATTGGACGAACTCCATTATCATCTCTTATTTTCATCTTTTCATGCTTTAATGTTCTTCCTCTCTTCTTTCATGTGCACTTTAAGTTTTATGGTTAACATGACATGTTTCATGTAATCATTTATACATCTACAAGAAAAATATCTTGGACCAAGTGGTATCAGAGCGGGTCTTTGTTAGATGTGAATTGCGTGATTGTATGCTAACTAGAAATAGGCTCCAAAGAGGCGAAGGGAAACTTAAGTCCTTCGATACTGAAGCAGGGCATGCACGTCGAAGGAGGAACATGGAAGATGACAATGCTCATCATGAGGAGGAGAAAAACTATCACAAGGCCTTCTATACAATGAAAGATAAGGTTGACAAGTTGTTTTCGAGACTTGAGAAGACCATGAAAGTAGAGGAGAATGGCCCAGAAGGACAAGGTTCAATGCATGGCGATGATGGAGAAGAATCACCTCCTTCTCCTTCCACAAGTGAAAGTTCTTCTTCTTCTCCTCATCATTGTCGTAGAGGTCCAAGAAATGCATCTAAGAAACCTTTCTTTAAATTAGATGTTAAGTTTGATCTTCACATGTATAATGGTGGAAGTAATCCATAAAAATTCAACAAATGGAGTAGGTAGATTGAAGTCTATTGCAGGATTCAGCAGATCGAAGAGGCGAGGGAAAGATCCAGTTGGCTTCTCTTCGAATGAATAGCACCACTCTTGTTTGGTGGGAGAGAAAATTGCGAGGCAGTACGAATTTGGGTAATCTCCTTTCTTCATGGTCCAATTTTATTTCTGCATTAAAATATCAATTCTATCCCTTGGGTTATAAGAAAAAATCCTTAATGGAATGGCAATATTTAAGGCAAGGCAAAGGCCAAAATGTGCAAAGTTCTACTGAAGAGTTTAGAAAACAAGATTTTAATTTGGGCATTTCCCTAGAGTCACCCGAAGTTGTAACTAAGTATATTGATTCCTTATATGTTCACATAAGACATTCATTATTATTGTTTGAGACTACTACCATCGATGGGGCCAGTGGGAAGGCCATGTATTTAGAAAGCGGGGGGGCACATGAACAAAATGACCACCCAAAAAGAGCCACAAAAACCAAGAGAAGAGGACCAAAGACCTCTTGTACACATTGTGAGAGTGAGGGACATGACAAAGAAAATTGTTGGAAACTGCACCCTAACTTGACACCTAAGAGGAGTGACAAAATGGGGAAGTAGAAGACAGATACCACCGTGAAACATAACCAATATTCCGAATCAGAGGAAGATGAGAAGGTCATAGCTGCAGGATTTGCACGAGGTAGGCCAATTGACCTGGGGTTCGATTCCGGTGATGAAATGAATCTTGCAGCTCTTGGGATTGCAACAAGGGAACCCATAGACTTGGGTTTTGATTCAGGCGATGAAACAAAAATTTCAAATGAAATTATACCAAATATGAAGAGGACACCCAATGCAGCATGGCTCCAAGAACTTGAGGAGATCAACCAAAGCATCCAAGTAGAGAATACTGGCTAAGGAGACTCCTAAAGGAAGCAGAGGAGGAAAAACAAAGGTTGATACACCAGTTACAAGCTAAGGACTAGGCCTTGGAAAAATTGCAACATAACCAACTTGAGGTGAAAAGAAACTCTTCAAATGGCCTCATTAAGGGAGAAAAAAAAATTGAAGGATCCTCAAACTAAAGGTCCTGGAAGAAGAGAATTGACCTCATCCTTGAAAATAATAAGGTATTGGACTTGGTCAAAAGAAAAGTAAAGAAGCCAATAGAGGATTCCAGTGATGGTGACAAATTCAAATACAGGGAGTTAGAATTGATAGCCATGACTCTAATGGTAGAAGGAAGAAAGGACAATGTTGTCCCATTCATAGCCAACGTCGACCGTGCTCAGGAAATGTACGAACCCTTGTCAAAGTTATTCACTATTAAGAACATTTTTCAAGTAGCTACTTTGAAGAAAGAGCTAAGAACTACAAAGATTATCAAAGAATACATAGTGGCCTTATTCTTTGTGAAGATAGCAAGAATCAAGGATGAAATTTTGGCCAATGATGAAATTGTTCCAGATAGAGAACTCATGATCACTTCCCTATTAGGATAATCTCCACCTACTTGGGGTGCATTTTTTGCAGGACTTAACAATTCGAAGCAATCTCCCACCTTTGAATAACTATGGACTACCTATAGTGAGGAATAATTAAGGATCTCATTACTTTCCAATTCTGAAGGAGTATCAAATGCCTACATTTCTCAACATAAAGGAAAGAAATCAAAAGTATCGAGGAAGAAAGTTGACATGTCTAAGGTAGAATGCTATCAATTCCATAAGAAGGGCCACTATAGGAGTGATTGTCCCGACAATCCGAGAAACAAGAAGAGAGAAAGATATCAAACCAACATTGTTGAAGAAGGAGACCCAAATAAAGTCAAGCCCAAAGAAATTGACATTAAGGACTTACACTACTAAGTCCTTTTCTTGTATATTTAGGTATCTTATTTCATATTTTTTATGTTTTAGAATTTATAGGTTTCTAACATTATTTTGGAGAATAAATTTTATTGTTTTTATAAGTTTATAGGTATCCCTCAATACTTGGAGGGAGCCCTCAACTACTCCCAAAGATAAGTATCTCATTCCCTTCCAGCTTTTGGTTTTATGTACTTATTTAAGTTTTGATTATATTAATCGCCTTTATCCCTCAATCGGATCTTGATTAGGAAAAACATCTTCTATATTAGGAATTTGGCTTATGTGATCCATAAATTGTGTATAAAATCTTTTGGTGAAAATCACATTCAAACAGAATTTATCGACACGTTTCGAACGAGCCAGTGTGGTTCATCATCAGGACAAGATGAGAAATCTGATCTAGGACCTAGTTTAAATAGATAAGGAAGCTCCAACTAGCCATTGTATAATATGAAGGAGGACCTCTCAAGACAAGGTTTGTCAAGAAACAAATGTATGCTTTAAAACATTGATTTCTTTGTGATAAATTTCCTTTCATTTGACAATCTATTACTAACATTGTTGTGTCCAATTATAGTTAATCATATTGATTCTTATTTTGGGTGATTCATCACTTGATAAATCTACCCAACCCACTGATATTCTTAACTGATTTTGCAATATCCCTAGATAGGTTCTATAAAACCCTAATCAAAGGATATGCTAATGTGAATGTTTGAAACCCTAAACTGCTTAGGGTTATCGTGAAATTCTATTTGAAATTTTTATTGATGATGTCCTGTTAAGGATTTTGGTATGATCAGGAAAAAATAACTTGTTAGGGTTGAATAATAAGGTCTAAAATCACAAACCTTTGAAATATTGATAATATTGGGTTTGTTATGTTCCTATATTGAAATCCTAACTCATTAGGGTTTGGTGGAATATGTAAGAAAGACCCTTATAATGCCTTAGAAATGATTTCCTTGGAATGTGTGTGTTTTTCTGCTCAAACTCCAGTCTAATAGAATTTGTTATTATGAAATGAAATAAATTTTCTTGAGGATGAATCCACAGGTATGTGAAGATATGTGCTTTTTGGTTGAAATCATAGCTTGGTCTAGGTCTGTGTATGTCTAATGTATCAATTTTTTCGGACATATGATATGCCTTTGCATGATTGTGAATTCCTAGATACATGTGTTGACCTAATTTATAACAGTCACAAGTCCTACGATTTAGTATAAATCCTTGTCTAAGATTCTAGGATGATATTTAGAAATCTAGGGTTTTACAACTAAGCCCTAGTAGTAGTTAAATTCTCTAATATGAGTGATATAACAATCTGAGATCTATTTATATAATTTTTGGTGAGGTTGTGAGAATTTAATTCTAGGGTTTTAAGTTGAACCTTAATAGAAGTGAAAATCCATGATGAATAATAAAAATATGATGGTTTGAGATTTGTGTGAGATTGATGAAAATATAAATTTTTATTGGATTTGATGGTTGATTGAAAATCTAGGGTTTACAACTATCTCTAGTGTAAGTTGGTCATGTTATTGACTAAGCTGTAATTTACTTTGATTGATTCTCTTGTATGAAATCTACTATTTGCATAAATCTCTGGTGGAAAGTCTAACATATGAAATCTAAAAGTTGTTAGATATCTTTTAGATCTATATTTAATTTGTTTCTAGGGTTTTTTATATGTTGTAGTAGGATGTGTTACACCTTTGAAAGAAACATTGAAACCATAGATACAATGAAAGTTGTTATGAAGTATTCTAGGGTTTATGAGAAAGTCCCTAGAAAAATGTTGAAGACAATATATCTCTTGTTTGTAATTAATTTTAAGTATTTGATATGCATAAATTTGAAATGCTTCCATGATTTTGATATGGCTAACTTCATGCTTCTATAAATTTGGTTGTACTTTCTACCTAAGTTGTGTAGGTACACAGTCTTCAATATGGTGAATATGCTCGTTGATTTGATAAGAATGATGATAACTCTAATGAAATGATTGGAAGCCATGAAAGATTCTGTGATGACGAAAATAAGAAGTTGATATCCCTGAGGAAGCCCAAATAGAAAATATCTCCCTAAGATTAAGAAAGAGTTTGGGATAAGATGCTGCCTGGTTGAGAGGGAGGGAATAGCTTGATTTTGATTGAAGAATGAAAATTTGGAGGATCTGATGTTGCATGAAAAGAAGGCGAAGGAAATTATATGGTGAAGAAATCTTATGTCAAGATTTGGTTGATAGTCCTAATATGAGAATTTGAAAAGAAATATCAAGTTGTCGTAAATACACCGAAGGTTTGTATTTGTTTATGTACATTTGAAAGTATATTATTGATTGGGGTTGTGTTTGTACAGGAAAATATCGCGAATTATTTTGACAACTTGTTGGTTACCAATCATTTCGATAGGGATAGATTGGTCATCCATGATCTGCTGGATCAAGGGGTGTTGAGGCTTTTTGAGTGAAGCATTTCCTGGGAGGAAATATGGTTGACACTTTGTGTTGATGTCTAGGTCCCAAAGTAGGGAAGGGTGGCATGGGTCATAGAACTCTGACCATTAATACACACCTAGGTACCTGGGTTGATGGTTAGCAAGTAAGCTTGGTACCTAAAGGGGCTGAAATATTGATTCCATCTTAGTCCCACATGGATAGATTTCCCTGGTCAGGAATCTAGTCTATTGAATTGTGGTGCCTAAATTGTTGAGATACCAATGGATAGATTTCACTGGTTAGGAATCTAGTCCATGGCAATGCAGTGCCTAAATTTATTCATTTTTCACATAGTATTATATCTTCCATTGTGTTTGTATATGATTAATACCTTCCTAGTTAAGAGGGGGTGCTGGAAAATGTAACTAGGTTTGGTCTTCATGTAATTTACTTAAGTCATCTTGTAATATACTTGAAAAAATAATAAATAAAATAATAATTATTATTATTATTATTATTGTGACTTATTAAAGTATGGGTTTCATGCTTGGGTCACCATGTTTTAGGTCAAAGTCCCCGTTGAGGACTTATAGGATTTATTCTAAGTTAATAGAGTCATTGTACATTTAAAGAGACCCTTATAGGGACTTTGAATCATGTAAACATGTTTAATATTGAGTAAAATATGAATTATGTGACCTCCACACCAAGTTGCCCTAAAGGGGATCATGTTGGTCTAAGAGACACCTATTCGACCTCACTTGGAGCCTATAAAAGGAAGGAAATAGAATTCATGTGGAGAACACTCTTTTACAGCAAGTTTGATATCTCTTGTAGCTGGGAAAAAGTTCAAAGTATGTTGCCGAGAAGACAAAAGAAGTGCGAGTTTGGGGAAGTCTAAGGAGAAGAAGAAAAATGAAATTTTGGTGCCTCTCTCTCTCTCTCTCTATCTCTCTCTCTCTCTCTTTTGTTCCCTATATTGGGAGATCGAAGTCTTCAAAGTTTTGTTGCTGTCGAAAGCCATCTGTTGTTGGAAGTTATTGCCTAGTCAAATTTTCTACAAAGGGGTCAAAGATCTGGCAAGCTGACTTGGTGTGGAGGGAAGGTTTGGTATATGTTTAGGGTGAATATTCTTAAAGAATACTATTGAAAGGAAAAATTATCTTGACTGGGTTTTCCCCTTGAGGTGGGTTTTTCCTTGACATAGTGCGTACATCTGGTGTCTGTTGTTTTATGTGCTGCTGCTTTGGTAATTTCTTGATGAACTAAAAGAAAGAAGATATAAAGAATCATAATAACAAGAAAAATCACAAGTAATTATCAAGAATAACAAAATCTTTCTACCTTTTTGATTTTCTAACACATCACTCCTAGTTTAATAATGGCTATGGAAATTATCAAAGGAAAAGAGGCAATAAATGGAATTTAATTATTTAAGTAAAGGAAAATAAGAGAAAACGGAGGTGAAGAGACACAAATTTTCATGGAAGGGAAATTAGAGGAAATATGAAGGAAAATGAAGAAAAAGGAGACATCAATGATAAAAAGGCACCAGAGAAACAATTGCTAGATTTTGGTCATTACAAATTTTTGTCAGTCTTATCTTTACTCTCTTACATTATTACACACTTAGATAATTCTTGGAGCATTCTAGGATTCAGTTGGACTTGGATAAATCAATCAAAGGACAAGCAAGGAATTTTTGGGAAGTGAAAGAGAAGGTTGGATCAACAGCTACAATAGGGATCCTTTGCAAGTAATAGGTTGCATATGTGATGTCCTTGCTAGTTTTGTGATGCATTGTATATGCATGTGGTTCCTTAGTTATGTGTTGTCATTGGCATGGATATTTTCCTATATTAACAGTGGTTTTAGCCTTGCCTTGCCATTTCTAGGAGAGCCATGATGTATTGGGTTCTCCATTTGGATTTTCTGATTGGTTCTCAGGTTTCATATGGCTGTGGGTTGGGATAGGATCTCTAGAGCCTAGGAACAACTTGGGTCCCTGGATGTTGTGGGTTGAGATGGTATTTCTCTGGGGCCCTATAATAGTTTGGGTCCTTTGAGGCCGTGGGTTGAGATAGAATCACTGGATCCCTAGACAACTTGGGAAGGGACTAATCTGGTAGATATTAGTGATTTTTGGAATGGTTTTGTGAAATCACTATGGTTGAGGGTTGAGGTGTTTTGGCTTCTGGAAGCCTTGGTTGGTTATTTTTTGGTTTAAACCCTTATGATCCCACATTCATGCTTGGAATATGATGACGGGTTGATTGGCTGAAGGAGAGACTATAGTTAATCCAATATATGGTCGAGTGGTACGTTGAAGTCCTTACTTGGTTGGAAATTACATATGTTAATATGTGTTATTTTCCTATTTTAATCTATGATCACTTGTACTGACTATCATGCTGATCTTGTGGTTGATTTTTCATGGTTTTTATTATGGTTATATGCATGGTTCTATGATGTTCTTTTACTATGGATCTATCTCAAGGTTTAATAAGTTATTAAATGGTTAATGAATTCATGGGATAACAAGTGTTGTTGGAGCTAGCTTGAGATGGCATAGAGCCTTCTTGGTGATTCTCAGACGAAGTTTAGAAGTTTAAGATCATATATGCATTCATGACCTATAGATTCTATGTTTACCATGTGTTTTATGGAATGAGTATCATGTATTAGGAATGTCTAGGTCAATATCTTACTCAAGTTATGAGTGTTTGGCATTGTTATTATCTTAGGTATGTTCCTGGAAAGTTATAGGAAGTTCTGGGGAGTGGTATGGAGGCTAGCTTGAAAAATTAGTATAGATCTTGCAACCTCTAGCGCTAAATTGAGGAATTTGGGTCATAACCACTAGTGTGAAGGCTTATGCATGCAATATTAGCCTCCCAACCACATGGAATATTTTTTATGGGTGCATTTTTGGAGTTAATCTTGTGAAAATGAGTTCCAGCTCAGGGACTGATCACTTGGGGTGGTTATTAGGCTCCTAAGTGATCAATAGTCTCTGAGGAATGGAAGCAATCTTCCAGTTTGTAGGCCCCACTTCCATAACTGGAACTTGGAGTTCAAGTCATATCATAGTGAAACTCGGCTCATGTTTACCCCGGAGAGCTTGTAAAACTAGGTAAATGTGGGAGGAGGCATTTACAATATCCTTCTCAATTATTTCATAAAACATACAAAAGAATTATATTAAATATATTACTATCGTTTTAAATTATTCATTTCATCTTGCTTAATTAATAATATTAGATGTAAATATGGATAAGAATCTTTAGGTAATGATGGGGTTGATAAATTAAATATTTGAATTTTATATAAAATAGTATGGATTTTTTTTAGTAGTTGCATTTTTTAGTGTATATTGTTCAATGAGCTCCAAAATAAAATTGTCAAAATGTTAAATTTGAGTTTTAAATTTATAGATATCTACGATTTATAGGGCTCTGAATCTATTTATGCATTCAAAAATGAATTTCAATTGAATAATGATTTTATCAAGAATTGAATTGTCTGATTTTAGAAAAAAAAGAGAAAAATATAAACTAGTTAGACTTCGCCTTTTTCCCCAAGGAAATCAGTTTATAGAATGAAAAAAAATTGTACTTTCTCATAATTTATGTATGGTAAAAATAGTAAATCATTGACCCTAACTACAAATTCTAACTCCAAGGATATAGAAAGAGTCAAACCTATAACCTCCCCAACTTTTGGGAAAGATATCATGTCTAACTCATGTTCGCTACACATAGTCTAACTCTTCTACATTTTGGAACATTTTTGGGAATATTTTCCAATCAATTTTGCCTAAAATCCAGTAAAGATGTTTTGGAATTGCAATTTTTAATTGTGTAGCCTGCAAAATTAAAGAGCCCAGGGGGTTTTTCTAGGGCACTGAATTTATTTATACATTCTAAATAATTTCAACAACAAAGAATCACAATCATGTAAAAAATGGTATCGCCAGATGCTGACCAAAAAAAAACGTAAAAAAAATTACATTTGAGATGTGTAGTTTGAAAAATATGGTTCTCTCGTGGGTTTTTTCAAAGAACTAACTTAATTTATGCATTCAAAAGCATTTTAAGAAACCAAATATCATAATCTTTCCAGAAATGGTATTGCCATATGTCGACAAAAAAAAAAAAAAAAACGTTAAAAAGTTACATTTGAGATGTGTAGTCTGTAGAATCTGATTGTCTCGTGGGTTTTTTCAAGGAAAACTTAATCTATGCATTCAAAAGTATTTTAAGAAAAAAAAAAATCACAATATTTCCAGAAATGGTATCACCAGATGTCGACAAAAAAAACTTAGGGCACTTTTGAGGTCTAAAATGGGCCTCCTAAGGAAATTATAAAATAATATTAGATTACATCATCAAATTTTAGTGGGAAAAAAGAAAAAAGTATATTTGCAACTCGTATTTTCAACTTATCTCCCTATGGGTTTTCCAATTTCGAACGACAACACTCATTATATGCAGACTTTCATTCCTCATCCAAGGAGTACTCATGTTGCATACTTTCAATGGACCTTACTACACGAAAAATTAGAAATACATGAAAAATGTGATTGTAATCACATTTTTTCATGTATTTCTCATTTTTCGTGTATCAGGGTCTATCAGAAGTATGTAATATAGGTACTCCTTGGGTGAGGAATTAAAATTTTCATCCAATGACTAATCCCACTTGAAATTTGAGTAAAAACTTAGGGAGATAAGTTGAAAATACGAGTTTAAAAAATAGTTTTATTATTTTATTATTTTTTAATATTTTTACTTTTTTACTCCAAAAATGGTGAATCATCCCTCATGGTTGACATCATGATATTGGATCATATTGGTTCTTATACAGTTTATTTTGGTTGTACATTTTTCTTAGGAGGCCCATTCTAGACCTCAAAATTCCCCTAATGAACAATTACATTGTGCCCTTAAGCTAATCCTCTAGGCTAAAATGAGTATAGATTTATGAATATTATTAATTCAGGTAGATATTTGTGGCCACTCATCTATTCCACTTGGAACCCAACACTATTTTCTATCGTTTTCCTATTTTTCAGCAGAGTTTCTTATTTCAACAGTTTTATATTTTTTACAGTTTTCGTGTCTTGATCTTCTAGAGTTGTTTTGAAGCCCTAAATGTTTTTTTTTGGGGAAACAAGCAAATACGAATCATACATTAGATCATGCTTGAAATTAAAAGTTTTTGTCCTCATATATACTTTCTAGCAGGTTATCGTGTGCACCAAATTAAGATCATATGTCAAAGTTACGACCTCGGGAAGTTGATGTTTCAACACCCCATCGAGGCCCATACCTTTTGGCACTTCATATTCGAGGGTTAGGTTTTTAGATTTTTAGGGTTTCTCATTGTTTCTTCATGATAAAAAGGCCTTCGAGCCTCATTGTAACATAGTTCAGAAGGCATGTAGCTGTCACATCTCTTCTAAAAGATAAACTACCATCATCTGAGCTAGTTTGTTTTCATTCTACATGTAAACCATTTTCAACATTTGCTATTTATTTATTGAAGTTCAGTTTCACTTTATCTCTATGTTTATGTTTTAAATTTGTCTTTCATTTAATTCCTTCATAGATTCAGATCAATTATATAACAATTATCCAACATCATATGGTTTATTTGTTATGATTTAGCGAAAATAATTTGTTTTTCCTTAACAAAATGAGTAAAGGTTATATTAAAAATGAGATGCACTCAAACCAGAGAACTAGTAAATACAATAAAAAATTAAAAGTATAAATCTATGAAATTTAAAGAGAACATATTATGTAGGGTCTACTAAACGCTTACAATGCTTTTATATTCTTCTTTAAAAATGAAATGCCTCTCATAATAGAATATCTAATCAAATACCCTAATATAAGCTTAAACTTGGAAAGCATGAACATGGATAAGCATAAGGAAAAGCATATCTTGGAAACTTTTTACAAGTTCTAACTTTTCTACTTTTTAATAGCTTCACTAATTTTCATAGCCTTGATGACCTATGGACTATGTATTGTTTAATGGATGCATATCTTTAAAACACCATTAATGCAATGGGGCTTCTAGAAGTATTACAAATAATTGAACAGATTAATGCACTTTGGGTTGGCAGACTTACTACAAAGAAGTCAATTGGCATGTCACCATCCCAATTGGTCTATGGATTGGATGTAGTTTTTCCATCTTCTTTGTGAGTCCCAGTGATGAAAAATAATTCAAGAATCACAGGTTGAGCCAAATGACACACAGAGAAAAATATATCAAACTATTCAGTTGCAGGAGTCAAGGGAGGAAGTCTACAACAAAACCCAAGTAATTCGGGAAAATGTCAAAAACAATTGAGAGAAGGACTAAAGCTTATGACTTCAACATTGGAGACAGAGTTTTGAGGTGGGATTCTAGGAGAGAAGACAAAGTTAAACATGGGAAAGTTGATAACATTTGGAAATGGCCATACATCATTTATTCTTTCAGAGGATACAATGCATTCTTCCTAAAGGAACTAGATGGAGCAAAGTTCGTGGTGGTCCTATCAATGGCAGGATAAAGAAGCACTACTTTTCTTAGCATAAGGATTTATCCTATATCATTGTAAATATCATAGTCTTCATTTTTTTTCTTGGGTAATTTATTGATTAAAGTTGAAGCCCACAAAGAAGGCCCTAAGCCTTAATTGATAAGCTACCATAAGTACCTTAACAGCAAAAGAAATCAGATCCAGACATTACAGACTTGGGATACTCAAAGGCAGTGATCATATGTTCTTGACACTTCACATGGAGAAGTGCCATCCCCAACTAAAGCCATAGTTAGGGTCCTATATTTTATAGGATCTCAAGGTGATTGAGTATTTTGTATTTGTAATTTTACATTGTAAATAATTTTCAATATGCAAATGATTTCTAAAAAAATTATATATATAATAAAATCAAAAAAGGGTATGTCAAAAAATGAATACAAAGGAAAAGACAAAAAGAAATAAAGTTGAAAAGAATAAAAAGAGAATAAGAACCCCACAAAAGAAAAAATAGAATAATAATGAAAGTTGTTAGTATGAATCCTTTGTCGAAGTGTACGAAAAAGACCACTTTAGCTACGCATAACTAATAGCCCTAACATCAAATGTGGCTGCCAATATCTTCAGATCTGCAGTTAGTTTATCAAGACAAGAGCTGCAAAAAACCAGATCTATGCATAGAAAGACATTAAGCAGTAAAAAGAAGGGTTTGCTCCATATATCCAATAGACAAGACAAGAACGATTTTTGAAAGAATTTTTTGTATTAAGGGCACCCGGGAGGAAAACAAGAATATGTTTCCGATTCTCCTCAATGGGATGGGTTCTTGGAAGTCCTCAGCACTTCAGATCTAGTATTTCTCTCTCCTGTTGGTGTAGAAAACCCATGCAAAGAATAGAACTCAAAGGGAGCTCACACAGCAAATAATGGAAAATATGACAATGATAATGGCTCAAAGTCATACCAAGAGTTTAGATCCAGAGTGATCTAATAGGCAAAAAAAGGTGAAGAATGATAGGAAAAACCCTCCTATTTATAACAAAATATTGGGTCATTCTAGATCTTGGTGCATGATTAAAATAACATTAACCAAATCTAGATCCACCTTTTATGGAATATTTTATTATATTTGTTGGAGGGAAAGGGTATTTGACTTGGGTCAAATCCCTTTATTTGTGAATAATAAATAAATAAATGATTTATTTATCATTTTAAGGAAGTGGTTGAAGGATAATCAAATAAATAATGATTTATTTAATTATTTATGGGTGATTTAGTCATATTTAACAAGGAATATTATTTAAATAAGATTTAAATAATTATTCCTGGAAAATAATAAGATAAATAAAGATTTATCTAATTAATTTCTTTGTTTTGGGTTAAACATGACCAGGAAAATCAAACAAATATAGGTTTGTTTAATATTTCCTTTGGGGGTTTCCTGTTTAGACCATAAACAACCTAATAAATGTGTTTTATTAAGTTATTTTACATAGTGAAAGCAATTTTACTTAGGGTAAAATTGGTCTTACATGGTGTACTTGGGTGCATCTAATGATAATAGGTTAGATGACCAAAAAATGGTGTAACAGATTGCCCCCCAGCGTGCAAGTGTCAGGAGCAAATCGTATGACTGAAGTACGTTGTAAGAACTCAATCACTAGACAACAAAAGGGAAGTCAGAGAGAGAAATGCAAGGTAGATAGTGTGCTGAAGAACTAGACCCTAAGGAGACGAGACTTGCAGGTGCAACAAGTCTCTTTTTATGAGAGGGTACCTGTGCTGAAGGCGGCGGGGGAGGCATACCTATGCCCGCCGAGACAAAGTACAAAAGAATAGTGTGTCCAGTAAACAAGGGACCGAACCATAAAGTACAGATGGCATAAACATGAGCCAGATAGAAATACAATGAGGGATCCCATATACATGTTGTGCCTGGGATAACAGCCAGGACTTATACAATAATATCTGAGTACATGAGATACAAATACAACCCAAATGCCCCCTACAAGCGGGGAAGGGCTCACAAAATCTGACTGATACATGCAAATCAAAGAGGCGCTGCAAGCGGCTAAGGCCGACATCATCAAATATATGGAGCTGCATCGAAGGCTGCAATGAAGAGGTCATCCGTGCATGTGGGGGGCTACCTGCAGGGCCACCCCCTCATGAGGGCTGAGACATCTCACACACACCCAGGTATCACCAAGAGCTGCTGCTGCATCACTGGACCATCAAGCATACGGATCTCGATCACGCTGAAAGGAGCTGAAGTGGAGAAACAATCAAGTCAAAGGGAAATGAGAGATCCCTTTGCCTGATCCGAGGCACCGAACAAGAGTGGAAGCTGGAACCAAGGTACACCGCTCTCTAGACCTGTCCTCTGGAATGAAGGAGATGATGTCGACAGAAGGAGGTCCGCCGTAGGTGAGGCAATGAGAGATCCTCAACTAAGGCACGAGAGAAAATAGTAGAGCGACTGACAGACTAATACCAATGATGATGATGGAATGGAGGGGACTGAGTAGAAAATGGACGACTTCCCTTGCTAGAGCATAAATGGCATGAATGACATGGCAGCAACTGACACAGTATCATAAGGGATAGGGGACAGTGGGACTGAAGGCCATAATGTGCGACACAAGAGAGAGACCAAGCAATGAAGGATGGAGGACTATAGCGGGGTACAAAGGGACTTGGGATATACTCCATGAATGTGATGATGACTCAACTTGGATGCTCTAAACAAGGGCGACTCGATGGTGCTGCCACACAGTAAAGGTCCAATGGGGGACCATGAAAACATGAGTATGAGATGGTAACTCACGACGAACATCAACACGAGCATGGATAAGTATGGAGGCCAAATGGTGCCCCTAATATGAGTGTTGCAAGTGAAGAAATTTGATTTTGAGGAGGGTTATGGTTGAGGGGCATAGGTGCCCCCAAGTATGGTGTGGTCATGCCAAAATGTATTTAGAAAAAGGGGAATCTAAACACATTTTAATGATGTGGTGTGCCATTTTTTTCGTTATGGTTATGCAGTTTAAGAAAGGAAATGGAGGATTACCAATCTCTTTTAGGACTGCATATATGAAGAAAATGGACTTTAAGTTTTCGGGTTGGCATACCTGGTGTCACTATCCCAAAGAGAGGATTTGGAGATAATGAATTGATGCTCTCCTAGAAAACCCATAGGTTGGTCAACAACAATGTCTAAGAGATTGGGTTGCTGATGGAAGATGAAGGAACGATAAGGGGTATCATCCCTAGAGTGATCTGAAGTGATATGGGACTCTAGAGGTTCTTATAAATGTGGAATAATAATGGTACTAAAGTCGGCACGACCAGATACACTAGGAGAGTTGTGGAGAATTGCTTCCCTTGGTCTCTCAAATGTGGGTGCCCCCTTAACCAAAAAATGGGTTTCAATGTAATGGCCACAAGGTGTATGGGGTGTGAACGCATGGGTTCGATGTAAGGGGGAATAGATAAAGTCAGGGGTGGGGATTTCTTCCATAATGTCGTCATCGTGATAGAAGATGGGGTGACGGGTGGAAGAAAGACCACCTGACGCGGCGAAGCTACCTGACTCATCATCATGAGAAGAGAGGTTCACATGCGCATCGTCACAAGGGGTGACAGAAGAGTAAGTAGATAAAGGATCTACCGATGTTGAGCCCAAGGTGATCACTGAAGGAAGGTCAAGCAAAACAACAGAGGAGGATTTAGAGGGAATGTTCCCCAAGGGTCTCATGGATGATGATAGGTAGAAAATGCTGGACGAAGGCTCCATCATTTCGACATCAGGAGGGGGAATGTCAATGGGAGCAGTCATGTCTGGTAGTTCCGCCAAAGAAAAATGCGCAAATAGGGGAGAGGTGGACTCATTGCGCTTGGCCTCGAATTGGCGGACCGCGGCGAGAGAGGTGCGGAAGTCCTCGAGGTGGGGACAAAGGTGGGTGTAATGGCCATGGAGATCACACAAAGCACAAGAGTGGTTGGTGTTAATAGTCTTGGGGTTCTTGGTCGTGGTCACAGAAGGAATAGAGGCTTCCGGGACCATGGATTCAGGGAACACGACATTAACCATGGGCTTGAGATGAAGCAATTCAGGACAGGTATGGGTGGAGTGACCGAAAACATCACACAAATCACATTGGATGGTATGCTTTGGAGGCCGAGGAGGGGCAGGGTTTTTCGGGGCAGCCTTGTCCTTTGATGCCCCCTTGCGAGCTTTGCCCTTCTTACCCGAAGTGGTCGCAACAGGAGGTGGTTCCTGTTGAGGTGACTGAGGCACTTTTGCAACGGGAGAAGTCATGGGGACCAGTTGAACCGGGGTCAAAGAAATATAAGGTTTGGGTTGACCAGGCAGGGTTGCGGCTGGAGGATCATGGTACTAGACGGGGATCCCAAGGGTCAGGTTAGGAAGAGAGAGGGTGGCCATGACAGGTACCCTGTACACTCCTGGTGGGGGAGCTAGGAACGGTATCTGACCAGAGGGGTAATGGCCAGGTGGGACGGCTCCTAAATGGCTAAGGTTTGGAGGAACCGTTCCAGGAGGGTAAAGAGGCTCATGAATACTAGCTATATGTGAAGGGCTAGGAGAAGGTTGCAGAGAGCGCGGTTGCTGACTAGCCGAAGCAGGTTGCTGGAGAGCAGCCCAGATGATTGCATCATGCAAACATTCGATGAGATGGGGTCAGAGACAGGAGGAGGAGGAAGACCAGGGAAGGTTCCAAGCAAAGAGGAGTCTTTGTAGACACCGGGAGAGACATTGGTCAAAGAATCTATAGTTTGTTGATTGGCTACAGAAGAGATGGTCGACTCAGGGGAGGCTTGAGATTTTGGCTCATGATACGTCAACTGGTCAATGGTGACTATCTTTCCATTATGAGGGAAAAACATCTTGCGGTGGACCGTGGATGGGACAGCAGACATAGCATAAGTGTAGCTACGCCCCAAAAGAATGTTATAATCAAGAGGGGCGTCAATGACTTCAACGTCAACGCAAACAGTCTTGCCCGCAAGAGTGATGGGACAATTACGGAAGAGGCCAATGGGCTGGGAGGCGTGGCCATCCCACGCTCGAAGGGTGATCGTGGAAGGGGCCAACTCAAGAGATCTGAGTTGTTTCCAAACCGAAGTGGACATCACACAGGTGGATGCCCCCTCATCAATTATACACCAAGAAATGTTAGCGTTTCGGATTTTGACTGGGATTTGGAAGGCTACGGAAGCAGGAAGGGGAGGATGTTCTGATTGATGGGCGTCGAAAACAATCATTTGGTCATCAGCAGGATCTACAGTGCCCATGGCAGATAATAGAGCCTTCTTTTGGGAAGGGCACGACTGGAGGAGTTCCAGTGTTGAAATGACAGCAGGAGATTGTGCCAAATCGTCTACGATGCTATATGAATGAGCAGCTCGACCAGAAGCAGCGTTTCGGCGTAATGGTCCCTTAGGAATCTTGGTATCAACCTCAAATTTGGGTTGAGGGATATGCAAGGGACCATTGGATGTCGAAAGAGGCTCTGTAGACCCTGAAGAAGGTGACTCAGGGACAGACGGAGCGGGAGGCTTGGGGTACTGATGGGACCGAGTTTGAAGGTTAAGGTCGATGGTTAGAGGTGGATCAGAGTTCATCATGAGGATCTGGTAATTGGAGGAACCAGAAGGGGAAGGTTGAGTGGCCATCTGTCTGTCAGGTGGTTGGGTAGCCATGAATCCCTATTGTGCATCCACCTGCGCTTGAGGGGGTGGTGACTGCTGTTGCAGGGGTTGAGAAGGCCAGGGAGGCGGAGGTGCTGATTCTGGAGGAGCTAGAGCACTAAACTGTGGATACGAATAATAAGGGGGTTGGGTAACAGTATGGTGACCAGGAGGTTGGGCCAAAAGAGGGGGCATGCTGTATCCTGGATACGTGCTACCCGGAGGGGAACAAGTGCGGGAGGTGCTGCCCCCTCCCCCAGGAAAACCATAATCCATGGGAGGTTGGGTATATGGATGAGAGAGAGCTCCAACAATACCGTCAGTGGCATGAGGTGCCCCCGGTGCGTTGACACCACCGGGTCTGGGGAGATCAGGTAGAACGGTATAAACATAACCTGTTTGAGCGTAGATCAAGTCATATTTTAACGCCAATTGGAGGGCGGCTTCTTCGGTTTGGGGAAAATGCGATGCGACATCTTTCCCGATAGGAGGCAAGAGAGATCTAAGGAACCAGTCCATGTAGACATGGTCTTTGAAGGTAGGGGTTTGACATAGGCTCTTTCTTCTCTGCCATTCCTGGACATGATCGGATAGGCGGGTCACAGATGATTGACAGAAAGAAGTCAAAAGTTCGATACCAGTGTCATAATGAAGGGGAAGCTGGAAGTAAGATAAAAAATCCCGGGCAAGAGTCGCAAAGGTGGTATGAGAAGAAGGGGGCTGATCAACATACCACTTAGAAGCCGCGCCTGTAAGCGTTCGTTGGAACAACCGAAGACGGACAGAGTCATCGGTAATGGAGGTAGATGAACACCACATGTGGAAAGATTGAACATGATTTGAAGGATCTTCTCCAGCAAGGCCTTCAAACTTTGGGATGTCAGAAGGGAGCTTTGTCGGCATAGCAGGCCAACTAGCGTCATGGTGTATAGGGTCATTTGTCAACCGGTCCAAATCGGGGAGGCTGAGGCCTGCCATGAAGGGGAGCAAGGGCGCAACCGAGGTAGTTCCTATGGCGGTTCCGCTAGTAGCAGTCCCGACATTAGGGCCGGGATTACCGCTAGCATTAGGCCCTGGACCAGACATAGTGAAGGTGACAGGGGGAGAATCGAAAGTAAAAGGAGAACCCAATGAACCAGAAGAGGAGTCGGAGTGCGGACTCGGAGGTGGACTAACTCAACGACAGCGGGAAGGAGTAGGTCGACCAACCGGAAACTGAGGGTGAAGGCCAAGAAGTCTTCGGGATGTGCGCTTTGGGAGTGCAATGGTGATAACACAAACACGGCACAAGGGGAAGAATAACGACCAACAAGGGCAGGGAGGTGCAGAATCAAGTGATTACAATGTCGAAACAAGGGCAGAGAGGTGCAGTGTCAATTGATTTTAAAGTCTTTGCCTGGCGGTGTAAACCAGGCTCTTCTTCGCTTAGGGTGAGTGTGTGGCGTGTGTTAATTTTAATTTTTAAACCCTTTTCGTTTTGAGAGCAAGAGAAAAAGTGTGCAGCGTAATTGAAAATAAATCTGCAGAGAACAGTATATAATGCTGAAATGACAGAAAATTAACAGTTAACAATGCATCAATCTAACCCAAAAATGCGGGTCTCTCACAACTAGTCTAACAGAGGGAAAAAATCTAGTCAAAACACACTACAAAGAGGCCAATAGATCTAGGGTCGAAAGGGACAGGGATCTAAAGGAGAAAACTGCTGAAAAGAGGGGCAGAACACAGCCAAGAGGCAGAGGCAAGGTGGCTGGAAAAAAGGAGGAAATCAGCAAAAAGCAGATGGGGCAAGGAGGAGGCCCTAAAGGTAGATCCAAACAAATATTTAGGAGGTGATTTGAAAGGGAGAAGAGCTGATTAAAAGAGATCTGCAAAGGAGGTATCAGATCTGGAAAAGGGGGAGTTGAAACTCTGAAAGAACATACTCCTGAAACAAATAAAAATATTCCACCAAAAGTGGAGGGTACTGAAGCCCTAGGGGGCTATGTTCCCACTTAGATGAGAAAAACCGATCAGAAATAGGTCTAAACAGGTTGAGACAGAGGCTGGAAAACCCTGACAGAAGCTTCAGAAAAACCCAGAAAAATTTCAAAAAAATTCCAGAAAAAAGTCCAGTGCGGTTGCCGGCTTTGTTTTCTTACGATCGCGATTTGAAGTGATTTACGCGACACGAAGCTCCGGAACCTGATTTTAGGCCAAAAGTGCGACACACGCCCGGCCTCTCGGCCGATAGATTTCGAGAAAAAGTTGTTGTCTCGGTTACGGGCGATGTCGTCACACCAACGCCCGATAGGTCCGGAAACCGCGGAAGTTAGAAATTTTAATGTTTTAGGGTTTTATGTGAGAAAAAAAAACATAAAAAATAGGAAAAACAAAAAGTGAAAACCTAGGGTTTGAAGTAGTGGATATACGAGAATATGAAAAACGACGATGCAATTGGAAATCCGTGTGGGGTCGCCAAATTGTTAGTATGAATCATTTGTCAAAGTGTACGAAAAAAGACCACATTAGCTACGCATAACTAATAGCCCTAACATCAAATATGGCTGCCAATATCTTCAGATCTGCAGTTAGTTGATCAAGACAAGAGCTGCAAAAAACCAGATCTATACATAGAAAGACATTAAGCAGTAAAAAGAAGGGTTTGCTCCATATATCCAATAGACAAGACAAGAACAATTTTTGAAAGAATTTTTGTATTAAGGGCACCTGGGAGGAAAACAAGAAGATGTTTCTAATTCTCCTCAATGGGATGGGTTCTTGGAAGTCCTCAGCACTTCAGATCTAGCATTTCTCTCTCCTGTTGGTGTAGAAAACCCAGACAAAGATAGAACTCAAAGGGAGCTCACACAGCAAATAATGAGAAATATGACAATGATAATGGCTCAAAGTCAGACCAAAAGTTTAGATCCAGAGTGATCTAATAGGCAACAAAAGGTGAAAAATGGTAGGGAAAACCCTCCTATTTATAACAAAACATTGGGTCATTCTAGATCTTGGTGCATGATTAAAATAATGTTAACCAAATCTAGATCCACCTTTTATGGAATATTTTATTATATTTGTTGGAGGGAAAAGGTATTTGACTTGGGTCAAATCCCTTTATTTGTGAATAATAAATAAATAAATGATTTATTTATCATTTTAAGGAAGTGGTTGAAGGATAATCGAATAAATAATGATTTATTTAATTATTTATGGGTGATTTAGTCATATTTAACAAGGAATATTATTTAAATAAGATTTAAATAATTATTCCTAGAAAATAATAAGATAAATAAAGATTTATCTAATTAATTTCTTTGTTTTGGGTTAAACATGACCGGGAAAATCAAACAAATATAGGTTTGTTTAATCTTTCCTTTTGGGGTTTCCTGTTTAGACCATAAACAACCTAATAAATGTGTTTTATTAAGTTATTTCACATAGTGAAAGCAATTTTACTTAGGGTAAAATTGGTCTTACATGGTGTACTTGGGTCCATCTAATGATAGTAGGTTAGATGACCAAAAAATGGTATAACAAAAGTGCTGCAAATTCAAATGCCACTACTCATAGATTAGTTTTCTTCATGTCAAAATCCAATAAGATTGTGTTTAGGTTGTCTTAAAATGCCACAATGACTAGATTTTTGTTCAAATCATATAGCTTAATCATGATTGAACAACTCTGAATTTATGTTATTTAAGTTAGTGAATAAAGATTTTCCAAACAATTTGATCTTGGAAAATCATTAGTTAGGTAGAAAATGAAATTGATTAAACTATTTAATCTGAATCAATAGGAGAAATAAGTGATAGAGTAGGTTAGATTTTTATTAAAAATAAGGTGATGTGGTTTTTCTAGTTTAAATGCACCCTAAGAAAAGAATAAAAGATGTTAGCTTAGAAAAAGAAATGAAATTCATGGGTAGGTAGAAGTTGCATTGGAAGCCTTGAAAAGAATTAAAATGCTTATCCTAAGTTTGGGTATTCAAAGGCTTTTATGCATATGAAAAGAAAGAGGGATGATATAATTTTATCCTAAGTCTAAACATTTGGGCACATAAATATAAAAAAATTCGCATATTACTGTATATCCTAATGTTTTATTTCCCATTAAATCCCTCCCCGCTACCCAACAACCCATCATGTCACCTCACTTTAAAGTGCACCCATTTGTCCGCCCATCATATCATTAATTCCCAAATCTGACGGTCCTCACCCATTTTCAGCCCCCCCTCTCCATCCCCGCTTTACCTCTGGGGGCAAGGGGTCCGAAAAAAACATGGCACCTCCTCCGTATTTCGCATCCCCCTCCAATCAAACCACTTATTGCGTCATAACCCCCCCCTCGAAAACTACTTTCTCCCTCCGATACCGAAACTGTTATTCTATCCGTTGAGTGCCAATCTTGTCATGCCAGCTTGATCATACTCATTTCCAATAAAGTCCCTTCCCGCGGAAAGCAATATGTTATACATTTAATTCAAAATTGACCGTTAATGAAACGGATTTGTGCCACAATCAACGGAAACTACCCAATTTTGTATAAAGCCTTGCATACTAAACCTGTTTATCCTTTACCTTGCATATTTATCTACGCTTTGTATTTTTGTTTCAGGTTTAAAGAAACTCCCGACCAATGTATCAGCTCTCATCAGTCCTAACACTATCACTATTGTGCCTCTTCACCAGTCCCCAGATTTTTACACGGTCCTGGTAACCTATCCTTTTTCACCCCTTTTCAATTCTCTGAAACAGATTCAACCATGCATCCTAAGAAGAAAGGCCAGGCAAAGCCTGTAAATCCATTGATCCATCCTCCTGTCAACCTAGACCATATCCCTTTAGCCGATAGAGCCTACAAAATTCATAAAACCCTTTGTGAATTCGAACTCTTTGATATGTATTGTTGGCTAGAAGGCAAGTACATAGACAATTCCCATGATATTGGAGTATGGGAATCAAATTTACCTCATTACATCTTTCCCCATACCCACATTTCCCTAGAATTCATCCATAAGTATCAGGCCTGTTACATACCCAGCCAGAGGGTCGTAATTGCTCCCATAGGAAAAAATTTGTTCACTATCACTGCCCAATCCATTGACCAAATGATGCAGGCCCCTTCTATAGAAAATGGAACCCCTTTTTCCCAAGAAGCCCTCAATGAATTGTATCAGAAGCTAGATTTTGCAAAAAGGGCTAAAACCCTTGAGATTTTTCTAGCTGAAGATACTCAATTACCTAAAAAGAATCCTCCCTATTCTTCCTCCATTTTCCCTGACAAAGCCAAGGATATTATCACTGACATTTCTTACCTCCTTGGATACTACTCTGACCAGTGGGTAGATGAGCCAATCATTGGTTTCCTTTCCATTATTTCTGCATATTCTAAGCCATCTATCCTTTTCAATTTTAGCCAATTCTTAGCAGATGCTATCCATGACCAATTTGTCAGATTCCAAACATAAGATGTGTTTAAATATGTCTATGTTATAGTTTACATGTTTTTATATTTTTAGGGAGACAAATTTAAGTTTGCAATGCAGAAACTGGATGATGATGGCAATCAACGCTCAGTCATCTTCTGGACTACCATGGTGATGAAAGAATAGAAGGAGTATTCATACAAACATTTTATTGAATTCTTTGTACATCCATCAATTATTCTTCTTAGCAGTACACTTGAATCAAGAATCAATGAGGATATCAAAAAAAAATTACAGCTATCAAATCATGCAAATACAAGTGATTGTATTTATAACATAACTATATAGAGTTGAGGATATATGGCTGTGAGCTTGCTCCCTAAAAGCTCCCAAAATTCCTCCCAATGAGGATTTTTGCTTTAGAGTATATCAGGAAAATGTTGAATGTTGACGAAGTACACTTTGTATCAACAAAGAAAAAGTCACAATTCAAAATAAAAACATATATAGGGAAATTTATTTGCAACAGCGGGTCGGTTGGAGAAGAAGCAGATAGAATTTTGAAGGAAATGAAGTTCATCCTCAATTTCACCTGGTCCTATGATCAATTAGGAACCATTTCCAAATTAATGGTAGAAACAAGTCTACTCCTTACATACACACTCACAGCTAGAAATAGAGAAATATATGAACCAAGTGAGGTGGGCTGAAAACACTCTAGAGGAGGTTAAGGAGCAGTTAGTCTCCACTTCTACATTAGAGACTCCTGTCCCACAAGAGAAAGCAAGAAAAAGACTGAGGGAAGAAGAGTCACCTTCAGTGACTGAAACTACCAGCAAGGAATTCAAGATTATGTACAGGGAGAGAACCAAACTCAATCCTAAATTTAACCCAAGTAAATATTCAGGACAGGAGGTCGTCATAATCACCAAGGAGAAACTTACCTCTTCGCAAGTTGGTGGCTAAACTTCTCTCTCTCCTACTACTTCAACAACTTCACAGGATCAGCAACAGGCCATTCAGATTCGTGTGGTGTATTCACTGGTGAAGTGCTTCTACTGTTACTGTGTTTTCTGTTGGTTTTCCTTTTATCTGTGTATCATAAATTTTGAATTGTAAAACAGAAAGTGTGATGAATAGGAATTGTTAATTAAAACACCTTATTCTAGTTGCTTTTACAATTTATATGTTTTCCACTTAAGTGAGATTGAAAAATAATTAATTTCTTTTTAGTCTCAACTGAAATTCACTTTTTTTCCATCTCCATAGTTCATTTGAAAAATCTAAATAAACCATTTAATGCAACCTAGCTTGCCTCGTGATAAATATTTTAAATATTGATTAAATATCCACTTTTATATTTTTGAATCCATTTCCAAATGGTAAAATACAAAACTAATCAACCAAATCAATCAAAATCAACAAACAACCAAATATAGTCATAACTAGCCTAATATCCATTAAAAAAAAACTTAAATTATACAGATAGGTCCCTCTCTGAAGCTGGCAAGGCTAGATCCCAGCTTCCAAAGTGGTTTTGATGTTGTCCTTTTGTGTTTATTCTACCAATATTTTAAATTATAGAACAACAACATAGTGGCGACCATATTGGGAGATCGAACCCAGAATCTCTGGTTGAAACATTGTATGATAGGAATACTTTAAGAAGATTGGTTTCCTTTTAAGTGCGTGTGTGATTTAGATCATAAATCTAGCTCCAAAATCCTAATCCAAAGCCTACAATAATTATAGATGACCCTGAGAAGAAAAATCAAGCAGAGAGCTAAGGAAGTAGCAGTCCCCCCCATAGAGAAAATTCACTCCCAAAAGACTTTATAACTCTGCAAGACATTGAGTTTGACTTACCTTTTGAACAAATCTTGTTTATAACTAAGTCGGCCAATTGGGTAGATCAAATAGTAGTAGACCAAGCTACTTTAAGAAGACATTCATCTGAAGCACAGTCTGCTCCTTCTGATATAGACCTTCAAATTATCCAAGATTTTGATAAATTACAAGGTTTAGTCTTAGGTCTTGACCTTTTTTTTCATGAGGCTTATGTTTAGAAGTCTGTAGAACTCTCTACTTTGACTTATTATGCAGAATCATCCACCTCATCACAATCTGTGGCATCCTAGATCAGCAAGTCCTACCCCTTTTGTAGTCTCTACCACTACTCCAGTACTTTCTCATCAAGCAACTCAAACTCCTTCTTCTCCTCAATCCTCAACCACAATCCAACCTTCATCTCCACCAAAACCCCAGGTTTCAGCTCGGAATTTATTCCTGATTCAACCTCCACCTTTAATTCAGCCTCCACCTTTCATCCAACAACCACCCTTGATCAATCCTCATATTGTTCATCCTCATATCCCAATAATGGCAGCTAGATATACTCCCCTTGTCCTTCAAGCTCCTTTGGAAAACATGCCATGGGATTATCAAACAAGAATTCCTCAATTTTATGGAACTGGACCTATCACTGCCCAACAACATGTATATAGGATGAATAATAGTTTTGACCTTCAAGAGGTATATGAGGAAAGTGTAAAACTTAGGTTGTTTGCAGAAAGTCTCACAGGAGAGGTGAGGAAATGGTTTAAAGAATTACCTGCTGCTAGAATTAATGATCTCCCTATATCCTATCAGACATTCCTTAATAGATGGGAAATTACAAATAACCCTCTTAAAATTTTATCTGAGTATGAAAACATTAGGAGGGCACCAGGGGAAAGTGTTCAGGACTATTGCACTAGATTTAATAGTGTATACAACACAATTCCTGCCAACATTAAACCACCACAAGGTTTAGCCTTAATCAAATTCCCAGATGGCTTTGAGGCAAACATTTCTTACTAGCTTAGAGAAATAAATTCATTAACATTAGAATAAATTCAAAGGGATGCAGTGAGTGTAGAAGCAAATATGTTAACTAAAAGAGCTAGACTGGGGAATGAAATTATATTAACCATAAAAGAATAACCCTCTACTTCTTATGTTGATGCTAAAATTGATTCATTAGTCAGAACAGTAGAAAGAATGATGGAAAGGATTAATTTAAATGAGAGGGATGCTCCCAGAGAAAATCAACCTGCACCTCAAAATCGTAATCAAAATCCTAGGATAAATCCTCCCCAAATCAAACAAACAGAACAGAGGGGCCTTGATCAACAAATTAGGCCTCCATTTCAGGAGAATTATGTTGATGATGATGGAGTAGTAGAAGAGGTAGAAGACAACCAAATCAATTTAGTGGGTATCAATGATGATGAAATTGTGTTTCTTACTCAGGAAGAACAAGAACTATTTCAGTTATCCCAATTGAACTTGATTCAGAAGACTCAGATGATTATAAGAAGGGATTTGAAAACTCTATTATGGAAGTACACAGACAGTATAATCTTAGGAGTAAGAAAATATCAGATGCTCCAAATAAAAAGAATAATGAAAATCCTGTCAAGAAAACCTCTCACACCACTTCAAATAAAACTCTAGAAAATGTTGCTAAGAAAATTGTTGATAGTTCTAGCAAAAAGACAGTAGAAAATCTTGCCAAAAATATTGATGAGAATACCTCCAAAACTACTCAAAAACAGATATTCCAACCACCAGTCACCAGAAAGAATCTGTGTCAAAAGAAACTATTGATAAATATGACTTTCTAAACTTAAATAAATTTCAAACATCATTCAATATTGAAAATTAACTAGCAAAGCTGAAAATTCCTATCCCCTTGACAGAGTTAATGAATAAATTTTTTTATAGAAATCAGGTTATGAAATCCCTAAACATAGGGGAAAACACTGACACTGTCAATTTGAATGATGATCAACCTGAATTATTATTTGGTCCAGAGGTAGATGGTAAACCACAAGAAGGAGGTGTTCCTCCATTCTATGTCAGTCTCAACATTCACGATAAGATTCTCCATAATGCTATGTTAGATTTAGGTGTTTCGCATAATTTGATTCCAAAATTTGTTATGGAGAAGCTTGGTATTGAGATTAATAGGTCTTACAAAGACTTGTACTCATTTGATTCCAACAAAGTAATATTTTTAGGTCTTATTAAGGATCTATGTGTTACTTTAGCCCAAATCCTAGCTAAGACTCTATTAATGGATATAGTGGTGATCTTCCCCCAAAGTACTGCATTTTGTTGTCACACTCATGGGGAGAAAATTACAAGGGACCCTACAAATGGACATGACTTATGCTACCATACCAATTTTTGGTCAGCAAAGAAGACTATATAGGGAAATTTTAATGAAATACATGGTCAATAGTCAGGACAAACCACATAACTATCCCCTTTACTCTATTCACTCTGAATTAGACTCCTTGATTCTTTACAATGATGGAGATATTGATGCTCAGGTCACCAATGCTAAAAATGACAATTTTGAAACACATGAAAATCAAACACAAATTGTGCAACAAAACACTGAGCCTGAACCTTTCTGGAACATGATTTTTGATGGCTCTTGTAGTAGAGCAGGCTCAGGAACAAGCGTGTAGGTCTCAAATTCAGGAAATAATCATGCAGAAGGTAATTCATATAAACTGAATTTTTAGTGTACCAATAACATAAGATAATATGAAGCACTTCTTTTAGGCTTGATATTATTGAAAAAACTAGGTGCTAAAATAATTTCAGTTCATGGAGATTCTAAATTGATTATAAAATAGATTAAAGGAGAATATGTTACAAAGCATCCTAGACTGAGAGCATACAGAAATGATGTGCTTGATTTCCTACAAACTTTTGTAGAATATGATCTTGTTGTTATTCCTAGAAATCATAATGTCCTTGCTAATGGTCTGGCTTTTTCAGCCAGCACATAAAAAATGCCTCATCCTAATAGAAAATATACAATGGAAGTGAAACATCGTCTAGTTGTACCAGATAATATGAGTTATTGGTAGGTATTTGGAAATGACAAACAGATTGAAAACATTTTTCAATCTAATTATGATGTAATGTTCCTTTTTCATAAACATTATCAATCGACAAAGCAAATAAATTCTAGAGATAGATTGTAGGGGTATTTACTGGATTTGTCACCTTTAAAAAAAGGATGAGCTCCAGAGGCTACCTGGCCCACTAGCAGACTCTGTCTATAGAGCATTGTCAAGAGATAATATCCCCAAGAGGGAAGAACAACAAGATTGGGAATCTCTTAAGATAACCCCAACATTGCAGCTACGGCAATAACAAATACATCAAATGGAAATAGCAGTGATACATGTACACATGAAATGCCAGAGAATCCAATGGCCATCATATTAGAACATAGCAGCAAATAAGAATAAAAATTCTTGAGGGAATGATCACTCAAGCAAGGCACTAGAAGCCTCAAGAAACCTGTACATGCAAGTATGAGAATAAACTGCTGCATAAGAAATCCCTAGGCCATGACTATGTAGTTTTAGAGAGGAACTGCTGCATAAATAATGAAAATACAAAGATATGACAATGTGGGCTCAAATAAATAAGGGGGAGCAAGATCTCAACCCCTGAAAATACATAACATCAATCCTTTAAGAGGATTGGCTGAAATCTATGCAAAAATGCTATAATACAAAAATGCCAGAGTTGCAGTAGCTGTTGCAACTCAAGAGATGGAAATGGATGGAGAAGGTTGAAATAGCTGCTGCAGATTAAGAGCCCTCCTCCAATAAAGATCTGAAGTGAAAGGCTGATCCTTTCACCCAAGACTTCCCCTCCAAGTGACTGTCAATCCCTCATAGCAAATATTCTCTCTGAATAACGTTGTCTACTGAAGGGACTACGCTGCAAATGATGGAATGTGGTTGGCTTGGTGCCAAATATGGTGGGATATGCTCAAGAATCCCATTTTCTGATCTCCCAAGGGATGGAACCTCCCTCCACTGGAAAAATAGCTCCGGATGGTGTGTGGAAACCTCCCCAGCAACACCCGGCAACACTGCACAATATCTGCTACAGAAATTCTGTTGATGTAGATGACTGAAGCTATGGCCTGAATGCCTGAATATGGGGAATGGATTTCAATCCTTCAAGAGCTCCTCAAGAAGGAGAGGAATTCCTAAACAGGACTCCCTCATGCCCGAAGGCACTGCAGCTCTGCTGAACAGCAAGAGGCGGCAACAAGTCTCTAAGACTCAAATGTAAAATGATCAAAGATAATCCCAATGGCTTCCTTGCTCCTTTTTTAAAAAAGTGAGCCTTCCCTCCATGGGCCCTACTTCTAATTAGTTTTTCCTTCCTCTAGAAGCTTCCCTCCTACGTTGTCCCACTTAGTGCTTTCCAACTCATGCCAACGCAATTTGACTTGGTCAACCTTGGCCAAGCCTTTATGCAAAAACCTCCTTTCACACATGGTGGTGTGAAATCCAGCTCCAAACATGATCCTCTTCCATACTTAGAGGATTTTTGTTCTCTAATCATGCAAATAGTGGGTCCCCTACCCATTTATTCATCTCCTATATAAAATTAACAAAAATTAATGTTCCATAAAAATTTGGAACATTACAGTCCTCCCCTCTCAAAATATTGCTTGCCCCCAAGCAATTGCAAGGATGAACTGAGTCTCTTTCTACCCTTCCTCCTGTAGCATCCTTATGTGATGATCTCCTCAAGGAAAGTATGCCATATTAGCAATCAAGTCTTCAAACTGTCCCTCCAACATATGCAATCTAGCCTTTGGGTGAACATCCCCAAATAGCTATCATGTAGAAACAATTATCCATGAAGGAACAAATAGTTGTCTAAGGGCCTCCTTGAGGCATGAGATATGATATATAATGGGACTTATCATCCCCATATGAATCTCTCATCCCCAAGCCATCAATCATAAAAATAAGTTGCCTCCCAACAAGGCAACTCATGGAAAATCTCCCTCCACCTTGAGCTCCAGAAATGAAGGTGGGCTGAAAATCTGATCATGGAAAGCACTATAACCGGCCCCATGTTTTCCTATTCCCAAATTTTTACAAGTGTGGAGTGTATGTTGATCCTGGGCTGCAAAATTATTTCCCTCAAGTGGCAAAATGAAGAGCAATCCTTCAAGGATTTCTCCTCCATCAATGAAGAATGAGTTGCTCCAAGACATTTCACCCATGATGAATAGTACATGGTCATCATAGGATACCCCATGACATGTTTTTTGTAGGTTATACCATGTGCAGCAAGGTACAAACAATGTCTCATAGGGTTACAACGCAATCTCACCCACTATAGCTGTAGAAAATAGCATGGCAAGTATTGTCCAAAAATATCACCTCTACTACTAAACAGTAAATAGATGAGTGAACCAGCAATACAAAATCAAATACATGCCCAAATATAAACAATGGATGGATTTCATCATCATACTCATGGCCCTCCTCAAGAGAAAGCAAATAGATGGTTGTGGTGGCCATGTCTCCTCTCATGTTCCCATTAGAACATGTAATGTAGAAAATATGGGAGTCCTCCCTCATCAAGGACAAATTCATCCCATGTGTCTCTCCTCCAATCATGTCCTTCACTGAGATAACAGCAATATCAGCCAAGGAGACCATGCTCAAAAATAAAATGAGGTAAGTACTAAAGGTTTCATGTTGTCCAAAGATGTTCCAACAGTCTCCCAAGTGGTAACAACACAGTTTCCCAAACTGTTGTTTTAAGAAATGATATGGCAAGTTGTTTTTTAGCTCATAAATAAAAATGTATGTTCTTACATTTGATAATGCATGGCTGAATATAAATTCTAAGCATACATAGAAGGTAGCACTTTCCCAAGGCAATATAAAAGATTGTTGTCTCCATCACATGGTTTGGCCCAATTTTGCTCATGGAGCAACATGAAAAATCTTCCCCTTTGAGAAGCCCTGCACTGCATCATAATGATAAGAGTATGTAAATCAGAAAAGGTACACACAAGACTCTTACCATAGGTTGGAAGTGAGATGATAGATGGATCTATGCATGTGATCCTCCTCCCAAATGATAGCGTTGTGAGCTCATGCAAAAAGGCTCTTGCCCATGCCAATCTTTGTTCCTTGGCATGCTCCTTGTCAAGAACAACTTTGGTGATGCTGCTGCAAATATGAAGCTTCTCCCAAGAGGCAAATGCCTCCCAATCAATCCCAGCTAAGGAGTGATACCATTACACTATTAGAGTGCCCTCCTCTACTCCTGCAACACCATCAATCATATGAGAGAAAATATGCTTTTGCTCTCTCCTATCAATCCCAAGCAACTCAAGTGCTTGCTGCCTCCTCATGATTACATCATGTACCTTAAATGATGAAGGAATCATGACTAATATATATATCATATCAGCTCCAAATATCCCTTCTCCTTGCTGCTCAATGATGTAAACACCCTGCCATCTCTTCTCCATTCTTTTGGTACTCCCCCCATGAGGGCTACCATCCTCCCAAACCAATTCTTGCTCCTTGCATTTCATGAGAGTTTGAAATGCAACTCCTTGGAGACCTCTTAGGAAATGCCTCTCACCCAAGACTATGTTGGATCTATGAGGATCCAAATGTGATGGAGGTGATTTCTTCTCTCCACCCATGTTCAACAGCACTGTTGATTCCTCCCATGATGTAGTAGCTGTCTCTTCCTCCGGTTCAACATTTGTTTCATGATTCTCCATGGAGGTGTAATGGTTTACTTCATCCTCCAAAATTTCACACTCCCACCTCAAAGGCTGAATGAAACTCATCAAATATGTATGAGGATGAGGGTTCATCTTCTCTTTGAACCCTTTGCACAGTGCAGTGCAATCATGAGGCCCTAAAGTGGCCATGTGATTTGATCCTTGGACCTCTTCATATGAAATTCCACCATCCTTAAGATTAATTGCTAAAGTAAAATTTGGAACTTTTCTCATACCTTGGTGGATCTTGGGACCTTCTTGTGTGGCTGCAATGGCTTTTACTCCAATGGCTTCTTCATCCATAGATGTTGAAGGCTTCTCCTTCAAAGTTGTAGCAGCGTTGGTGCAATCCTCCTTCCATGGTGGTGTGAGCTTCTCTTCATTTGTTCTTTCTCCATTAAAGTTTTGGATCAACCTTTGTGAAAAGACTGCAAAATAACTCACCCTTGAATGGACCAAGGGTTTGAACCACCAAACAAAGGTTTCCTCCTCCATGTGCAGCGCTGCCATCTCCACTGCTTCTTTCTCTGCCACTGGATGCAGCAATAAAAATGCCTCCAGCTTCTTCTGCCAAGCTCTAGCTGAAGTAACCCCATCAAATGTAGAAAATAGAAGCCTATTGCCTCTGATTTCTCCTCTTCCATAGGGCCTTCTCTCCTCCATCTGTTTAATATACTGTGGGAACGTTTTAGCTGCCCTGAATGCCGCAGAATGGGGTTTATAGTCACCCAGGTACTTGCTTAAGATCTGAAAATCCAAGCATCTCCCATGTTGGTCTTCAAGAGAAATGAAGTGCATGGACCTTCTTCTTCTCCCCCTTTCTTCTCCTCCTCCTTAGGGAGGCTCTTCTTTATTCCAAAAATAGATGAGATCAGGCTCATCTTCTTAATTATTCTCCTCTGAAATCAAACTCACAGGCTATGCCAAGTTTGATGCTCTGATACCACTGTAATGTTCCTTTTTCAGAAACATTATCAATCGAAAAAGAAAATATATTCCAGAGATAGACTGTAGGGGAATTTACTGGATTTGTCACCTTTAAACCAGGGAAAATTTTAAGAACCCCCCTAAAAAAAAATTTATAATAAATAGGCGAATCTCCATGATACATATGAAAAAAGGAAGGTGATTTTATCAATAATATAATATGTATATTTTTTTTTTTGGCGAATCTCTCACAATATTATATTATCTTATAAAAACATGGCGAATCTTTCACTGAATTATAAAATCTTGTAAGATATTGGCGAATATTTCACTAAATAATAAAGACTTTGTAAAGGGCTAACAAAGTTCATAATGATTACTTGTTCTTCACTTCAACACCCTTCAAGAATTCGTCCAGACCAACTTTAATGCCTCTGCAAATTATGCAGGGAATTTTGGTCTAACATAGTCATTGGAGAAACTCTCACATTGTCACATATGAGCAACAGAGTTTTGTACAAGATGCATGAGTTCTCGTGCATAATATTACCCCAAAAACCCTCTGCACTTGTCTCAGAACAAAGTGATTCCAAGTGACTCAGATCTGCTTTAGGATAGGCTAGTCTTCTGCATGCCCTCAGAACAAAATGGATTTTTCCACAAGTGTGAACGTCTAGCTTCAAAGAGTAATTCGACCTAGCTTATATAAATTCACTGGAAATCTTAAGGAAATCTTAAACTTCAAAACTTTGACTTGTTTAAACAATTTTCTTTTGCTATACCTCATAACGTACTTGCATGCCCCAACCTTGATCACAAAAAGAACAATGAACAAAACCCCTCATCCAAATCTCAGAAAGGTGTTAGCCTACCTTAGGATATTAAGATGTGTGTTATTATTTGCCTCAAACAAATTCATAGATCCTCTAAACCTTGGACGACTTGCCTCAAAATTTCCAGATAGAATCCTTCCCTTGAAACAAAGGCCTAGGAGAAACAAAGGCTTACGAATTTTATGTACCAATGGAACCACTACCGTCAAAACTCTCCATTGTACTTTTTGGGTTGAAAAACAAAGAGAAAATTAAAAGTAATCAACATTGCACAACCCCCTTCATAGAAAATAGTCAAATAAAAAATATAATGATATAAAAAGTCTCAAACATTCACAAAAATAAGAGTTTCTTGCATAAAACAGTAACATTTATGTTTGGTACTCAATTTTGGAAAGATGAAACTGTAACAAGGAGCTTTCATAGCAAAAGGCTCAAAAGAAAGATTCAGTAAGTGAATTTCTTGAAAATGAGCCCCATTGCACTTCTCTTACTGATTAAAATAGAGAAAGACCCAACAACGGGATAACTTCTATTTATGAAACCCCATATTGATCCCAAAATATGAAATGTTGAATATTTATCTTCCTAAATTTACTTAAACTGAAAGTCCTAAGTTTAGACAATGTACAGAAAATCCCTAAGTCACTATGAAATGTCTACAGCTAATTTAGCATATTCAAGCAAAGGCTTGAAACCATTACAAAGACCCACAATGCAACACTCAGTTCCAAAGAATCAATGCACATCTCATATTCCTAGATTGTAGAAAAATCAAAGACCTGATTTGGGATAATTCAATAACAACAATTCATTAATACTTGGGTTGATAAATCACAGATGAGAGAGGAAAAATGGCTCATCCAAAGAGGAATCAAAGAAACCCTGATGCAACGAAAGGCCTAGCCTTATTTCTGTAAATCACACACATGGAGGCTTTTTGAGCTCAATAGGAGTTGAAAGGGGTATCACTTTGCTTAGGCTACCTTCCATCTACCAATCAGATTATCAAGAAGTTGGAAAGGAAGAGGATAATATGTTGCGTACTTATTATTTTTTATATATATTCTGTCCAGTTGGAGGCTCAAACACCAAGATCAGTCACCAACTATTCAAGTCTTGCAGTGGTTCATCAACTATACAACAAATATGTATAACATATTACAACTTCCATCTCTATCTGACATTACAATATCATTGGATGCCTAATGAGACACCAGTGAGACTTTTTGTGTTTCACAAAAGACGCAATTGAAATTTTATGGTAAGGCCCTTCCTACAACAAAAAGATGCAAGATTTATTGGAACCATCAAACTTAGTTCTCTCTCTCTCTGAAAGAAAATATTACCGGTTGCTAAGTGAGACACATGTGACATTGTATTTGTGTTTCCACGATGGTTGGAGAGTTTTCATTGTAGGATTAAAGTTAAATTTATATATTAGAAAGAATGAAACATTTGACTATCAAGGTCTTCCCATCATCATATTCAAAGTACACTATTTCTTGTGGACCTTTTCAACTTTTGAACCTCTTTTCAGTTTTCCCATTTAGGCCTATTTACATTTTATATAGACTCAATTAGCAGGGGCAGATTCCTTTAAAACTTAAATCTAATTAAATAAAAAAAAGCATTCATATTACCTACCATCTATATATCTGCAACTACTAGCAAGGAAGAAGTTAGTTGGAGAAATTCATCTAAAAATGAAACAAGTTATTAAGAAAAGGGCAAAAGAACCATGCCTCATTAAGAGAAAACCAAGATGTGCTCAATTTTTGTTTTATTAAAGTTATCTACAAAGCTTGAGACTTGTGAGGTCACTCTCCTTTAAAATAACAGTGGTATGGAAGCAGATATATCGTTCTTCCCTTAGTCAAATTTACTTAGATTCCAGTTTTTTTGCAAATTTATCAAGCAGTTACTAGCCCCATCACTGACAGGGAATTTTGGAATAAAGATATTGAAGATTGGAACTAGTTTAAAATTCCCTTAGATCACATTTTTCCCTCATTTAATGGAACTGGAAATGTAGATGCAGATCTAGAAAGAATCAAGCTCCTTTAGTGTTAAATATTTGACTTTGAGATAACAAAAGAGATTGTCGCACCAAAAGATTACATCTGATTATGAATATTTCAATTACATTTTAATGCATGCCATGTAGTACTTCTTTTGGAGTTAAGTTTTGTTGTTAATTTATAGAAAATTAGACAGTAAGAGAGGAATTTGTCTTCAGAGCTGACCTTTTATGTACTTTTCCCACTGTCATTTGAGCTACAATATTTTTGTTTTCCAAAAAACATGAGTTATGGGATATTGCATCTCTTATTTATACCATGTGTTATGGAAACTTTCATTTTATTCTTGATATAATTTTGAACAATAAAAATAAATTTTTTCGACTCAATGTGGGCTTTTGTATTGTAAGAAAATCGATAGGGTTATTCAGTTATTGTCTAGAAATTGCATGTTTGGATCAACATTCGAGGTGGAGAAGAAATAAAAATTCTCGTAATTGTTAAGAGAATACATATTCTGCAACAAAGCATTAGATATTATAGTAATGCATATGATATGTAAGCATAGATATTGTAAGAAAGAGAATAATCCACAAACCACTAAATGCATGCCTATAAGCTTGAAGAAACATTTTGAATGGAGAGAATAATCCATAACCATAAAAAACTTGCAAGAGTATTCTAGGGAAGAACACAATGATATATACCAACCACAAACCTTTATAGATTTTTCGAACGGAAATTAAGTTGTAATGAACATGCCGTACATAATGATTTTCTTATCTGCAATAGTGCAACCTTGTCATTATAAAAAAGAAGTGGGCTACTAATACAATTTTTGATTTCTTATCTAGACCATCAAATTCGAAAAAAAATGCTCAAGGCCACATTTTCCCCCATTGGTTTCATTATCATACACTTGCCTGGATCACTATGATAAACTCAAGTTGTCTTTCCCAAAGCTGCCAAAAATTGTTCAAACTAAATTCTTCCTCATTTGTATCCAGATGGTGGTGGAATATTGCTACTAGACTCATCATTCCTTAGGGTTGTTGTTTCAAAGCTCATTTTTGTATAGAAGGTCATGATTCTCACCCTTCATCATGTTCAGGCTTTCAACTATAAGAGCAAAGTATTAATGACTTTATTGAGGCTCCCTCTGGATCCTTCTTTTGCCTTATTCATTTATAAATCCAGGAGGTTATTTTCTCTTTCTACCTCTATTTTGGCCTTGAGCTTCTCATTAAATTTGGAATACACTGGTTCCTGCAGTGTCTCCAATTTCAATACACTGGTTGCAACAGTGTCTCCATAATTACTGGTTTTGGCTAATTGTGCTTCACCAAGTTGCTTTTTGTAAGATGTAAACCTTACAATGTTTCTTGATCTATTAAGTATTAACACAGTCATAGTATTATCTAATGATAGTTCTACTAATTGCTATCATGATTGTTAGTCTGGTATAGTACTATAATATAGATATAACATCTTGTGGATGTGGAACATAATCCTTCTACCAAAGGAATAGCAGGCCTGCTTCACAACATAATTTTGTTATGAATGTTAAATACAACAATTTTTATGTATTCACTTTATAATTTTGAAAAAATATTAAGAAAATATGCATAAGAGTCAGGATTAGGATCTACTACGTAAAACAATATTTTCAAAGGTGTGGACTTAAATTTGAATCGAAATGTATAATTCTTCAAGTTCCCTCCATGCATCACTGTCTACCATGAATCTACAATTACATCCATGTCATCTATCAATTTTAGAGTTTCGCAACTACCTATTATTTAAAAGCTATGCCATTCTACAAAAGTATCTGCATATGTACTTTTTTAAGTTTTAAGTTGTTACAAGAGATTGCATTGGCTTTACTTACATATCCAGGTATTTGTTACAAAATTGTAATAGTAATAATTCATTTTCTAGCATTTAAATATGCAGCTCATAATAACAATCTACACTGCTTTAATTCTCCCTAATTTTCAAACATGTCTTGACTATGTTAAATTAATAACTAATTTTCAATAAATTGGTTGAACATTGAGCTTTCTAAGTGAATTTTTGAATTCTGATGAGATTTCGAAATGCATTTTTGAATTCTGAGGAGCTTTCAAAATGCATTTTTGAAGCCTGAATTAAACTACAACAGGGGCATCATAGGGAAGATTTTTTACAAAACTACTTTCAAATGAAAATATCCTCAGGCTCATATTGAAATAGGTAATAGAAGAGTTGATTCTAAATAAGGTTATGTATTGGAATTTAGATTTGAGTCGGTGTATCCTATGCACCGTTTTAGTCATTCTGTGTCTGAATCTGGTTGCATTATGTGGTATGCTGAGGAAAAAGGTGCCATAATGAGAATTATTTATGTTCTGCCTTTCATGGTAAACCTTTCTTTCCCAGTAATTGGGACTTGAAATCGTTGGATGTAGGCTAAGAGATGAGGTGTAGCCAAATACCCAAGGTAATGCACCACAGGTGCTGGATATAGATATATTCCTTAGCACGTCAGGGAAGAGGCCTGTGTATGTTGCTTGGCATGGCCTAAAGAAAGCGTGTAATAAGAGCCTCATTCACTTTAATGACTTAGTCAATACTATCCAGGTTGAACTCTCAAATTTAGCTCTACCTAATATTTTCACCAAAGAGTCAGTTGGTAAAGCTATAGGTGTTGGTTCAACTAATAATAGAAAAGACGTGTATGATCTTAATTCAAATAATAATAAGTCCAATGGTGTCATCATATCAGAGCAAAATTCTCAACAATATTTTCTTGTGAAGACGAAAGATAAAAGATCCAAAGTAAATTTTGCAAATGTGGTAGAAAAGTAAACTAGCAATTGCACCAAGAGGTGCAAAGGAATGCCAGAAGGTGGAGTGGTAGATAGGGAAGGAAAGTGTCTTGATGTTCTACATATAGAACATAATGAATGTTAACCAAAGAGGTGGATGGAAACTTAAAAAAAAACTGGCTGCCCGATGCAAATTATCTGGGGACTGCATTTACCAGGAGTATTGGTGATCGTACTGCAAAGTCTATAAATTTGTTTTAAATGACTTCAAATTAGAAAAGCTTAGCTGTCTATCCAAAGAAAATAAGGCGATGTCTTTGTTAAAATGGATTTGATTCTTTCAGGTTGTTGTGTGTATGTTTTTTTTTAATTAAATGGAAATGATTGGTCAAAAATTTGCTAACTTTTTTTAAGTGTTTTTTTTTTCCAAGAATGACCCAATCCTTTTATAAAATATAGTTTTTTTTTTGTAAGATTTTAAAATCTGAGACAAAAGTATGACTTCACATTTGCCAACTTTCATGTGGCTCGTTAAAATTTTCCTGCTTCAAAATATTCATATCCAACATTGATATTTCGAGAAGCTTTCTATATATACATGAAAATTTTAGACTTTGTAAATTTTCCCTTGTTTAAAATGGTCACCCTGGTCACCCTAATATTTGAAGAAATTTAAGAAATTTGTATGCAGATTCTCTGATTTTATTATTAAGAAATGAATTATCGATGTTAGAGATCAATTCGCTTGTGAGCATTTAGTTTGGATTCATCAAAGGCTGTGTTCCTTTTCACTTAGTATTGTGCCTCCTTTCAAATTTAGGAAAAATTAGAGTCGCTTTGCAAGGGTAGATATATTATCTCACATTTAATTTTCTGCAAATTTGTTGGATTATATCTGTTCTGCTTAAGCATGCCTTGTAAGTCGAAAAGTTCTACGGAATTGATTTGGATTTTGCAGAGTTGCTTCATCCCATATTCAATTCTGAACCCACATTCAATTCTGAAAAAATTTGTTGGTGTGTTTTTTCTTTGAAAAATTTGTTGGTTTGTTTCCCAGAAAGGGGGTAGGTGGGTGCTGCAAACTCCCCAACCACCACCCCCCTCACTCCATATACAAAAAAAAAAGAATTTTTTCTTTGCAAAATTTTTTGGTTTGTTTCCCAAAAAGGGGGTAGTTGGGTGCTGCAAAGTCCCAAACCACCACCCCCCTCACTCCATATTAAAAAAAAAAAAAAGGAAAGAACAAAAACTGGGAGGATGCCTGGGTGCTTGCCCCCTTTCCCCCTCAATTTTTGGTCCAACAACACCTAAGACATAACAAATATAGGGGATAAAGCTTTGAAGGTTTTGTGAAAATATAAGATAAAGGAGACTGTAAATGTTTATTTAAACTTTAACATTATCATTAGTTGTTTCATGATGCTTGAGAGTGCTTCCAAACTCAGTAAACTTAATATGGAGAAAGTAAAATTTGATATCCTATTCAGAATTTAGTTGACTTAACAATTTTCAGGATTTTAAGATTGGCAAGATTATAGTCTTTCCACTAGATAGCACAATGATGAATTTGCATGGGATGGATTTTTATTGTTGGGATTTTATGATCAATTATTTTCATTTTTATAATTTTAGAAATTAAGGACCTCTATACTTGGAAACTCAATGTTCCCCTGTCCCAAAAAATTTCTCTAAAATTTGGAGTTGCTCCCACATTTCCCCATATGGTTTTCTTTTCTCCCACATTCCTCCATCTTGAAAACTGGGTGAAACATAGGCTTTGACATGTCCATTCCTCAAAATCATTGTGAGTATAAATTTAGCTCAACCAGAAAAAGGGAATATTGTTCATATTATGTTTTCTGCAAGCTTAAAAAATAAACAGTGCAAAAAAGAATCATCCAACGACACTGGGGAAGGCTTTAGCAATGTTCTTTGAATTGCAAAAGCTTAGACATGTATATTGGCCAACCTTTTGACCTTTGTACATTGATTATTAAACCTTAAAGTACCTTGTTAATAAAAATCATTTCATGGGGGTAGAATTTGCAGGTGATTACGTTTTTTCCTCAATAACTAACATTGAACTTGGTTAAGTCTCTTATTGGTTAAGGCTTTAGCAAGTCTCTTGGTATTGAATTAGGTAAAGAAACAATTTCAATAGATGAGTAATACAGGATGCATTTTTTTTTATAGTTGAAGCCACCACAACTTATATGAAGATTTTACAAATTTTCTTGAAAACGATTCATGGGGTTTTAGACAGGTTGACCTAAAGATCAAAGCTTTAGCTATGTGATCTACAAGTTCTCGGATTATTTATGGTCTATTGTATGAGTTGGTTAAGATTATGTAGATGCATGGTAGAGCATGAGATATTTTTTAGAATCAACACATCAAAGAGTTGCAGGAAGCCACTCAAGGAAAATATTATAGCAAGAAAAGTTCTTCAAGTTGTTTAATGCTTGCAAAAATTGTTCAAGAATACCACAGGATGGGGAAGTTGGCACAAAGAGATGTAATGCCTCTAGAGTCTAAAATCCGATTGACATCTAACATATTGGCAATTGACTTTGCTGGGGTGAGTGTTAGAACAAGCAAGGAGAATAAGAATGAGATACATTACCACTACAACATAATTCTTACTCAAGTAGGTTGAAGCTGAGGTTGTTGAAGAGTGCATAACTCAGACAAATGCTAAGCTTACCTATCAAATTGCTATTGGAAGGTTTGGTTGCCCCTTTTCCATCATTAAGACGAAGGTAAGTACCTGTGAATGAAACTATTAAAATTCCTTTTTCTGGAACTTCTGATTCAATATCACAAAGCTCACCTTTTTACTAGGAAAATGGTTTTGGTGAGGCATTCAATAAGGTATTAGTTTTCAGAATAGATTTTGTGCTCATTGCCTCGAGTGTCTCCTGGTTGTGTTGCATTGTCTAGAGCTGCCTCCCTGTTGTGTTGCATTGTCTGGAGCTACCATACTTGAGATTGGAGACACTGCATTTCAACACTCAGATTTTCCATTTTAACAAAGAAAGCGCCTTATTTTCTTTGGATAGACAGCTAAGCTTTTCGAATTTGAAGTCATTTAAAACAAATTTATAGACTTTGAAGCTTACCATATCTATGAAAGCTTGACTGGAGAGAAATTCAAAAAACCCCATCGCTAGCAATGACAAAGAAAGAATTATACGAGTGTTGTTTGTCTTGGGTAGTTGTAAGGAAGTTAATAAATGTTGTCAGTGTGCTTAGAGCACATTTAGGGCATTGTAAACATTTCCATAACTCCTCTTGAGTAGTATAAAGGAAGGATGATATTTGTTTTGTTCATTATTTCAATCATTTTTTTTAAACAATAACAGAGTAGATTATATTATCAAGAAAGTGTTGAAGCCCAAAAGAGGTACATCCATAGTTTTCTGAGAATGTGAAGCCTTTTATTCTAATTAGTCGAAACAAATCAATAAAAAACTTCAGATTCTGTAAAGCCCTTAAGAAAAATGAGTTAGAATGTGAAGCCTTTTATTCTAATTAGTCAAAACAAATCAATACAAAACTTCAGCTTAACAACGAACTTCCTCTCCCGTTAATGTTTACCACCTTGGGAGCCCAAATCTCTTCATATTTGGCAGCAAATAGCATGACATTCAACCCCACTAGTTGAAGACCCTTTCTCGTAATAGTGTAGCATGGTAGTCAACCCCACTAGTTGAACATCCTTTCTCGTAATAGTGTACACCACAGAAAGAAATCTATCAATCAGGTTAATCATGAGAAAAAGCGTCTCATGCATCAACTCAAATTTTAGATGCACCTGTAAGCGCAAATTTTTTGTGTCAGAAATTTATTAATGGAAAGGTAAAAAAGGCTTAATATTACAGAAATATATAGACATCGATATGTATTATTCGAGTACATCAATCAGCCAGTCAATAAGTATTCCCTACATCTTCTTGTTGATATCAACTTGGCTTAACACGTAGTTTGAAGAGAGATTGTTGCATGCTTGAAATACAACAAACACAGGGGACCAAAATAGAAACAAATTAGACATACAACTATTTATTCAGAATTGAATCTACACTATAGACATGGATCAAGGCTCGCATCAATGCTTGGCCTAAATTCGTCATTCATAAATTATAACCTTCCCTGATGCTTGAGTGGATTAATTCTCCAGTGGAGATATTCATGTATGGCAGACACGCTGCTCACATGTAATATGTAGTGAACAGCTAGTGTCTGATTAAATTGTTTAAATGGAGTGTATTTTTCCAAGACAAGATGATGTTATTTCAAATAGTAACAAAAACAGTTTGCAAGGCTCCCATGACAACTCTGTATACCAATATAAATAGTAATTGTCTTGAACATGTTCAACTACAGCAAGTTGATTTTCATTATCTGCTTCGTCAATGTTGGGAAAGTCCCCTTCCTCTTCCATGACATCCCGCTCAATAGCTCCAGATGAAAGCTTTTTAATCGAAACCATTGGATGGCAATTGGAGCTATGTATTAGATAAACCGTTCACTTGCTTTTGAAAAAGAACAGAATAAAAATCTGTGAATAAAAAGCACCACCTACACACGCTAAAATAAGGCCAGTGGACCAAATGCTCCTAACCTCACTTCTGGCAGTCAGTGTTGATGTAAAATCTCGTTGAAGCCTTGTCTTCTTTTTTGATGCATCAGTGATTGGCATTCTTCTTGAGACATTTGTCATGAATGAGCGAGCCCCAAAATGAAGCAGAGCGTGAGTTATATCAAGATTGAGCCACTGTTTATTGCTTTGAGCCTTAGCAAAAAAAATACCAGATGTTGATTCAAAAGCCAATTGAGTGTTTTTCAGCCTTTCTTTTTCCAAACCTCTCTTTGATACCATGTTGAAATTCTAGTGTTGCAATGACTAGAATAGTTTTTCACAATTGATAACTACTTCTATTGATGCAAACTTTTCCTTCTTTATACTTTAATCAACAAGTAGCTACATGAAAAACTTCAACCATTATTTCTTCAACAAGAGTCTTAAATAGAGAGCACAATAGACAATAAACAATAAGAGACAAGAGACAAAGATTAGGCTCACATCCAGGGCAAAACCCACAAGGAGGAAACCCTAAATTCTTTCCTTGTGAGAGAGATTTTTTCCATCAAAGTTACATCAAAATGTTCCAATAAATCCAAATTACTCTTAAATGAGAAATATTAATAGACTGCTCAATAAGGCCGAAGTTAGGGCCTACAATCACTATAATAGAAGACAGAGAATAGCATTGTAGCTACCACAGAAGTGTCAACGAACCATGCATAGGAACTCGACAGTTAAGAAATCCCGGTTAAAGTAGCAACAATTTCAATCAACGAAATATCTAAATCTAGGAAGTTTTCGACCTTCAAGGTGACATAAATTAGTAGCCCAAACAAAAGTAAGAATTCCCAAGACTAATTCGGTCAACTTCAATTCCAAGAATAAGGTCAAAGCAGATCAAAGAAACCGTTTCCTCTTCTTTGCACGTGTGGTGTATCTCCTCCAATTGCAAATCAAAATACTTAATGAATTGGTTGGTTGAAAAGAGTGCCAACGAGCTCATATATATAGGCATCATGTGTGGGCTAATTAACCCTAATGGGGCCGACATGCAGGTCTTCTTGGAGCCGACTTGTAGGGCTTAGTTGGGGTGACTTGTAGATGTCTGCAAATTGATTTCTTCTTCATATTTGCAATGAAAAATGCTGACCATAGCTACATTATTTTCAACAAGTTTCACATGGTACTTGACACTCCAAGGTACCCCTAGATGCTGAACACTATGCTAAGAAGGCTTGGTGTTGGACTTACAAACAATGTGCCCAAATGGACCCATAACACCCCCAAGTCAGCCTAAAGATTGTTTGATGGGCGTTGCTTGTTCCAAAGCCCGAATGATGATGGTCATCCTTAAGATGATAGGGGAGGGCTTCCACATCACTCTTTGACCCCAACACTTGACTATATTGGCGCCACATCACCCCTCTAGCCCTTTAGAGACTGATGTAGGGCCCCTTGGTGATGATGTCTTGGTATGGAGGCACTTTGGAGGAGTACCCATAGACATGGAGCTACTTTTTGGAGAATGGAACACTCATTAGCCTATTTTTCACTTGTGGCATTTGGAGGTCCTTCTCATGATGACATCATAGTGGAGGCGGCTTTTTATCCCACATGTATAGGCTCTTTTGGCATTATTTGTTATGTTTTTGAGTTATTGAGGTTGGCTTGTAACCTCACACTTGTGAAATACTCAAAGTAAACTTGTAATTACGGTTTTTTCTTCTACTTTTGTAAAAATAAGTGTGGTAAGCCTCATATAAATAGAGAATCCCCTTATTTCATTTGATCAAAACACATTTTACCACTCTTCCCTTCCAAAGAGTGTACATTAGTCATTTTTTGCTACTTGGGCAAAATGTGATCTTTTTAGTGGTGTGAATTCTCAAGGAAATGGTCTTTTGTATTGAGATGGTCTTTATCTTCTAGATTTTGCATATTGTATTTGTGCTACTAGGGTTTCTATTTTGTGTCGTGACTAAATGCTAATATCATTATGAAATCTTGCTCCATTATATTATGCAAAATTTTTCTCTTGAAAACTATAAGGAAACTTCCATTATGCATTCCTAATATTTAATTTCTCCCCTCACAAAGAAAATAGATAGGGTTTTAAAAGTGGATGCCCTATTCATCCCTACCTACTCCATCAAAACCTTTCCATGGAATTTTAGCCCCTAGAAGACTCAATTAAGCCCATTTAGGATAAGGCACAATCATTATTGCATTGATCATCCAAAAAATCCATTAAATTTCCTCTTATTTTCCTTGTTCCTAGACGTTTAAGGTTCACTACTAGGGTTTTAGGGAAGAATGTTTGCATAAACGTGAATTTGTGTTGGATGTTTGTGGCTAATAAATTAGAAATTGCATCAATAAATCACATAAAAGCAAAATCTAGCATTTTCCACAGTTAAATCCTTTCTTATTAGGGATGTCATCATAATAATTTGTTGCTTATGCATACTTTTTAGCCATATTACTCCATTGGTACCCTAACCCTAGGTGTTTATTGGAAGGCCTTTATTCCCTTTTGTTGATTATCCTTGATAGGAATTTTCCTTTATTGTTGTATGAAATTGTGCACCTTACCATTGCAAATCATTAAAACCCTAACTTATAACAGTCATATCTTTGATCTAGAAATTTGAGTACTTGAACTATGGCATATAATATCTAGGCCTTTCTAGGCTTTGTTGATGTTCTATCTCATATTATAGACCTCTTACATATCACCTTGAGACATAGTAGTTATTTATCCTTTAGGTGAGTTAGGAAAATCTCCCTTGTGGTCAAATACCACTAAAGAGCGGTAGAAAGGTTACTAAGGTGACGATGGCAACCCTTTCTGTTGTTGCCATAAGGTATGGTTCCACATAATGGGGCTTTGCACTAGGCCTACTAGATTTTGTGGCAACAAGTCCCATGTACCTCAACTATGAAGAAGAATGAGTTCAATGCTTCTGAGTTCAAAACTACCTATGTAGCTCCACTTGTTCATAATCATATATCAATACTTCTCCTTCTCAACTTTCAACATGCACCTAGTAGTTTTTTTCTTAAGTAGGAAGGTTATCCAACGATTTTTTCCACTAGTTCAAGCACTTCATTTCAAGGTTACCAAGGTTTTTGTATGAGGCCATGCTCCCAAGCCAAAACTACAAGCAAGAGAACATAGGGAGCACCCGTGAGACCACACTCCCTATCATTGTCCAAGCAACCTACTCCCTCACATGCTTTTTCAAACTCCCTATGCTACCCAAGTTTCCACCATGCCCATCAATCCCACTCATGTACACCTATGGAAATTATGAAAAGGTATTCTTTTTTTAAAAGGTGGGGCCCTTGGGTTGGTTTAGGATTTAGGGCAAACGGAAGGGGGAAATAAAAACACTTCACCCTCACTATTTTCCTCATTTCCTTCATCTTTGTGTGTACTTGAGTTTAGAATAGGTAGCTTGGAAGTGGATGAAGATGAACACACTTATGGAAGCATGTGACAAAACTTGAGGGCAGGATTGGGGGTGGAACCACTATATTTTTATATAGGTATGGTTGTCAACAAGAAAAAACATTCATCAATTCATTTACCCATGTGAAGATGCATATTTGTGGGGTATTAGAGAAAGATAATAATAAAGACGCCATTAGAATCTCAATTTTCCCCAGGGTATCAGAGGAAGAGAGAAAAATACATCAAAAGATAGAGGAAGTCGTATAAAGAAAGCATAGTAAACAACAAAAGGTTCAATGTGACACATCATATAAAATTGGTAGCACCACATCAACATCCCCTCATGCTAATGGAACCATAGGGCATACAAAGGGTACATCTAGAAGATCAATAAAAAGTTTCCTTGATATTGGTGGTAGGGATAAGGTGGATGCAAAATTGGTACAATTTCTCTATGTATATGGTATGCCATTCAATATTCTTTACTTCCCCCTATTGGCATGATATGGCTCGAGCCATCCACAAATCTCCCCACGGATGCAAGAGCCCGAGGTATGAGAAAGCTAACATTGTGTTACTAAATAGGGTAAGAGCAAAAATCCAAAGAGCTTTGTCACAAATTACAAATGTGTTATTAGATAGGGGGTATCCATATCTTTGATGGTAGGATAAATGTTAGAAACAAACTTGCGATAAATGTTCTTAGTGTTTCAGCTATTAATGTGATGTTTCTTCACTGTGGGACTCTCATCAATTACTATGTTTGGTCAAAATATTTTAGACCAACTAAAAACCACTAATGATGTCAGTCCTTCTAATGTGATTCAAGTAATTACTAATAACATAGCAAATTGCAAAGGAGCAAGAAAATTCATTAAGTGAGTGCATCATTGCATATTTTGGTGGGTGTTTGGTGCACACATTGAACCTTTCGATGCATAATATTGTCAAGCATAGACAATATGGATAGATTAATGACTTCTACAAGAGAGGGAATAAAATCATCAAATTTATCACCAAGCATACAAGGGCCCATTTATTTTATGATACTTACTCTAAGTTGTAGCTACTTAAGATTGCAAAGACTAGAATTGGTAGTTATTTGATCACCTTCAAGCGCCACTGGGGGGAGACAAGTTTTGGGAATTATGGTGATGATTGATGAGTGGGATGACTTGACTTTGATAGATATTTTCCTAATGCAATGTGGGACATAGATTAGGCATTTTGTAAACATAACTCTTACTCATGTTGACAATTGACAGATAACCTATTTCACTCCATAAATTAATCATCTACTTTATATTATATGGTTTCAAAATTCGTATGTTTGTAATTTATATATGGTTTATGTTCAAATGACTAATCATTAATATATTACAAATAGCATTTCTAACTTCTTCATAACAAAGGATTCATCTACAAGTAGCACAAATATCCATGTTTCATAAATTTTACAGACAATTTGGCATTTTGCATGTTTTTTTGGAATATAAATGCATTATAATATATAATAGTATATATATCATAAAAACTCTCCCAAGACACTTTTCTCCTAGGGATTTTTAGGAAATAGTGTTTACCCACTCCTACTCCCACACTCTGGCAACGTTGTTCCATTTTGTACATGAAAATGTTCCTACCAAGACCCGAACTACATAAAGCTCAAAAATTAATTTGAACATCGTTGGAAGGGGTGTAGCCCCCCTACTACAACAAATTCAAAGAAAATTTCCTCTTGACAATGAAGAATCGATGAGACATAAATGTCCTTTATCTATTTTGTAGTTTAATACGCTTTTGTACTTTATCCTTGTCACTTTCTAAATGACTTAGTATAACTTGATCACTCAACCAATTTAATGTATTTTATCAGAGACTTGGCCAAATTTGCTCACTTTGAACAATTTTTTAATCTCTACATAGATGATACAATGAAGTGTACCAAGTGAAAATAGCAATTCTCTATTTACTTGCATACTTGTATCTTACTTCTTCTCTTGTGTGTGAGCCCTTGTAATTAGTCCAACAATACATCAATTTGTTTCATAAATTAGCAATCCAAACACAGATGAATGAATCAAACAGAGACTTAAGAATCAAATTTTTGGGTGGCATTATCTCTTATCCCATCACAAAGGATGTTGGAGTCTCAATTGTTTCTGCAGTGGCACAGAAACCATACAGCCTTCTATCTCCATAGCTTGCTTCTTACCATCTATATATTAAACCTAACTTCTTCAACCAACTAAATGCCTCTTACTTAATGCATTTGAGAATGCAAACATAGATTTTGTTGTCCACTCTCTGCAGCATCCTCTTCATGAATCACTATTGAAAAAACACATGTTATGTTACTGTACTTTCAGTCCCCAACTTTGTGTTGTTCGTCTACAGCCCAATTGTCTCCTACCTTTATTTACTGGCTGAGAGATTCTCTACTTTTTAGCTGCAATCAATAGTCCCCATTGTTCCTGCAGTGGTACAGAAACCTTACAACATTCTATCTTCATAGCTTCCTTCTATCTTTGCATTAACCCCAACTTCCTCAACCAACTACATGCCTTATACATAATACTCTTGGGAATGCAAACACAATTTTATTTTCCACTCTACTATATATCAAATCCATACTCTCCAGCATCCTCATGATGAATCAGTATTGCAAACACACATGTTATGTTACTGTACTTACTGTCCCCAACTTTGTGTTGTTTGTCTACCAGTCCAAGCGTCTCCTGTCATCTATGATTGGCTGGGACATTCTCTACTTTTTAGCTGTGATCAACAGTCTCAATTGTTCCTACATTTGTATCCTACTGGTGTTAGTCCATAGGCAGAGATAGTCTCTAGTCATCTGTTATGAGTGCCAAAATCATTGTTTATAAATCACATGTCCAGTCTGCAGCCTTGGATGTTACCAATATCTGATATTTCCTATGCTCTTAAATGAATTGGATAAGATTGATGCCTTATAGTAAAGCTCTGGGATTGTAGAGAGCACTCTGGTGAGACGTCTGGTAACCCCCTTCATTCTCTGCTTTTCAAATACAATATTTCAGCAGTTCCAAGATGGACCGTATATACATGGTCCAAGTGTTCAGAACGAATCATACAATTATCAAGCACAACCTAGCATTACCCTTTTCTTCAAGAAACTAATCATAAGCATGCAATGGCTTGGAAGTTCTTTCATGATGCTCAGCTAATATAAATGTTTGTTTTGTTCATGTTATATATTCTTCCCCGGTGGTTTTCACATATTCTCATAGGCCATTCTGAAAGGCCTTCAAGTAAAGTTTGTTCTGCCAACAGCATTTATTCAACCTGTAATTAATTTTAACAAAATATTTAAGCGCTTGACAAGGAGACTTCTTTAACCATGACTAATAGGTACTTAACAAAAGGGGATTGACAGGACAGGCCCTACATAACAGTGATTGTCATTCTTTCAGAGATGTTTGTGACCACCATTCGAATCCTCTTTTGTCATATGGCCTATTGAGTCTCCCATGGCTTCTACGTCTACCTTCTCATCATATACATCACTTGCAACAAAATTAATAATAACTACAGTGAGAAGAGGATGAACATGCAATGGTCTTTTGGATAAGTGCATAGATAACACAAAAAAATAAATAATTCTACTCTTTCAATTCTCACCTGGCGATAGCCGTTACACAGTTGATACCATTATTGAGTCACAAACTAGGGAAACAATCAGAATATTTGGACATCTGTACATCATTGCATGAATATTTCAATACGTGTCTGAACCAATTGCCCAATCTAAGCATAGTTTCTTGTTATTCAATGCCTTTTATTATTAGAAGTGGACGACTCATGAAAATGAAAATCAATGTCATAACTTGTGCCCATTCCATGGCTCCATTGTCCTCGGCTTAATGTGACAAAAAGACAGGAGGCAGAGGATTACTGACAAACGAGTAATCCAGATCCAATCACAGTACCTTATAAGTACTAATAATTCAGTAGGGCGGAGGAGTGACACCAAAGACAGATTCCTATAATAAAATCCCCCTAATTTGACAAACTATTAAATGTATACAGTGAAAAGAAATTAGGAGAAACTCATGCCTAGTAAGTTGGATTTTTAGTACCTCAGTAAGTGTCGAGAAAAGAGTCATTAATGGCAGCAGCAAGAAATATATGCAATGTTACAGGATTCGTCGAACATAACGCATAAATTCGGCGAACCTCAAAAAAATGTTCAGTTTCGGCTCAAGTTCGCTCATGTTGGTTCGTGTCTCCTTTGATCTTTGCCGAGTACTTTAATCTTTTCACGAATATTGCACCCACTGGGGATCCCTATTCTGTGCACTAAGATTGAGTTTGTGTTATCCTGATTTCTGACAATCGGTGACTTCTGTTTATTCTTGGATCCGGCGAGTCGGCCTCTGGGTTTCTGTGGCAAGGTTTCATGCTCTACCCACGCTTCTTCACACTTCTTCAGATGGTGAGGTGATTGATGACCTGTGTTATTGCTCAAAAACGTTCGACCTGTTTATATTATTTCATGTAAAATTAAAACTACCAAATGGGACGCGAATTTCAGATTGCCCTCGATTTGCAAATCAAGAAATCCAGCGATTGCAAAAAAAACCAACTTCAAAATGTTTAAATCCTTTATAGAGGCGAATTTCAACCCTGCCCTCGATCTGCGAACCAGGAAATCCGGCAATTGCAACCAAAACCAACTTCAAAACCTGTAAATCCCGGCGATTGTAACCAAATGCATTGATTCCAACCTCCAAACCAGGCGAATCGAGCCTTTGCCATGAAAATCGAGGGCGAATCGAACCTTTGCAAGGAAAATCTAGGGCGAATCTGACCTCTGCAATTTTTATCCGCTTAAAATTTTTGGGCTAAAATATAATAATTATTTATTTTTTAAATAAAATTTGGGCTAACTATATAAAATGGGTAAAATGGGTGCAATATAAAAAATTCACCTCCCTAAACTATAAAACTCCTTAAATTTCGCCTTTGGGCTAAAATTCGCCCCTAAAATTTTCCCTGCTTTAAACAAAGGATGAGCTCCAGAGGCTACCTGGCCCACTAGCAGACTCTGTCTATAGAGCGTTGTCAAGAGATAATATCCCCAAGAGGGAAGAACAACAAGATTGGGAATCTCTTAAGATAACCCCAACATTGCAGCTACAACAATAACAAATACATCAAATGGAAATAGCAGTGATACATGTACACATGAAATGCTAGAGAATCCAATGGCCATCATATTAGAACATAGCAACAAATAAGAATACAAATTCTTGAGGGAATGATCACTCAAGGAAGGCACTAGAAGCCTCAAGAAACATGTACATGCAAGTATGATAATACACTGCTACATAAGAAATCCCTAGGCCATGATTGTGCAGTTTTAGAGAGGAACTGCTCCATAAATAATGAAAATACAAAGATATGACAATGTGGGCTCAAATAAAGAAGGGGGAGCAAGATCTCAACCCCTGAAAATACATAACATCAATCCTTTAAGAGGATTGGCTAAAATCTATGCAAAAATGCTATAATACAAAAATGTCAAAGTTGGAGTAGCTCCTGCAACTCAAGAGCTGGAAATGGATGGATAAGGCTGAAATAGCTGTTGTAGATGAATATCCCTCCTCCAATGAAGATCTGAAGTGAAAGTCTAATCCTTTCACCCAATACTTCCCCTCCAAGTGACTGTCAATCCCTCACAGCAAATCTTCTCTCTGAATAACGTTGTCTACTAAAGGGACTGCACTGCAAATGATGGAATGTGGTTGGCCTGGTGCCAAAGATGGTGGGATATTCTCAATAATCCCATTTTATGATCTCCCAAGGGATGGAACCTCCCTCCACTAGAAAACTGGCTCTGGATGGTGTGTGGAAACCTCCCCAGCAACACCCAGCAACACTGCACAATATCTGCTACAGAAACTGCACTGATGTAGATGACTGAAGCTATGGCCTGAATGCCTAAATATGGGGAATGGAGTGCAATCCTTAAAGAGCTCCTCAAGAAGGATAGGAATTCCTAAACAGGACTCCCTCATGCCCGAAGGCACTGCAGCTCTGCTGAACAGCAAGAGTCAGCAACAAGTCTCTAAGACTCAAATGTAAAATGATCAAAGATAATCCCAATGGATGCCTTGCTCCTCTTTTAAACAAGTGAGCCTTCCCTCCATGGGCCCTACTTCTAATTAGGTTTTCCTTCCTCTAGAAGCTTCCCTCCTACGTTGTCCCACTTAGTGATTTCCAACTCATGCCAATGCAGTTTGACTTGGTCAACCTTGGCCAATCCTTTATGCAAAAACCTCTTTTCACACATGGTGGTGTGAAATCCAGCTCCAAACATGGTCCTCTTCCATACTTAGAGGATTTTTATTCTCTAATAATGCAAAGAATGGGTCCCCTACCCATTTATTCATCTCCTATATAAAATTAACAAAAATTAATGTTCCATAAAAATTTGGAACATTGCATATGAGTATGAGGAAAATAACATAGATTTAGATTGTGAAGTAGAAAATCAGATAGTTGTACATATTAATGTAGGAGAACATATCGATGAATCAAATGTAAATATTTTAGTAGATGAAGTTGAACATAAATTAGAGTTACATGAAATTGATCCAGAAAAAGAATAATTTGAAATACTTCAACTTAAAGACATTGTTTTACCTAGAGGTATGGTCCCATTAGAAGAGCTTTTTTATTTTAATGATGTAGCAAAAAATCCAAAAATAGAGCCCATAGGGGCATATATAGAATAATGTAACATAGGTAGTGAATAGAGTCCTAAAATGATAAAACTTTTAAAATCACTGCCTACTGTTAAAAAGCAAGAATACATATCTTTATTCAAAGAATTCATCAATGTCTCTGCCTAGAGCTATGAGGATCTCAAAGCATAAGACACTAGTATCATACAGCATAAAATCCCAATCAAGGAAGATCATAAACCATTCCAACAGAAACTTTGTAGAATAAATCCAGTTCTGATGCCTCTGATTGAGAAAGAGGTTAAAAATATGTATGATGCTAAAATCATAGTTCTTCTCGGATACTCTAAATGGGTGTCTAACATAGTGCCTACTAGGAAGAAAACTGGAGAAATTTAGTTATGCATTGATTTTAGAAACCTTAAGAAGGTCTCCCTAAAATACAACTACCCTTTGCCAAAAATGGACCATATATTACAGAAGGTAGTAGGGTCTATTAGGATTTCCTTATTAGATGGTTTCTCAGGTTATAACCAGGTCTTAGTGCATCCTGATGATCAGGATAAAATAACTTTCATTACTCCATGGGGGATCTTCATGTATGTGAAGATGCCATTTGGGTTAATGAATGTTGGGGCCACATTCCAAAGAGCAATGGATATTGCTTTTGCAGATGATATTTTTCATTTTTATTGTGATTTATCTAGATGACATTATTGTCTATTCTAAAACTGATGAGGAACATTTGTTACGTCTAAGAAGAGTGTTTGAAAAATGTAGAAGGTTTGGTATCTCATTAAATCCTAAGAAAACACTTTTTGGCCTTGAAGAAGGAAAGATTCTTGGTCATATTATCTCTAAGGATGGTATTAGGATTGATCCCAATAGAATTGAAGCCATATTAAAAATCAGTCACCCTATAAACATTAAGCAGCTTCAATATTTTATTGGCAAGATTAATTTCTTAAGGAGATTCATTCGTATCCTTGTAGAGCTTCTTAGAAATATAACAAATATGCAAAAAAAAGATTCAGAAATTAAATGGAGTATTGAGGCTAAAAAATCCTTTGATTTAGTCAAGTAGGCATTAACAAAAGCATCAGTGTTGATTAGTCTAGATTTTACTAAAGATTTTATTATATTTTCTTTTGCTTCTGAACATACTGTTGCAGTTGTCTTGTTACAGAAAAATGAGCAAGGATTTGAACATCCCATTGCATTTTTCAGTAAGGCTTTAAGAAATGCATCTTTGAAATATAATATTATGTAAAAAAAGGCCTTTGCATTGATTAAAGCAATAAAAGACTTTAGAGTATATATATTTCATTCCCATATTATTGCTTATGTACCTAATTCAGTGGTAAAGGATATTTTAACACAGAATGGACCTGATGGTAAAGGAGGAAAATGTATTGATGTCATTCTTGAGTATGACCTAGAAATCAAACCCACCAAGTTGATCAAAGGACAAGGACTGGCCAAATTGATGGCAGAGTCAAATTTCCATGCACTGGACATCAATTTTCTTGCTCCACTAGATGACCAAGAGGAACAAGTGACTCCACAGATCGATGAATCATTTCTGAACTCACCCTGGTATGCAGACTTGTTATATTTTTTATTTAATTTAAATGCTCCCTGGTCTAATAAAAACAAAGGCAAGGTTTCTAAAGTTAAAATCAGTTAAGTTTTGCATCATAGAAAATGTTTTATATTGGCAAGATGTTGGTGGTATTTTACTTAAGTGCTTGTTAAAGGATGATGCAGAAAGAACCATTCATGAATTTCATGAAGGTGATTGCGGTGGACATCTCTATTGGAAAACCACTGCCAACAAAATCCTCAGGGTTGGTTTTTACTGGCCTACCCTTTTCCCTGATATTCATAAGAAAGTAACCTCATGCTATAAATGCCAGATATTTGAAGGAAAAAGAAAGATTTTACCCCTGCTATTAAAGCCTATTTTAGTTGAAAGCCCTTTCCAGCAATGGGGACTGGATTTTATTGGTGAAATTCATCCTCCTTCCACTTCCCAACATAATTGTATTCTCATAGCCACAGATTACTTTACTAAATGGATAGAATCCACCCCTTCCAGATGTGCCACTGATGATTTCATCATTAAATTCCTCGAAACCAATATCCTCTCTAGATTTGGTTGTCCTAGAAAACTTATTATTGATAATGCAACAATCTCTAAATCTAAGAAAATGATTGAATTCTGCAATAAATACCACATTACTTCGGGACATTCAACAGCTTATTACCCTCGGGATAATGGGTTGGTTGAATACTCAAATAAGAGCTTGGTAAATATCCTTAAAAAATTGTTAGAGGATAACAAGAAGTCTTGGCACAACAAGTTATTTAATGCACTTTGGGCTAACAGACTTACTACAAAGAAGTCAATTGGCATGTCACCATACCAATTGGTCTATGGAATGGATGCGGTTTTTCCATCTTCTTTGGGAGTCCTAGTGATGAAAATAATTCAATAATCACAGGTTGAGCCAAATGACACATAGAGAATAATATATCAGACTATTCAGTTGTAGGAATTAAGGGAGGAAGTCTACAACAACACCCAAGTAATTCAAGAAAATGTCAAAAATATTTTTGACGAAAGGACTAAAGCTGATGACTTCAAAATTGGAGACAAAGTTTTGAGGTGGGATTCCAGGAGAGAAGATAAAGGTAAACAAGGGAAATTTGATAACCTTTGGAAAGGGCCATACGTCATTTATTCTTTCAGAGGACATTATGCATTATTCTGAAAGGACCTGGATGGAACAGAGTTACGTGGTGTTCCTATCAATGGTGGGATAAAGAAGCACTACTTTTCCTAGCATAAATATTTTTCTTATATCATTGTAAATATCATAGCCTTCATTGTTTTTATTGGGTAATTTATTGATTCAAGTTGAAGCCCGCAGAGAAGGCCCTAAGCCTTAATTGATGAGCTACCATAAGTACCTTAACAGCAAAACAAATCAGATGCAGACATTACAGACATGGGATACTCAAGGCTACTGACCATATTTTATTGACACTTCACATGGAGAAGTACCATCCCCAGCTGGAGCCACTGTTAGGGTCCTATATTTTATAGGATCTCAAGGTGATTGAGTATTTTGTATTTGTAATTTTACATTGTAAATAATTTTCAAGATGCAAATGGTTTCCAAAATATATATATATATATATATATATATATATATATATATATATATAATCAAATCAAAAGAGGGTATGTCAAAAAATGAACACAAAGAAAAAGACAAAAAGAAAGAAAGTTGAAACGAATAAAAAGAGAATAAGAACCCCACAAAATAAAAAATAGAATAATACTGAAAGGTTGCAAATTCAAATGCCACTACTCATAGATTAGTTTTCTTCATGTCAAAATCCAATAAGATTGTGTGCAACTTGTCTTAAAATTCCACAATGACTAGATTTTTGTTCAAATCATACAGCTTAATCATGATTGAAAAATTGTGAGTTTATGTTAATTAGGTTAGTGAATAAAGATTTGCCAAAAAATTTGATCTTGGCAAATCAGTAGTTAGGTATAAAATGAAATTGCTTCAACTATTTAATCTGAATCAATAGGAGAAAAGGAGAAATAAGTGATAGAGTAGGTTATACTTTTATTAATAATAAGGTGATGTGGTTTTTCTAGCTTAAATGCACCCTGAAAAAAGAAGAAAAAATGTTAGCTTAGAAAAAAAATGAAATTCAATGGGTAGGTAGAAGTTGTGTTGGAAGCCTTGAAAAGAATTAAAATGCTTATCCTAAGTTTGGGTTTTCAAAGGTTTTTATGCATAGGAAAAGAAAGAGGGATGATATGATTTTATCCAAAGTCTAAACATTTGGGCGCATAAATATAAAAAATTCACATATTGCCCTATATCCTAATGTTTTATTTCCCATTAAAACTCTCCCCGGTACCCGAAAACTCTTCATGTCACCCACTTTAAAGTGTGCCCATCAGATCCTTCACTCTCGAATCTGACGGTCCTCATCAATTTTCGCCCCCCCTGAGGCATGCGAGCTTTACCAGCAGGTAGTGCGAAAAAATCCATTTTATCTTTGGACCTGACGTGGCGCCTCTCACCGTCATTATACCCCCCCCGGAAAATTGCTTTCTCCCTCTGATACAGAAACCGTTGCTTGTTCGTTGAGCATTAATCTTAGCATGCCAGCTTGATCATACCTGTTTCCAATGAATTCCCTTCCCACAGAAAGAAATCAGTTATACATTTAATTCATAATTGATCATTAATGCAAAGGATTTGCACCACAATCAACAGAAACTGCCCAATTTGTATAAAGCCATGCAAAATAAACCTGTTTATTCTTTACCTTGCATATTCTCTGTGCTTTTTATTTTTGTTACAAGTTTACAGAAAATACAGATCAATCTATCATCTCTTATCAGTCCTAACAATATCACTACTACACCTCTTCACCAGTCCGAGAGTTTTACACAGTCCCGATAACCTGTCCTTTCTCACTCCTTTTCAATTATCTGAAACAAATTCAACCATGCCTCCTAAGAAGAAAGGCTAGGATGAGCCTATAAATCCATTGATCTATCCTCTTGTCGACCTAGACCATATCCCTTTAGCCGACAGAGACTAAAAAATTCACAAAACCCTCTATGAATTCGAACTCTTTGAGATGTATTGTTGGCTATAAGACAAGTACATATACAAGTCCGATTATATTGGACTGTAGGAATCAAATTTACCTCATTACATCTTTCCCCATACCCACAGTGCCCCTGAATTCATCTACAAGTGTCAGGCATGTTACATACCCAGCCAGAGAGCCATAATTGCTCCCACAGGAGAAATTTTGTTCACTATCACTGCTCAATCCATTGACCAAAATATGTTGGCCCCTTCTATAGAAAATGGAACCCCTTTCTCCCAAGAATCCCTCAATGAATTGTATTAGAAGCTGGATTTTGAAAAAGGGCTAAAACCCTTGAGCTTTTTCTAACTAAAGATAGTCAATTACCTAAAAATAATCCTCCCTATTCTTCCTCCATTTTCCCCGAGAGAGCCAAGTAGATTATCATTGTCATTTCTTACCTCTTTGGATACTAATATGACCAGTGGGTAGATGATCCAATCATAGGTTTCCTTTCCATTTTTTTTTTCAGATTTGAAGCCATCTGTCCTTTTCAATTTTAGCCAATTCTTAGCAGATGCTCTCCATGACCAATTTTTCAGATTCCAAATAGAAGAGGTGTTTAAATATGCCTTTATTCTAGTTTACATATTTTTATATTTTCAGGGAGACGGATTTAAGTTTTCAATGCAAAAATTGGATGATGATGGCAATCAACAAACAATCATCTTCTGGACTACCATGGTGATGAATGAACAGAATCAGTATTCGTACAAATAGTTAATTGAACTATTTGTACATCCAACAATGAGTCTTCTTAGCAGTACACCTGAACCAAGAATCGGTGAGGATATCAAAAGAATTTTACAGCTATTAGATCAAGAAATGACAGGTGTGTTACACTAAAAAATGTCACTTTGACATTCTACTGACTGTATGAGCTCATTAAACACTCATACATGCCTCCTCTGCAAGTCTTACAACCTTTGTTCCTCATTCCAAGCCCTGAAACTGGAGGAAAAACCCTTAAAACTCAAAAAAGCCTTGGGTACGCAGGTAACATGAAGCTTGCATGCGTTTTTGGCTAGGGTACGCAGGTAATGTGAAGAGAAACTGCGTTCTAGAACGCACTTTTCCAGTGTAATGCTTGCGGTACCCCTGTAAAGTCAAAAAAGCGCGAAATTAAACCAAAAAAGTTGATTTTTGGTCAATTCTAGAAGGTTCTGGATGAGATTTTTTGGGGATGAGTACGCTTTAGGAAGGTGCATGTATCCCACACCTTAAGGAACTAATCCCTTGATGTGAGGAGCCTATCCCTTTGAAGGAGGGTTCTATCCCTTTAAAGGTGGAATCCTAACCTCCTCATCTGCTCTATAAAAGGAGGCATTGGGTAGCCTTTTGGGTGAAGTTCAAGAAGTTTTAAAAAGTTTTGATGGAGATTTTGGAGATGGAGAATTAGAGTTCAAGCTTTATGTGTGATTGAGTTGAAGTGCTGTTTGAGATTTAGACTTCTTTCTGCTGAGCTTTTGAGAGGAAAGATCACATACCTCTTTGTGCTCCTAGAGGAAGAGTGTAAGACTTATCAAAGTAGAGGAGATTCCTGCTTCGGACCCCGGGAAGGCCTTTCGAACATCAAGGCTAAGGTTGTAAGGTTCTTCTGTATATTTTAAGATTAATACAATCAAGTTATGTTTTTCTCAATAAATTGTCGTTCGATTGTTTAATTCAATAAGCTGTCGTTTGATCGTTTATTTCATAGATTCCTTGATCACTATGATAGGTATGTTTTATGATTATTTTTTATACAGGTGTTATTGATATTTTCTTGTTTGTGATTGCAGATCAACGAAATATGATACTTTCTTGTGACAAAAGGGCCCTTGTTGCGATGAAGGATTATTGATGCAACGGAAGCACTGCGACTGCAAATAAGCATTTGGATCTAAGGTAGGATCGACACCTTCATAGCATTTATTTGTAAAACGAATATACTTAGAGAAAGACAAACTTAGTTGTTCGTTTGTTGCTAGATTGTCTTCTGACACTAGGGAGATCGGTCTTGTCCGCAAGAACGATTTATCCGGCCAACAAGGTGATTGGTATTTATACTAGAACTATACAAAGTTGATGATTTATGGTTGTGATCTTGCTCCCTACAAGCTCCCAAAATTCCTCTCAATGAGGATTTTTTCTTTAGATTATATCAGGAAAATGTTGAATGCTGACGAAGTAGACTTTGCATCAACAAAGAAAAAATCACAATTCACAATTAAAACACAGATAGGGCCATTTATTTGCAACATCAGGTCAGCAAGAGAAGAAGCAGACAGAATTTTGAAGGAAATGAAGTTCAGCCTCAATTTTACCTGGTCCTATGATCCATTAGGAACCATTTCCAAATTAAGGGTAGAAAACAATTCTACTCCTTACATACACACTCACAGGCCAGAAATAGAGAAATATACAAACCAAGTGGAGTGGGCTTAAAACACTCTGCAGGAGGCTGAGGAGTAGTTAGTATCCACTTCTACATCACAGACTCTTTTCCCAAAAGAGAAAGCAGGAAAAAGGTTGAGGGAAGAAGAGTCACCTTCAGTGACTCAAACTACCAGCAAGGAATTCAAGATTATGTATAGGAAGAGAACCAAACTCATTCCTAAAGTTAACCCAAGTAAAGATTCAGAATAGGAGGTCATCATAATCACCAAGGAGACACCTACCTTTTCACAAGTTGGTGGCCAAAATACTCTCTCTCCTACTACTTCAACAGCTTCACAGGATCAGCAATAGGCCATTCACACAAGTAAAGTTTTTATGGGAGAGAAAGAGAAAACAAGATTTGATACATTCACGGAAATCAAGATGAAGAATGAAATCCTGAAGAATAGCACCTACAATCAATTCTGGAAGAATAATTCCATTTCTCAGAGTAGACTGTTGTCAGAATTTGATTCTAAGAATGGAAAATTGCAAATGGCATTTCTAGAAGCACATATTTCACAGCCTCAAGACAACAGTAGATTACAAGAAAACTTAATTTGAGTTTGACATCAAAGACATCCATCCCATTGATCAAATGGAGATGCACAAGAAAACAAGTGAAATGATTTCATCTACATTGACTAATACTGCTATGAATTTGTCTAAATTGCAGGTTTCCTTAGCAAACATTCAATCACAACTGAAGATGGAGAAAATCTCCTCTCTGGCCAAGGATACAATAATTAAGTCTTTGGAAGCCATAGTGGTCAAAGTTGGGTATGGTCCTTACAACATTAAAGCTATAGAGGAGATAATAAAGAAGAATAATGTTGACATAGCAGCATTAAGGAAACAGTTGAAACTGTCAGCTATAGAAGACCCTATAAATAAATATATTGAAAAAACAGAGTCTCAAAAGTCAGATACGATGAAGCTTATCATGGAGAAAAATGCCCAATTGAGACATATGGAATAAGAAATGGAAAAATTATCAAGGAGAAGGAACATTTTGCAAAGCTTTCTATGGTTCCTTTGGAGGTTGTACCTCTTACAGCGATCCCTACATCTATAGCTTCTACAACAAACATAATAGATGGACCAGAACAACTGACTAAGGCATTGCAGAATCTATCTATCTAGACAGAAGAGATTAAAAAACTTCAACACCAAGTTAAAGTGTTGCAAGAAAAAAAATCCAAAAGTGAATTTTCTCATGCAACTGAAGCACAGGGAACACATAAAATGATCAAGAGATTGCAGAAGTCAGAGAAAGAGTCATCCATTGGAAAAACGTTGGGCTAAGTCAAAGAAATAATATGGACAGATATCATTGAATCCATCAATGAAATTTGGCCCTCCATCCAGATTATATTTGAACAGAAGGAATTGGTAGAGAAATCTAATGGTGCCATTACAACCATCAAGGAAGAGTTGGGAGATATGCTTGTTACAGCCAACAACATCATCAAGTTCTTAATCTCCAAGAACAGATATGAGTTGGATGACTTGGAAGCGAATGACAAAACAGAGACCATTTTAGAAGTAAAGAATATTCTTGCTAAGAAGGATCAGATTGTTCAGTTGGAAGAGAAATGTCACAGCTTAGAGATAGTTGTAAAAATATTATTCAATAGGATTGAGCCTTTAACACAGAAGGGTATGCCTTCTCTATTTGTAATTAATGATAAGCTGGTGGCCCGTCAAGATTATGTGAAGAAGCTAAGTGATATTTCCAGAGACACTGCAAAATTTTTCAATATCAAAGGCACCATGACAAGTAAAGCGTTCTTGTAAGAATTGAGTCATGATATTTTCATCCAGCATGAAGTTTCTCATGCAACTAAAGCACAGAGAACACAAAAATTGGTAAAGAGGTTGCAGAAGTCAGAGAGAGAGTCATCCATTGGAAAAACATTGGGCCAAGTCAAAGAAATAATCTGAACAGATGTCATTGAATCCATCAATGAAATATGGCCCTCCATCCAGATTATATTTGAATAAAAGGAATTGATAGAGAAAGCTAATGGTGCCATTACAACCATCAAGGAAGAGCTGGGAGATATGCTTGTTATAGCCAACAACATCATCAAGTTCTTAAACTCCAAGAACAGATATGAGTTGGATGACTTGGAAGTGGATGACAAAACAAAGACCATTTTAGAAGTAAAGAATATTCTTACTAAGAAGAATCTGATTGTTCAGCTGGAAGAGAAATGTCACAGCTTAGAGATAGTTGTGAAAATATTCTTTAGTAGGATTGAGCCTTTAACACAGAAGGGTCTGCCTTCTCTGTTTGTAATTAATGATAAGCTGATGACCCGTCAAGATTGTGTGAAGAATCTAAGTGAGATTTCTAGAGAAACCGCCAAATTTTCCAATATCAAAGGCACCATGACAAGTAAAGCGTTCTTGGAAGAATTGAGTCATGATCTTTTCATCCAGCATGAGGTAAATCACATCTTTGTGATAAAACCCACTTTTTCCAGATATACTAAAGTGGATGAAATTTACAAAAAGGTCATTAAATTAACTATTCCAAATGAAGATCGATGGGATAATTGTGTGAACTTCAGTAGTAAAAGGTAAGAGAGAAAGGTCAGCTGCAGCCGGCACATCAGCCAACACTACAGCCAACACATCCCACAAATAGGTCTATTCAGCAACTGTTTCCTCAAAAAAAGTGCCAGCATTCCATATCACCTCCACCGATCCTATTTTTTTGTCACAGTTATATTTTATTATTCCATTTAGGTTAATAATGCTTGTGTGTTGAGACAACAATGATTTTAATCAGTTTTGTAAATATTTAGTATAAATACTTCATTGTTAGAAGTATTCTAGGTTGATTTCTGAATATATTTTTCCTATTGCGCAATTTTAATTTCCAAGTTTTGCTAGAGCATCAATAATACAAATATTTTTTTTAGAATTCATGTGGTGTATTCACTGGTGAAGTGCTTCTATTTTTATTGTGTTTTCCGTTGTTTTTCCTTTTATCTGTGTCTCAAAAATTCTTAATTGTAAAACAGAAAGTGCAACGAATAGGACTTGTTAATTAAAACACCTTATTCTAGCTACTTTTACAATTTATATGTTTTCCACTGAAGTTAGATTGAAAAATACTTAATTTCTTTTTAGTCTCAACTGAAATTAACTTTTCTTCCATCTCCATACTTCATTTAAAAAATATAAAGAATCCAGTTAATGCAACCTAGCTTGCCCTCTGATAACTCTCTTAAATATTGATGCAATATCTAGTTTTATGTTTTTGAATCCATTTCCCGATGGGAAAATAGAAAATTAATCAACCAAATCAATCAAAATATTAAAAAAAAACAACCAAGTACAGTCATAACTAGCCTAATATCCATTAAAAACAAAGTTAAATTATACAGAGAGGTCCCTCTCTGAAGTTGGCAGGGCTAGATCCCAACTTCCAAAGTGGTTTTGATGTTGTCCTCTATGTTTATTCTATCAATATTTGAAATTACAGAATGATAAAAAGTTCAAAACAATTGTCGAGAAAGATACAGGGAAGAAGGTGAAGGTTCTCAGGAGCGACAATGGTGGAGAATATGTCTCAAACGAATTTAAGAACTTATGTTCTTTAGAAGGAATTTGACAGGAATTGATAGCACCTTATAACCCACAGTAGAATGGGGCCACAAAAAGGAAGAACATAACTATTGTGGGAGCAGCACGAGCAATGTTGCATGATCATGGCCTACTATTTCATCTGTGGGTTGAAGCATGCAACACAGCAGTATTTGTGCGGAACAGAATTCCTCATCAGATACTTGGGATGAGTGCACCAGAGGAAGCTTTTTCAGGTAATAAAAAAGATGTGGTGTGTTTTAAAATTTTTGGTTCATAAGTTTATTGTTGTATGAACAAATATTCCAAGAATAAGCTAGATCCAATAACTGATTTGGGAATATCTGTGGGGTACATCGATACACCTCACAACTATCGGGTGAAATTTCCAGCACACAGGGTGACAGTGGTCAAAATAGCTATGAAATTCGATGAAGAGAAGGCCATGTGAATTTCCCTTGAGATGTAGCATCAGTTTCATGTGGTTGAGGAGCTCTTATCTCCAAAAGAATAACCTCTAGATGTGGAGCAGCCACAAGCATAGGAACAGAGAGTGGAAGCACCCACTCATGTAGAGCCATCTAGAGATGGAAGGAACCACACCATAGAGGCTAAAAGGTCTGTACTGGATTCTAGAGAGAATGTGGGAGCACCCACATCATATCGCAGGCAGATAGGTTCCCCAGAGCGGTACACTAGCTACATGGATCTTATGAGAAAGAGTGTAGAGATAGATCCATCCTCTTTCAAGGAAGTAGTGTAGAAACCAGTTTGGGTTGATGCCATGGTTGAGGAGTATGACTCAATGATCATAAATAGTGCATGGGAAGTTGTCCCAAGATCGGAGGGGAAGTGAGCTGTAGGATCCAAGTGGATCTACAAGGTGAAGCAGGCAACAAATCGGAGTGTGGAGAAGCACAAGGCCAGTTTTTTTGCCAGAGGGTTCTCTCAGGTGGAGGGGATTGATTATGATGAGACTTTTGCACCAGATGCAAGCTACTCATTAATCAGATCCATCCTTTCACTTTCAATGCAGATGGGATGGAAGATACATCAAATTGATGTAAAGACAACCTTCCTCAATGGAGTGATTGAGGAAGAGGTGTACATTGAGAAACTGGAATGTTTTTAGACCTTCAACAGAGAGTGTGCAGACTCAAGAGAGCGTTGTATGGACTGAAAAAATCACCTCATGCTTGGTACACCAGGATCTACAGTTACTTCATCAGGTTGGGCTTCACGAAGATTGAAGAAGATGCAAACCTTTACCATATTGTGGTAGAAGTTAAAATTTTTATCATTGTACTTTATGTTGATGATTTGATACGTACTAACAGGTGATGAGTAGCTCATCAAGTCTTGAAAAGGGTATCTTGCAAGATAATTTGAGATGAAGGACATGGGGCTCTTGCACTATTTCTTATAATTGGAAATTTGGAAAAGATATGGGGAGCTATTTGTATCTCAGGGAAAGTTCGCCAACGAGATTATAATGAAGTTCCACATGGAGGGTAGAAAACCCGGAGGCTCCTCTAGCAAGAAATTAGAGGAAGGAGGATGATACTTCAAATGAATTAGAAGATGCTACCATCTACACGAAGCGTGTGGTTTCACTCATGTATTTGGTGAACACACGACCAAACATATGATATGCAGTTAACTAGCTTATTCAAGCTATGGTTAAGCCTACCAAGATCTTTTGGAAGGTCGGAAAGCATGTGTTGAGATACCTCAAAGGCACTACAGAGTTTGGGATATGGTATAGGTGGATAGAGAGAGTGAATCTTCAAGATTTCACAGATGCAGATTTGGAAGGGAGTCCATCCGACAGGAAGAGCACATCAAGGGGCATATTCAGCATTGGGTTAGCAGTAGTTTCCTAGTACAACAGGAAGCAGAGATCAGTTGCACTCGACTTAGCAGAGACATAGTGCATGGTTTTTAGTCAAGTAGAAAGTGAGGCCATATGGATGAGTAATATACTTGTTGGTTTGTTTGGTCGATAGATGGATCCGACAATGATTTATTGTGATAAACATAGTTGCATCAAACTCTTAGTTAATCCATTTTTTCATGATTCGTGTTACCATCTCAGATATTGTGTGTAGATGAGGATTATGTCATTATATTACATTCCCACGGAGGATTACAATGCATACATCTGGACAAAGGCATGGTCAAGAGGAAAATTCGAGTTCCATAGAGGCAGGATCGGGATAGTAGACAATCCCTTTCTTGTTGAGAGGGAGTGTTGAAATTGGAAACAAGAAGAGGCTTCTAATTTAATTTTTCCCTTGATTAAATTAGAAGGAAATTGTAATTCCAAATCAAACGATAGCTTGTACAAGTTAACTGAGTCAGGAAGACTTATCTAGCTCATTATATTCAAGTTGGGGTAAAATTGGAGGCATGTAGAGTTCACTCTAAGTTTTAGGGGGTCTATCTGCAGTTTATTTTGAGTTGTAATTGTTTAACTCAATTATTTGAGTTAAATAATTTTAACTAGTTATAATTGATAGATGAGCTAGTGAGAGGTCTAGTGAATCAAATATGATTTAATTCACAAGAAGTGATCAATCAGGTAATTAATAATTCACTATAAATAGTTTTTGCATGTTAATTCTAAGGAAGACCCAATGGATATTGGAGTTAAAGGGAAGTATAATATCAATTGTATAATTAGAAAATTGTACAGGTCATGCATGAGGTAAGCAGGATGCCTTGGATTTATTGCACAATCAATTATTGGGAATTTCCTAATTAATAAGGGCTCAATTTCCCTAGGGATTTCACAAGAAAGCATTCAGAGGCAAGAAATTGGTTAAGTATTGGACCAAACTTTCCTGGATCATAGTAGGACAGTCATAAATAGTGCAGAGATCTCTAAAGCCTGAGAGGAGCATTGTATTCTTTCATGTTCTTGACTTAATTCAATATATAGATAGCGAGTTTTTAATCTGAGGCTTTCCCAAAGTACATATTTTTGTTTTGTGATTGAATTTATTTATCTTTTTTGTTCATGTGATTTGCGATCGTAATTGGTTTCCACAATTTTTAGAATAGATTCAAGTATTTTGTTTTAGCATATTACCAGATCAGTTGAATCTATGTGGATTTTCTACAATAATTTCATCTAGTGAAACAACAGAAATAAACTCTTAGGATTGGACTAAATAATTTTGGGTCCTTTGAAAAGAAGATATGGCAGAGCATGAGGAACAATATCTTAACATAGATGTTGCAATTAAACGAGAAAGAGAGGGAGTAGCAAGAGAAGGATTACTAGCAATAGACAAAGAATGAAGAGAAAGAGAACAAAAAGCTAAAGTAGAACAAGATTAAAGAGGATCAAATTTTTAAATTGGAAGAAGAACTAAGAGAGTAGAAGGATTTGGAGAATAATAAATAGAGAATAAATTCACCTTTGGATTTCCCATCCTAGATGCACCAATACTCCTTGGTACTGAGGTAAAGATGAAAAAAATTCCTCCATATATTCTTCCTAATTTTTATGGTATGACAACTGAAGATTTTGATGTGGAAATTGACATTTTTTGTCATAACTATGGATACACAAGATGCAAAAATACTTTGTTTGTTCTCAGCAACCTTAAAAGTAGTTGATTTAAAATAGTTTATGTGTTTTGGAGAATAAAATATTAGGGATGATATGAGGAAAACTCTCTGTAGTAAGTAACAAAAAAATGGTAAATGCAAAGACTATAAGGAGGATTATGATGTCCCAACAATAGGATGAGATTCTAGAATATTACTTGAAAATATTTTCCTATAATCTTCCAAAATCCAAATAAAATGTGGTAAACCTAGATACCTTTCACATAACTTTCTTAAAGGGAATTAAGGATGAACATATTGATGTACTTAATGTTATGGGAATAGGAAACATCTCTTATTTAACTTATGCTAAAATATTTGAGTTGTCGAGGAATTATTCTAGAAGAAGAGAAAAATTTGGCAATGATCAAAAGAAGATTTTGACTAAAATCAATAAGTCGGTTGTAGGAAGTGTTACTAGTGTTGGAAATATTGAGAGGGGGGTGAATCAATATTTCACTTCAACTAGTTAATTTTAACTTCATGGAGAATTGATTATCATTAGAATTATATTAAAAACATAATTTAGCATCACATCACGTGAACATATAACAACACTATTCAAAAATGCACAACATCCAAGACAGTAGACATGAGATTTTTAGGTGGAAACCCTTCTGGGACAAATGTTACTGAACACTTCTTAATATAGGTCTTAAATATTTACATCAATAGGAAGCTCCAACTTCCAATATTTTCAGCATCAACTAGAGACTCTAACCCCCTAGTTTACAGTCTCCAACCTTAAGGAAGCTCCAACACCTTGATTTACTAGTTCTAATTGGAAGGATGCTCCAACGCCTTGATTTACTAGCTCGAACTATAAGGATACTCAAACACCTTGATTTACCAACTCCAACTCCCTAATTTATCATCCCCAACTAGAAGGTGCTCCAACACCCTTATTTACCAGCTCCCACAGGAAGGATGCTCCAACACCCTGCACAAGCTCCAACCTAACCTAGTACCACCCTATCACCCTTAAGTGTTCTAAGGATCCAACCTGAAGGAGACTCCACTCTCATAACTTGCACCACCCTGCCACCCTATTCAGCAATCGAACCATGATTTCATCTCATTTTCAAACTGCACGCACCTGTGCTCAATATAAAAATAAAGCAATATCTTGATTTGGTCAATTAGTAACAGATGCACAAGGTCATCAACAGCAATACAAGCTTTCTCACTTTAGAATATCAAACTCTAGCTCAACGCAGTATCATACACCTTTATCAATGATTATGCTAAATAAAAACCTTATCACAACAACCCTGGTCAGGACATATGTATGTCTTGGTCAAACCCTACCAACAATAATAAGCAAATATTTGAAAAACTTTATAATGCTTCTGTTATGTCACTATATTGTCCACATTTATATACATTATTACAATATTTTATAAAAAGGAACATCTCTCATTCAACACTTAGCAAAATTATATAACTCAATCTCTAACCATACAAACTCCATCATACACCCATCACTTTCTGTCATCATAGCACCAGCAAAAAGTACATGATATTATGATACTCTATCATCTAGTATCAAGAATTTAAAGCTCATACAATTGGCAGTGTTTATGAAATTAAAATAATACACCAACAATCACATTATATGCCCTCAATAGCACATGTATATCATTGTAAAAATCTAGCATCCCCACTGAATACTAAACCTTGCAAGAAAATTGGTAAACAAGTCCAACAATACAAGTATGTCAGTTTTGAATCCTCAGTTCATATTTTGTCCTTGCATCATCATGCTCAGCCATATGTAACACCTTCCACAGAAATCAACAAACACTACTCATCATACGATCAACTGATAAACCCTAACATCTTTCACCAAATCCTAATCAGAGCACAAACCCTCAACTATTCATTAGATAGCTATATAATAATTTTGTGCTCATTAATGCATGGAATCTAGACAAGTTATGTAAAGCTCCTAACAATTTTGTTCAAAGGATAAAACCCTAGTCTTCAACAAATGGGTCCACTATTTTTTGTCATGTATATCTTATTAACAAACCCTAGTAGTAGTGAATCAAACTCAGTGCTAGAATGACCTACTCATCATCCTGGACACATATTCATAACATAATTTGTCTCATTTTTATCAAAGATGAAGCCCTAGCATTAGCATCATGTCATCATTTTATTTTGAGCAACAACATACTTTGGCTCAACTCTCTACCGCAAAACCCTAGCAAAAAACAACTTTTACCAATATATCATAAAGTTTTGAGTTCTGTATAGCACTCTTCCATGGCATAGTAATCAAGAACAAGGAGATTATGCCCTACAAAAAACAATCCTTTAGCACATGTACACTAAAAATATGACCATTACATAATAAATGAACAACTATAGTAACACCATCATACACAATCTTCGTAAAGAAATCAACGCATATATCAAGCATCAATAATATCATAATTTAGGTATGTGCACATTAAACACATGGCATTCAAATCTTTGTCAAGTTGATTTCACATTATGTATAACTAAGAACGCTTAGAAAATAAACCATTGTTAGAGGAAAATCGCTCTTAATTATGTCAGTATGCATTGGTTTTCTGCTTTCCTGTCTCTCACTCATATCTCTCCAAACAACACATAGGATCTATGCACATTCTTCGTTTATTTTCTCTACATCCCTATTCTTCCATGCATACAAAGTTTATACAAATAGTCATTGATTAATTATGTAGTATAAATAAATATTTCAACGCATGCATTGAATAAATCATTCAACAAAAAAAGACAATTTGAATTATTTGAATTATTTACTTCAAATAATGGGGACCCCTTTTATTAATTTTTGGCTAGACACCTTTTATGATTTTCATTAACTTAATCATCCTACAATTTTTCCATTTTTTTATTTTCATCAGATATTCATTATGATCATTTCATTAAATTCAATTTTTAGCAAGATTTTCATCAATACTTGTTTCGTCTCATTTGGTCAACCGGTTTATAAATGACACTCCTTTGAAGTTTGATCATTTTTGTCACCAAAGTTAAAAAAATGTATAAAGTGTATAATATTTTAATTTTCACAATTAAAATATTCATTCATTGTAAATATTAACTCTTAGTTAATTTTTACTAATTCTTTCATTTTTCACTAACGGTCCTACAAAATGACCTAGCCAAATTGTACGTTAGTTACAAAATGTTTCGAGATCTTGGTAATTTACTCCAATTTGTTATTTTTAAAAAAATGACCAAACCCAAAACCCTAAAATTGCAAAGTGGCTAGAATCAAATTTGTAGGATTGTTAATTCATGTAGGCCCCACTTCACATCCTTTCTCTTCCTTCCAAAAAATGTGATCTAAAAATTTGCAATTGTGATATCGCATATCGCATATTGCAAATTCATGAAGCACCTCAATTATTCATTTCCGAACTTGCGATTGTGATTTAGTTATATGCGGGGTAAATTTTTGTTATTATAAAGTTTTCTTAACTGCCTTATGCCTCTCGTACCTCCAACTCACTCCACCCTCCGTTAACTTCCACCTCACTCTCCACTAACTCCTCCATTATCCCCAAAGTATATACTTATGGGTTTTAGATTGATTCTAATGATTTGTATTTATTTGGATTGATTCCAATGGTTTTCATATTAAAGTTTTTAATTTAATATTATATTAATATTATCATAATTATATTATAATTTTAATTTTAATGTAATTTTAATTATAATATTAATATAATATTATTATATTTTTATTTATTTATTTTAAATCATTTTTATATTACTTAATTTTTGTTAATAATTAATTTGTAATTTAGTTTTTAATTACAATTAATTAATTAAAAACTATAATTTAATTTAGAATTCAATTTTAATTAAAAATTCTTATTTTTTAGCTCATGCAACGGAATTCTGGCAGTTTTAATATACCAACTTTGGAAGCTCATAAATGGAGTTTTACTTGGCCAAATGAGGCTCAAGACAGCTCATTGGAAAGATAAAATTATGGGGAATATTTTCAAAGTAGTTTCATTTCCAGATTTGATTATTTATTAGGTCTAAAATCTAGCAGAAGATCAAGATCCGAATTTTGTAACAAAACTAATTTATGAATTTAATTTTCTGCATTTTCATTTGCCCGCAACTTCTTCTGAGTGCAGATCCATTCGTCTATGTTCTCCTTGGAAAATTAAATCATCACAGACATCAATAGAAAGCTCAAATTTCCTTTTCAACTATTTATTTAATTAAATTTGATTGGATTTGTTTTAATTCCAGATTTGGCATTTTGATTTTATTTTTGCATTTTAATTCTGTTTTGATTTGTTTTTTTTTGTAGGAAAACAGTTGAAGGGATGAGGAGAACAAGATCTCAATCAATGAGAATGCTCCAGCAATAGAAAAATGGAATTCGGAACCAATGAAAATGGATGGACCATATTTTTTCTTCAACAAACTTTCTTGTTGAGAATTCCTTTGTAAATATTATAATAGAATATTGTAGAATGTATTAATTGGATCCTCTTCTCTAAAATTAAGGAATTAGTGTAGGCACTATTATATAGAGGATTGGAGTTGTAGGGTAGAGGAGGGAAAACTCATATATGGGGATTATTGAGGATTTTTCCTTTGCATGTTGAATTATGTATCGAGAACGGAGCTTGTGCTATTGGAGCTCTAATTTTAAAAGCAGAAGTTAAAACATTGTAAAGGATTGTTGGAAACCAGAGGTAGAGAAATGGATTCAATGAATTGGTATTTCTAATATTGTTGTTTTCAATACTAGTTTCATTTTATGATGGTAAGAATGTGTCATTTTACTCATATTTGTGCACTATTATTGATATGAGTAATGTGTCTTAATTATATGTTATTAATTATCTTTGCTCTTATGGGTTGAATTCTGATTTCTGAGTAACTATTTACTCAAAAATCTGACTCTTAATATTGATTTAACAAACAATTATATGTTATGAACTATTTCCTCATATTATTGTTTAATTATTCGAATTATTGATTTAACAATCAATATCATTTTATGAACTACTTCTCAAATGTTTTTGGTTGATTATTTCAGTTAAGAGGTCTCTCAATAGAATGTGTTTTGGTATACATAATGTCATTTAATTGAACTACATCATTAGCTTGATATTCATTATAAGCCAGACATATTTAAATCCCAATAATTTAAATATCTTTCTCTCGGTTGGGTTATATCTATATATGCCTAATTGAGATGAGATTAGGATATTTTTCCTTTTGCTTGCATTTAAAATAAACTTTCATTTATATTTAATTCTACATTTCTACAAGTCCTCTTTCCAAAGGGGAATTCTTTAGTCAGTGGCTTGGTTGAGCCCTAGATTAGTTTAAAAATCACTTTTTTGCCTGATCAGCAAGATGATCGATTTGATGACTCTTCTCCATTGATAGATGAAAGTTATATTTTTAGCCATTAGAGGTGGAGAGAAGGTAACTGGACCTATTTTAACCAGTTGGAACCACCATTCCAATGGAAAAGGTGTTTCTTCAAGGTTCAGACTGGGTGCTCTCCCATATAGTGTTGTAGGTGGACATTTTTTACCCTCAACACTTTTGGTGCTAGAAGGAGGGCCTGAAGACTTTTTGTCCATTGGATTCTTTATATTCTAACATTTATTTTTATTACAATGTCTCCTCTTAAACTTCCAATTTGGAATTGTATTTCTAGACATGCGTCTTCCAATACTCCACCAGAAATAGTAAGACCCTTGTCTCAAGTAAAGTTTAATGGTAAGAGGAATTCTTCTGCTTTTGATCATATCTTTCAATTTATTCAAAATTATACAAATTATGATTTTCAAGAAATTGATGAAGGTATTTTATTCATGATTTTTACTCTTACATTCTTGGAAAAATCCAAAAGCTGGTGTCAATCACTTCAAGTTTCCTTAATTCACAGTTGGGATCAGATTATTATAATGTTTCTTTGAAAATTTGACAGTTATGACTATGAACAAGTATGTGACAAAATTGAATATCTACAAAGGTTTGAAAGTGAGTCTTTAATTGATTTTACCATTATATTTCATTTAAATTGTTTAAAGTTTAAAATTAAAGACAAACCTTCGAAAGAGGAATTATTAAATTGGTTTGAACACATTTGCTCTCTTCCTCTTGTTGATAAACCATGTGAAATCATTTCAAGCTTCGCTCAATCTCCTGGAAATTATATTAACATAACTGAGAATTCCAACATAGATGTAGATACCAATCATAATGAAGTGGCTTTGACCATGTATGATAAATTATTAAATTTAGTACACACCTCTTATGGTATTAATGATAATCTTGTTAATAAACCAATAACGTAAATCTTGGAAAATTTCGCTAATCAACCGCAAGAAGATACTAGCAACAATATTGAAGAAGATACCGCTTTGAAATCTGAAAATCAGTGTGCAAAGAATCAGAGCATAAGTCGACAAGTACAAGAAGCGATTAAAGTTTCTAATAATATGCAATCTATTGTACAAATTTCTGAATTCCTTTACGATGAGAAAATTCAAAATTTGGGACAAAAAAGCAACATTCTTCAAGAAAACACAATTAGTGAAGTAAATGATCTCAAATCTGAAATTTGCAATGAAGAAAATGCACAAGAGTTCTCAAATAGATATTTTTCCCTTTATCCTGATAATTTTTCCGATAGCAATTTATCCTCTCTTCACTTTAAATATATTTAAGAAAACAGAGAGGTTGATCTAAATGAATTGTCGATTAATTTTTATCGAGATAGAGAATTAATTATTGATCATTCTTTTGGCATTAATGAACATGACCTCAATATTCCTTCTTGTTTTGATACATTAAATAAGATCAAAGGGAATTCTAATGAAAGTGAAGTCATTTATGATAGTTACTTTGACATTGATGATATTGATTTATCTTCTTCACAACTGAATCCTCATGATCAAAATCGAATCACATGTGCAAATGAAGAACGATATAATTCATAAATTTTTTCAAATAGTTCTCATTTTCAAACAATTAATCATACTCATAATTTCAGAAAATCAAGAAACCATTCCAATATATGATTTATATGACAATCAAGCTCACATTCCTATTCATAATCATAACCCTCTCTCAAATTCAGAAGGTGGTATTAGCAATCATTCTAATTGCATTATTCTGCCCCATTCTTGTGAAGAGGAATTTGTTTTTAAAATGTCTCAATTGTGTTGTAACAATAATTGTAACACTAGTGTAAACTATGATTCAATTTTGTTATTATTCCATCATTTATTTTGTTTAACTTCATATTTATTTTCTGTTTTTAGTTTTCGATTTTTAGATACTTTGTGCTGGCATATTGAGCAGCTCAATATTGAACGCTCAATTGATGGATTACCTCAATGGAAAAATGAATATTCAAATTATAATCATAAACATCAAGAGTTATTTATCTTCCAATTCCAATTGATGTTCATTTCTTATCAATTACTTATTTCTTTTCGAAAGCAGTGCCAACAAGAGAGTGTATTTTCACAATATGACCAACAATCTAATTCAATTAATAATCTTCCATTGGATCTATCATACTTCCATCCATTTTTCATTGATCCACTTGAAAAATATTTGGATAATTTTCTTTCACCAAATATCATTAATAATTTAACACTTGAACATAACACTAACAAAATCATGCAAGCCATTGTATCTAAAATTTCTTATTCACAATCTGGCATGTCATCCCCTCTTTTGAACCTCTCCCAATCAATGATGGAAATCCATTGATATTTATATGATCCAAGTGAAGTTCAGCTGGAAGACACATTTCAAGATAAGGTAATTGTAAATAAGCTAGTCTTTGTAATTAGATTAGAAATTTGTGTACATACTGGATTCAAATTTATTTGTATTCATGTAATCATATTTTTTTTACTAACATTTGATATGTACATACATGCAGGAATTAAAATTATTGCATGGTTACATTGGAAGTATGACTATACCTAGTCATGTTTCCTTCGGTTCAGTTAGCAATAGGAATAGATTTATTTAGATTAGAATTTTATGTTTTCATTTATTTCATTATTGTATATTTTTAAATAAGCAAGCAATGAATCTTACTTCTTCTAGGCATCCCATTTCATTTTCGGACAAGCATATTAGAACATTTTAGAACCTCTTGAATAGTCATATCATACATATTTGTCAAGCCTTTAATTATCTTTTTTTTCAAAAATTCATCACAATGATCATACATAAAAAAATTCCAAGGATTTGCTACAGCTTGACAATTTTTGTATTCTCAAGTATTTTTGAAAAAGAGCTCATTTTCACCACTCTTGTCCTCCAATATAAATTTTTGGTAGATACAATTTGAAAATTCATTACTTCACATTTTTAGATCAAATAAGTAGATGAAACTGAACAAGGGAGAAATTGAAGATTCATGAGGTAAAATTTACAGTCAATTTTTTTTCCAGGTATGTGTTTATAGGTTCATCATCATCTATTGTTAGTTTTATTTTTTCAAATGTTATTTTTTATTTCTATTTTGTTTTGTTTGCGGGTCTTCATTGAATTTATTGTGTAGATCTAAGATAAGCAAACAACCAACCCTTTTTTCAAACCTGCAACATGTTCAGGGAAGTATTTATGATTTCATCTAAATTTTAGGATTATCTAATTTTGCTTCTATTCGTTGAAAAATTGATAAGTCTTAATAAATTCTCGGAAGATTCATATTGAATCATTATATTTCATAGCTCTCTTCATAATAAAGTTTTGATAAAATTACTTTCTGATCAGATATTCCGATAGTTAATTAAATTATTAAAGGGTTATTTATTTAAAATCAAAGTTAAATTAGTCGCTTTATTTTTTAATTCAATACTTTAAGAAATCGTCAATGCCACAAATGGCACATCATATATCGCATATCAAATATCGGAGATTATCAAAGGAGCATACTCCAAATATCTTTGATCCCCCAATATTCCCATTCCTTCTGATCTCCGATAAAGTTGTCTACCCGATATCACATCATCTGTATCGCAACATTTGATCGGAAGCAACTCTTAACATTTCCCAATAAGAAAACCCTGATACAAGACTGTCGATCCCTTCCTGCTCATTCTCTGATAAAATTACTTCGCTAAAAATTGTGATGTCCACACAACCTTGGACCCGATACAAAATTTAAATCTAGTTCTGGAAGATATCTCATCCGGTCATAAATCGAATTTTTGGTAGGAGTGTACGTTTAAATGTTTTGATGCCTTAGACCCAATATGAAATTTAAATCTAGTTTTAAAATAAATCGTGTTCGCTCATAAATCAAAATTTCATTTACGACATATGTTTAAAATTTATGATTTCCCGAATCCAATCTGAAATTAAATCCATATAATAAAAATATCAGGTCTGTTATATATCGCATATCAACATATCAACAATGTTACATCTCATGCTCAAATATTTTAATCGTTCATCTCTTATAAAGTCCAAAACCGGTCCTGCCAATGAGCCACATCATTTATCGCATTCCTGCTATCGCAAAAATAATATCAGTGTTTCCTATCTCTGATACAACTATCCTCCAATCTCTAATATGACTATTCTCTGATATCAAAATCGCTCCATTTCAATTTCCCATTGCATGTGCTCATATTGCAATCCCACTATCACAACAATTTTTTTGCATCGTAAAACTCAAATGACGCCTTGTCTTGACATCCTTCAATGCGATAAACTCTAGTATATTCCTCTATGCCTTTATATTTTAACTGTTAATATTTAATCGCATATCGGCAAAGGTGGAAGTCACGGTTTTTAAGTTATGCATGATAAATAAACTCGATATGCGATACATTTGGTCAGACACTGACCTATATGAAAGACCATGTGAACGCATGTTTTTATATTTTTCCTCTCATTGATCTAGCTGGAATGAAATGCTTATGCTCGTTATTGCTTTAAATGAATACAAATCAATGAAATTTCACATAAAAAAATTTGCAGTGAATGATCTTATCCATCATTTTTTATGCATGTTCCAAATTTTATAATTTTCCAAGATGAGTTGAACCATTGCATCATACTCGCCAAATTGTTTTCCCTTTAGTTATATTCATTTCTTCAAAAGGGACTCAGAGCCTCTAATTGATGAATTTTGGAATCCTGGTCCTTTACTTTTCATTTTTTCGATATTTTCCTCAGAATTTCAAAGTTGTTTGCTTATTAGACTCTTGGGTTTATATTATATCAGAAGAATTTAAAAAAAAATACTAATATTTACTTCTCTAAGCCTCGCATTTCCTTTTCTTTCCACTATCTTATCCATCACATTTAACAAAGGAAATGACCCCTATTTTACTATCTTCATCGGAGTTTTGTGGTCTCATAATTTTGTAAAATTTATTTTGGCTTCAGAAAAGAATTTTGAGATATTTTACACTTGATTTATCCTCATATTTATTAAATTTCAAATTTCTCTCCTAGAAACAAAGTTTACAGGAAATGTAAATTCTCTTGAAATCATTTTACAAAACTTAAAATTATATCATTGTTGGAATAAATGTCATTGCATCTATTTTATAGACTCTTATGAATTTTTTACCTCTGATACATGAATGTTTGATGCATTAGAAAGGTAGCATTTTTACATTATACATTTATCAAGCATTTCTTATAAAACATGATCAATATCGTAATTTTGTTTGTAAAAGTTACACAAAAGCTTTTGTACCAATATCTTGTTGCCCTCAATATTCTAAATACCGAGACTTCTTGTAATGGAGGTGAAATTTCATTAAACTTCTAAAAAAAAATGTCGTCAGAAACCTTATCAAGCAAGATTTGTTTTTATCGAAGTTTTTTCCATTAAGGACTTTTGGAAAACTTGAGCTCTTACCTTTTTCTTTGATTTTCTCATAAACTTAGAACTTCAGACTATCAGGTTAATAATCTTCGCAAGTCTTTGATCATTACATTTTGATATTTCACTATGTATACATGAAGTCTCGTTTGATTATTTTTTGAATATATATGCTACTTTCATGTTATCATGGTGGTCCAAAACTTGGATGTATTTCAATCATAATTTTTCCAAATCCAAGTATTCATTCATAGGGATGAATTTCTCACTAAAGGGATATACATTCTTCATGGTGTATGTACATGTACTTCTTTTACTCTTCTCGACAATCTACTTCACTAATAAGGAATTTGGAATAGGAAAAGGTAATAAATCATTGGTTAATTCATATTTTAATTCTTTTTTATTTTGATAAATCACTCCATACTTATCATATAAAAATTCATGTCCTCTTCATATACATAATTGCTACATTATTTGGGATTTTGAATGAATTTCAATATTTTAAGGTTGATATAAATTCAAAATGGAAGAAGCAAAGAGAACATTCATCCCTGCAATTCATAAAGAAGCATATCTTCATCCTCATTTCTTATGGATTCGTTTTATTTCTGATTCCTTGAACATGAAACATTGTTTTCTTCTATTTTATTGCTTGCTTTAGTTTAGATTCAATAAATAATGTTTTTGAGTCAATAATATTTCAATCAATTCAACTTCTTCATGTTCCAATTTTAATTAAAGGAAGAAGTTAACTTGTATTGGAGAAAATCATCTCTCTCAGGTAAATCTCATGTGCCCACTTTCATTTATTTTCATTATCTCACTTTTGGTTTCAGTTTCGTTTTTTAGATTTTACTGATCTAGAACTCTATTTTTACAAGTCTTCCTGAACCTTTCACACCTCTATCAGATCAGTTTTGGAAATTCATTCGCTTTTGATGATTTTTCTTTGAGATTCTTGAAAGAAGCAGTAATGATCCTCATCAAATAAGCTAAAATAGGGAGTTTATATGGATCTCTAGTCTATTTCTTTAAAGCATTACTTTTATTAGAAAATGGTTAAGATATTTTTGCAGGTTTTACCTTGAAGAAGGAAAATTTGCAGCAGACAAATATTTCTAATTCAGCATATTATCTATCATCACTGCTATTCATCCTCTACATTTTGAGAGCCTCGTTTCTCATAACTCTTGAAGATAAAAAAATTTAAATCTCAACATAGGAATGAACGTAGATATGCTTTTTTTTATCTCTTTTATTGCGACATTTGTATAAGTAGTCTTGTTGGAGTTCATGTTTTAAAATTGGATTTTTCTTTTACCTTTCGCCTTCTTCATTTTTATTTTTGTTTGCCAATTTTTTTTCTTACTTTAGTTTAGGAATTATTTTCCTTTTTCTTTCAGTTTTGTTTTGATTTCGATGACTCTACCATGATTGATGCGAAATGACTTTTTCTTACCTAACAACGATTGGCATACATGGGAAATCTTCTACTCTATCTATTTCAGCGAATTTAATTTATTATTAAAGGAATATCTTTATGGAACCATAAAACCATCTTGCATTAAATATTTTTCATGGAGGAACACACATCCTTTCTATGTGATTGAGTTTACTTTTTCAAGGAAAGAACTAATTTAAGTTTAACTTAATGAATCCCTCCCACCCCTCCACATAAAAGCCTCTAGTTGATAGTTCTAGGAAAAGAATTTGGAGTCAACATTATGAAAGTATTATATCCATTAAACATAAATATCTATTAACATACCACCTCTTTCACTCAAATACATCATAAACTAAAAGCTTGCAAATGCGGTTAATCAAAAGGGTGATTAAAAGAGGAAGCATGGGAAATACAAGTAAACTCGTCGAGGCTATGAATGCTCGCTGGCAGCGGGACTAGGCTTGTATGGCATAAAAGACAACTTCGTTGAGGTATTGTTCAGGCTCGTTGGCAGCGAAGCGATGTCAGAGAGAAATCATAAAATGGATATATGCGTTATCAAAACCTCCTATCTCTACCTTATTCTATTTTTCATATGAGGAAATTTTAAAATATTTTTTTCTCAAACTTTGATTCATCACATTTACTCTAGTCTGTTTTAAGTACTTATTTTTACAAACTCATATTGCTTAATCTATTTATGTGGGACCTATGGAAATGTTTTAATGTTAGACGATTTCGTGATTTCTATTATTTTTAACCTTTGGGTAAATCTAATTTCATTATCTTTAATCATAGATAACTGGTCCTTCTCTCGTGTGTCACCATTGTTATAGGGAAAACCCAACATCCCCCATTTTTGAATTATTTACTTAAATAATGGGGACCCTTTCTATTATTTTTTGGCTAAACACCTTTTATTATTTTCATTAAGTTAATCATCCTACAATTTTTCCATTTTTTTTATTGGATTTCCATTGTGATCGTTTCATTAAATTCGATTTTAGCAAGCTTTCCATCGATACTTGTTTTGCCTCATTTGGTCAACTGGTTTATAAATTACACTCCTTTGAAGTTTGATCATTTTTGTCACCAAGGTTAAAAAAATGTATAAAGTGTATACTATTTTAATTTTCGCAATTCAGATAGTCATTCATTGTAAATATTAACTCTTAATTAATTTTTACTAATTCTTCCATTTTTCACTAATGGTCCTACAAAATGACCCAGCTAAAATGTACGTTAGTTAAAAAATGTTCCGGAATCTTGGTAATTTACTCCAATTTGTTATTATAAAACAAATTACCAAACCCAAAACCCCAAAATTGCAAAATGGCTAGAGTCCAATTTGTAGGATTGTTAATTCATGTGGGCCTACTTCACATCCCTTCTCTTCCTTCCAAAAAATGTGATTTAATTTTTTTTTTATAAAAATTTGTGATTGCAATATTGCGATATCGCATATCGCAAATTCATGAAGCACCTCAATTATTCATTTCCAAACTTGCAATTTCGATTAGGTTATGTTGTGGATCATCTGCATATCCTTTTCTATCATATTTTGAAAATAAAATAAAATAAAAAGCAAAAAAAATCTGAAATTCAGAAAAAAGTGTATGATATAGTATAATGTTTTTTATATTGTAACATAAAAAAGAAATGTTTCTAAAAGCTCGATGCAAATTAAGTTTACTGTTAAACTTTATTTGGATGTATATTATAGTTTCATGTTTAAACGTCGAGCAAGTCTCCGAGTGGAAGTAGCAAGTATTGAAGATTATAACCGAATGATAAAGTGCGGAGGCGCAAAGAGCACGTGAGTTATTGAATCAAGTGCCCCCGCAGTTGACCTGTTTGACCGCGGGGTAAACAATGATCAACGGTGTATATTCATTGCGGGGGGACTAGCCAAAGTTTGTCGCCGTACTCCAGGAGCCTCCGCAATGACGTCATTTCAGGCATTTATTACGGGTTTGCGCGGCTTTTAAATTGATCTTTATCACATTTTCAAATCATTTGTAATTTTTTTCCCCTTTGAGCCGTGTCATCGCCACCTTTTCATTCTCCACTACTTTACGGATTGCTTCTGTTGTCTGTACATCCATGGCCAAACGATTTTCACTACCTGGTTCGACTAGCCACATTTCCCTCATGGACAATGAGAGAGACATCCAAGATACCGTGTCTTCCGTAAATCATCCTCTCTTTTATCATCAAGTAACACTAAATGCCGAGAATTCCCCAGTTTTTTCTGCCATGAAGAAATCTGGTGTCCTGTCTGCATGTATCCCAAAAGCTCATTTCTTTCCCGAATTTATCTATTGGCTAGTTTCTTCAATGTATCCCAGTAAGTGCTTTATAATGAATTCGCAGGGGAAGAATTTTCTACAGGTGTCGACGCAATTGATTCACCAAGCGTTTTGTTTCTCCGAAGACGAGTCATCACTTCAATTCTCAGAAGACTCATTGGCAAGTTATTTTTAAAACCTTTCAGGAGAAGAATTTAATCAGTGTATGTTTCATTTAAGACCAAACTCAAAATAATTTCAACTAGAAGGTGAATAATTAAATTTGGAGATTTTTGATGCTGAGAATAGACCAGTTCTGAGTTGTATTGCAGAAATTCTAGGCAAGGATAATGACCTTACAGTTGACAAATCAGTATTAGGAATGATATCCAGAAAGTTACAGAAAAGAGACTATTGGGAATCAAAGAGACAGTGAACAAGTTTGATATATCATTTGATAAATTGACAAGAATAGGTTTACCTTCATCTTGGACAGAGAAAGGAAACATTCTGTCATGGAAATTTTATGAAGATTCATTAATACTGGCAAAAAGCAAGATGGATAACAGGCATGAAAAGACGCAGATTTTAAAAGGAGAAACAGTGTTTAATTTCTTGCAAAGGAATTTCAATTTGTTATGGATGGTGAATACTCTCTTAACAGAAATACCTACACACAGTCAGATTGTTGCATTCAGGTTGGAATATCATAGTTTCAAGAATTCATCAACAACCCAAAGTGAGATATGGAAAAAGTGCAAAACATTCTCAATGGACTCAGCAAAAGGAATCCCAGCATCTCAACAAAAAGTAGCTGTTGACTCAGCAACCGTATCAGAAGCGATTGTTCTTATAGATTAGGAATTTTCAATTTCACGTTATGTTATTTTCTCAAAATCATGTAAATTGTAATAGGAACTTTTTGAGGCATGTACCTCCGTAACTGTAAGTAGTTAAAGCAGTTAGAATTAGTTTCATCGCTGGAAACTGTTTTGTTATTTTGTATTTAAAGAAGATTCCAAGAAAGGAAAAGGTTCCGAGTTTTGAACCTTGAAGTCAAATTTTTGTACTCAAGAATGGAAAATTAATGAATGAGTATGCAAGTTTCTATCATTCTGTTTATGCTGAAAAGTTATCCAGTTTACACAATGTTTTCTTATCTGTGAATAAAATAGAGTAATGAGCAGCAGGTCTCTTTATACATATGTATTTAAGAGTTAAACAAACCTTAATGTGCGCTCCTCTGTTTTAACTTTATCTTTACTTAATTCTTCAGGGTTTTAAAATGATAGATTCTGTTTGAAACAGCATATCAGATTGAAATCCTCTTCTCTTTTTCTTCCGTTCATTCATTTCAGCATAAGTGGAATATAGCATTACAGAACATGCATGGATTTGATATTTAAGGGTTACATAATCAATATTTAAGGGTTTATAAGACAGAGACAAATATATATTCATTTGTGACATAATCATATAATGTCTTAAGCACTGATTCCCTATCACAGCTAAGGGATTGTCTCTTAAGGTACAACATAAATTGGCGTCGTTGCCGGGGAACGAAGATTCGAAGGTTTTCCCTGGGTTTTATTTTACATTTCCTCTGGTTGTTCAGAGAGGAGGAAATAATAAGATGTGTTTGTTTTAAAATAGCTCTGGCTCCTAAGAAACCTCACACGAGGTCGGATACCTCTCAGCAAAAAGTTCATGTTTTGTCTGATCCTGAGAAGCTTGTTTCAAAGAAGGGCCAGAAACCAAAAATATTTGATACACCAGACGTTACACTGCTTGCACCAGGCAGCAGTTCACGCACTTTCTCATCCAAGGATATTTCCAAGAAACTCATTTTCTCGGAAAAAGAATCCTCACCATCACCCATTCATTTTCAAGAACCTACATTAGAAGAGCAATATTTTAAGTTTGTGTCTTTCCCTCTTACAGAAACTCAACCTCATATAGTTGCCAGCTCTTCTGCAATTGTTCATACACCAATCCCTATATCAGTTGTTCCACTTCATTCACCCCCACCTACAACTGGTATTCATTTTACCCCCGCTCAAGGAGCAGTTAACCAGGGCATAAACATGGCGGCCCCTGCTTTCTTAATGAATAGATATGCACCATTAAATCTACCCCAACAAATGAATGCAATGCCTCAGGAGTATCTCAAGTTACTCCCTAGATTTACTAGTGAAGATGAAATAACTGTAGAACAGCACTTGCCCTTGTTTTGCACATTTGCTGAGAATTTCAATGTTGAGCATTTAGATGTTGTAATGAGACTTTTTGTTAAGTATCTAAGTGGAGAGGCAAGGAAATGGTTTAAAGGATTGCCTAATGGTTCAATAAATGATTGGTATGGACTAGAAAGACGTTTCACTGAGAGATGGGGTGAAAAAAGGGACCATGGTTATTCTTTGACAGAATTCAATGCAATAAAGAAGAAATCTAATGAAAATATGAATGATTTTGTGAAAAGATTTAACAAATTGTATAATATTTTGCCTTTGGAAATGAAACCTCATCCTATTGGAGCAAGGGTCACTTTTGCTGGTGCATTTGAACCAGATTTCAGTTTCACATTGAGAGAAAGAAGGTCCCCCACTTTGGATTAGATTCAAACTGATGCTCTGGAGATTGAGGCCAATATGTCCACTGCTGGTAAAGTTCAAGATAAAGGAAAAGCTAAAGAAGAAGCCTCATCTCAAGATCAGAGAATTGACGATATGACTAAAGTCATAAAAAAATTGTCTAATAAACTGGTGAAGTTGGAAATAGATAATAATAAGCCTGCAAGACGAAGTAGAGGGGTTTTTAATCCCCAATTTAAAAAACAGCCCCTGCAGATTCTACAAAGAGAAAGGAAAGATCAAGATCAGGTGCAAGCACCTTTGTATATAGAGGCAGCTCCATCCCGCTCAGTAGATGATGATGATGAAAAAGAAGATGATGCTCAAATTTCTGCTTTCTACATGGAAGATGATGAAACAGAAGAAGAAACTGAGGAAGAAAGAGTGGAAGAAAATGAAGAAACTGATCTTTCATTCGATCAAGAAGAGATGGATGATTATTGCAAACAGTTTATGGACTTCATGCAATCATAATTACATAAAAAATACGATTTGAGGTCAAAGAAGAGGTTAAAAACTCAAGATGATGAGGAAAAAGAATTAGAATCAGTACCTGCTCCAATGGCGACTCCATTACAGAAAAACCAGATTAAGAAATCAGATAAGGGGAAACAGCCCATGAATGAAGAAAAAGAGAAGGAAAAACAGCAAGTTGAGGCTTCTCAAACAAGGATTAAAGATCCTAATATTTTGGAGAAAGTTGTTACTGTTTCTAATCAAAGTCTAAATTCCAATAAAAATCAAGAAGAACCTGAAAAGTTGACAAAACAAAATCAAACTTTCAGTTTTTCGAAAGAGTTGGAAAAAGTGAAAATTCAAATACCTCTTCTTGAGTTAATCAAAACACCTGGTTATAAGAAGGAGATTGCAGAATTTATCAATTTATCTTAGTCTGATGAAGTAGGCGATATAGTAAATCTGCAAGAAGAAAAACCAGTGGTTACTTTTGGGCCTCATGTTGAAGAGGTAGATTCTTCTGTCCCTCCTTTTTATATATCACTTATGTTACATGATTTTGTTTTACATAATTGTATGCTAGATTCTAGCGCATCCGACAATATGATGCCATTGTGTGTGATGAAAGAGTTAAATTTACAAATCACTAATCCATACAGAGACCTTTATTCTTTTAATTCAAAAAGGGTGAAGTGTGTGGGTCTTATTAAGGATATGGTTGTTTCATTGGCTCAAATCCCAGCCAAGAGCATTATGATGGATGTGGTAGTGGCAGATATTCCAGCCAGATTTGGTATGTTATTATCTAGATCTTTGGGGGCAAAGCTTGGAGGAGTTTTGAAGTTATATTTTACATATGCCATCATTCTTGTTTTAAATGGGGAAGAAAGGAGGTTGTATAGTGAAACTAGATTTCAAAAAAATGCTACCAAGAAAGATGCAGGTAACTCACCTATTTATGGCCAAGAGAAGGAGGACCTCTCTTGCTTCATGCTGCATGAAGATGCAGAATTTGCTGAAGAGTCACAAGGGCAGCTCCCTTCAGCCATTTTACATAAGGAGATGCATTCAAACAAGCTTTGGAAGTGCTATTTTGATGGTGTGTTTTCTAAAGAAGGCACCGGAGCTGGTTTCATTTTTGTATCTCCGAAAGGTAACCTTGTACCTTTCTCTTTCAAATTGGAGTTTGAATCCACCAATAATGTAGCTGAATATGAAGCATTAATCATTAGCCTACAGACAGCTAAGCAAATGGGAATTCGGTCTATGACCATGTTTGGTGATTCTGAATTAATCATAAGACAAGTTAAGAATTTGTGTCAAACTAAACATCCCAGGTTAAGAACATATAGGAATGAGGTATGGGATTTATTTGAAAACTATTTTGAAGCTTTCAACCTACATTTTATCCCAAGAGAAGAGAATAGAATGGTTGATTCTTTAGCAGTTGCAACCAGTACATTCAAACCTCCGATCAATCCAAGACTAAGATATGAAATTGAGATGAGACACAGACCTTCGGACCTGACAATATCAAACATTGGCAGGTTTTTGAGGATGATGAACAGATTAAGAAATTTTTGTTGATGATTGAATATTTTGAAGATTATCAGATTGATTTGGAAACTGATGAAAATGACTTGGCTGATATGTCTAAGATTCTAAAAAAGAAGATTGGTGATCAGCAGATTATTCAGTTGAAATACAATATTTTACCAAGAGGTTTGGTACCTCTCGAAAGACTGTTTGATGCTAATGATGTGGCAGTGAATCATAAGAAAGCACATCAATATGAGAATGTGGAAGATTGTAATTTAGGAACTCAATATGAGCATAAAATGGTCAAATTGTTCAAAGGCGTTCTGAAGGACTATAAACAAAGGTACATAGATTTGTTCAAACAATTTGAGGATGTATTTGCTTGGTCATATGATGATTTGAAGACTTATGATAAGAATATTATTCAGCATAAAATCCCATTGAAAGATGGAGTCAAACCACATAGACAGAAACTCTGAAAAATCAATCCATTGTTGTTGGCCTCGATTGAAAAGGAGGTAAAGAAATTTCTGCAAGCTAAAATAATTGTTCCTCTCAGATATTCAGATTGGGTTTCCAATCTTGTACCAGTCAGAAAGAAAAATGGAGAGATAAGGCTGTGTGTAGATTTCAGGAACTTGAATAGGGCTTCATTGAAAGATAATTATCCTTTGCCGAAAATGGATTTTTTCTTGCAAAAAGTGACTGGAGCTTACAGATTATCTATGGTAGATGGTTTTTCAGGGTATAACCAGGTTGTTGTGGAGAAGGAAGATCAAAAGAAAACTTCTTTCACTACACCCTGGGGAACATTCATGTATGCCAGGATTTCGTTTGGCCTAATGAATGCAGGGGCCACATTCCAAAGAGCAATGGATATTGCATTTGCAGGAGATAAGTTTTTGGTTATTTATCTAGATGATGTCACAATTTTTTCAAACTCTGATGAGGAACATCTACAGCATTTGCAAAAATCCTTCTTGAAGTGTAGGAAATATGGATTATCGTTGAATCCTAAAAAATCTTTGTTTGCTCTGGAGGAGGGTAAACTGCTGGGCCATATTGTTTCCAAACAAGGAGTGAAGATTGATCCAGCAAGTGTCGAAGCAATACAGTTAATTCCACTGCCCCAAAGTAAGAATGATATTCAGAGGTTTCTTGGAAAAATTAATTTTCTAAGAAGATTTGTTCCTAATTACGCAGAGATTGTCAAGAAAATAACAGACATGTTGAAAAAGGATGTTGAGGTGAAGTGGGAAAAAGAAGCAAGGGAATCTTTTCAAAGGATTAAAGAAGCTCTACAGGAAGCACCTGTTCTAATTAGTCCAGATTATTTGAAGCCATTTCAATTTTTTTCATTTGTGTCTTCATCAACAATTGTTGTTGTGTTATTACAAAGAAATTAAGAAAAGTGTGAACAACCTGTAGCATATTTCAGTAAGGTGCTCCGAGATGCAGAATTAAAATATAATATATTGGAGAAACAAGTATATGCTCTGGTGAAATCATTGAAAGCATTCAGAACCTATATTCTTCATTCCCAAATTTTAGCATATGTTCCTAATTCTGCTGTAAAGGATGTTTTAGTACAGAGCGATGTAGAAGGGAAAAGAGGAAAATGGATTGCCAAAATCCAAGAATACGACCTGGATGTTAAACCAAAAAAATTGATCAAAGGATTGGGACTGGCCAAATTATTAACAGAGTAAAATTTCCAAGCACTGGGAATTAATTTATTGGCACCTGTAGAGGAAGTCAATGGAGAAACAGGTAATATTCAGTCAAAGTCAGCAATTAAATATAAATTCCTCTGCTCAGATTGGTACAAGGATATTATTCACTATTTATGCTTTATTTCTTGTCCTCCTTCAATAAATAGAGCTAAATACAGAGCTTTAAAACTCAAGGCTCAACCTTATGTCATAATTGAAGCAAAGCTATATTGGAAAGATCCTGCGGGTGTGTTATTGTTATGTTTGATAGAAGAGGAAGTTTCAGAAGTAATTAAAGAATATCATGAATGTTTGTGCGGGGGTCACTACAGTTGGAAGGTAACTGCTCATAAAGTTCTCAAATCAGGTTTTTATTGGCCCTCTATATTTGCTGATGTATATAAAACAGTCAGAAGTTGTCAAAAATGCCAGGTGTTCGCAGAAAAGAAAAGGTTAGCCCCTTTACCTCTTCTCCTTGTTTTTGTTGAAGAACCTTTCAGACAATGGGGATTGGATTTCATTGGAGAAATCAATCCACCATCTAGTGGGAAATTTAAGTGGATCCTTACTGCTACAGATTATTTTACAAAATGGGTAGAGGCAATCCCTACCAGGAAGGCAAATTATTTGGTTGTTATGAAGTTTTTAGAAGAAAATATCTTTAGCAGATTTGGATGTCCAGTAAAGATTGTGACAGAATATAATGCCCAAGTTTTCAACTCAATCAGGTTTATTAATTTCTGTCAGACTTATAATGTGATATTATCTCATTCTACAGCTTATCATCCACAAGGAAATGGATTGGCAGAATCTTCTAACAAAACATTAGTAAAAATTTTGAAGAAGACAATAAATGAAAACTAAAAGAATTGGGATTCAAAGCTAGTTTTTGCTCTATGGGCAACAAGGATGACCACTAGGAGATCCACTGGTAAGTCACCTTATGAAATAGTATATGGTACTCAGGCATTGTTTCCCACCCAGTTGGTGAAACCTGTGATTTCTTTCCTTCAAGATGCTCAAGAAGAACCTAATGCCATGATTAGAAGAATGAATAATGTAATGGAGTTAAGTGAAAGCAAAAATAAAGTTCGAGAGAATTTGCTTACTTACCAGCAAAAAATGAAGACAATATTTGACAGGAAAGCAAAATAAATCATGTTTTAGAATGGAGATCTGGTATTAAGATGGGATACCCGAAGGGAAAAAAAAGGGAAACATGGCAAATTTGATCCTTTGTGGTACGGTCCATTCAAAATTAGTGAGGCCAAGATGAATAATACCTTCATGATGGAAAGTCTTGAAGGAGAAGTAATAGATATGCCTGTGAATGGGCAATATCTAAAACATTATTTCCAACACTAAGAGTTGTTTGACCATCATTGTATATATCCGGTTTTATCATTGTACATTTTTCATTTAGCAATTTTTGACTCCATGCCCGAAGTGAAGGCACTGATCTGCAAGTTCTTAGTGTTTCGTGGCAAAAACACTATCCCCAGGTGGAGCCAGATGTTGTGGATCCTCTGCATATCCTTTTCTATTTTATTTTGAAAATAAATAAAAAAGCAAAAAAATCTGAAATTCAGAAAAAGTATATGCTATAGTATAATGTTTTTTATACTGTAACATAAAAAAGAAATGTTTCTAAAAGCTTGATGCAAATTAAGTTTATTGTTAAACTTTATTTGGATGTATATTATAGTTTCATGTTTAAACGTCGAGCAAGTCTCCGAGCGGAAGTAGCAAGTATTGAAGATTATAACCGAATGATAAAGTGTGGAGGCGCAAAGAGCTCGTGAGTTATTGAATCAAGTGCCCCCGCAGTTGACCTGTTTTACCACGGGGTAAACAACGATCAACGGTGTATATTCATTGTGGGGGGACTAGCCAAAGTTTGCCGCCGTACTCCAGGAGCCTCTGCAATGACGTCATTTCAGGCATTTATTACGTGTTTGCACGGCTTTTAAATTGATCTTTATCACATTTTCAAATCATTTTTAATTGTTTTCCCCTTTGAGCCGTGTCATCGCCACCTTTTCATTCTCCACTACTTTACGGATTGCTTCTGTTGTCTATACAACCATGGCCAAGCGATTTTCACTACCTGGTTCGACTAGCCACATTTCCCTCATGGACAATGAGAGAGACATCCAAGATACCGTGTCTTCCATAAATCATCCCCTCTTTTATCATCAAGTAACGCTAAATGCTGAGAATTCCCCAGTTTTTTCTGCCATGAAGAAATCCGGTGTCATGTCTGCATGTATCCCAAAAGCTCATTTCTTTCCCGAATTTATCTGTTGGCTGGTTTCTTCAATGTATCCCAGTAAGTGCTTTATAATGAATTCGCAGGGGGAGAATGTTCTATAGGTGTCGACGCAGTTGATTCGCCAAGTGTTTTGTTTCTCCGAAGACGAGTCATCACATCAATTCTCATAAGACTCATTGACAAGTTATTTTGAAAACCTTTCAGGAGAAGAATTTAATCAGTGTATGTTTCATTTGAGACCAAATTCAAAAGAATTTCAACTAGAAGGTGAAGAATTCAATTTGGAGATTTTTGATGCTGAGAATAGACCAGTTCTGAGTTGTATTGCAGAAATTCTGGGCAAAGATAATGACCTTACAGTTGACAAATCAGTATTAGGAATGATCTCCGAAAAGTTACAAAAAAGAGACTACTGGGAATCAAAGAGACAGTGAACAAGTTTGATATATCATTTGATAAATTGACAAGAATAGGTTTACCTTCATGTTGGACAGAGAAAGGAAACATTCTGTCATGGAAATTTTATGAAGATTCATTAATACTGGCAAAAAGCAAGATGGATAACAAGCATGAAAAGACGCAGATTTTAAAAGGAGAAACATTGTTTAATTTCTTGCAAAGGCATTTCAATTTGTTATGAATGGTGAAGACTCTCTTCACAGAAATACCTACACACAGTCAGATTGTTGCATTCAGGTTGGAATATCATAGTTTCAAGAATTCATCAACAACCCAAAGTGAGATATGGAAAAAGTGCAAAACATTCTCAATGGACTCAGCAAAAGGAATCCTAGCATCTCAACAAAAAGTAGTCGTTGACTCAGCAACCGTATCAGAAGCGGCTATTCTTATAGATTAGGAATTTTCAATTTCACGTTATGTTATTTTCTCAAAATCATGTAAATTGTAATAGGACCTTTTTGAGGCATGTACCTTCGTAACTGTAAGTAGTTAAAGCAGTTAGAATTAGTTTCATCGCTGGAAACGGTTTTGTTATTTTGTATTTAAAGAAGATTCCAAGAAAGGAAAAGGTTCCGAGTTTTGAACCTTGAAGCCAAATTTTTGTACTCAATAATGGAAAATTAATGAATGAGTATGCAAGTTTCTATTATTTTGTTTATGCTGAAAAGTTATCCAGTTTACACAATGTTTTCTTATCTGTGAATAAAATAGAGTAATGAGCAGTAGGTCTCTTTATACATATGTATTTAAGAGTTAAACAAACCTTAATGTGCGCTCCTCTATTTTAAATTTATCTTTACTTAATTCTTCAGGGTTTTAAATTGATAGATTCTGTTTGAAACAGCATATCAGATTGAAATCCTCTTCTCTTTTTCTTCCGTTCATTCATTTCAGCATAAGTGGAATATAGCATTGCAGAACATGCATGGATTTGATATTTAAGGGTTACATAATCAATGTTTAAGGGTTTATAAGACAGAGACAGATATATATTCATTTGTGACATAATCAGATAATCTCTTAAGCACTGATTCCTTATCACAGCTAAGGGATTGTCTCTTAAGGTACAACACGTTATATGAGGGGTTAAGCTTTGTTAGTATAAATTTTTCTTAAACCCCTTATGCCTCTCGTACCTCCACCTCACTCCACCCTCCGTTGACTTCCACCTCACTCTCCACTAACTCCTCCATTATCTCCAAAGTATATACGTATGGGTTTTTAAATTGATTATAATGGTTTGTATTTATTTGGATTGATTCCAATAGTTTGTATATTAAATTTTTTTAATTTAATATTATATTAATATTATAATAATTATATTACAATTATAATATTTATTATAATCTTAATATATTTTGAATTATGATATTAATATAATATTATTATATTTTAATTGATTTCTTTTAAATCTTTTTTATATTAATTAATTGTTGAAGTTTGAAGCAAGAAACAATGAAATTGGCATCCAGAAAGAACAAAAAATGACCACATAACTGGTGTGGGATTCCAGTCACACATGAGTGTGGAATTCAGTTACACATTAATGCTAAATGTGGGCGTCTAATTTATTTATCCCTTAAATAAATTGTGAAATACATTATAATTTCATCTCATAACAACTTGTATCAGTTAACTAAGTCAGAAAGAATGAGTTAGCTCAAGAAATTTGAGTTGAGGGTAAAAGGTGAGGAATGTAGAGTGATTCTATTATTTTTTGGGTCCAGTTGTAGTTAATGCACTAGTTTGGTGCATGTGTAATCAATTAACTGAAATTAATTGAGTTAAAATCAGTTTAACTAGTTCTAACTGAGTGATGAGCTAGTGAGAGGTCTAGTGAATTAAATTAGATTTAATTCACAAGTAGTGATCTATCAGATAACTGATGATTCACTATTAATAGCTGCATGCATATCAATTCTGATGAAAACCTAGTTGAGACAGAGGTTAAAGGGAAGTTAACTATCAGTTGCATTATTAGCAAATTTCCTGGGCGCAATTATAAAGTCACAAGAAGGCTCATGATGGATTACACAGTCAAGGAAGGTTGATTATGCTATTTAATAGGGATTAATTTCCTATGGATTGCATGAGCAAGACTGGGCTAAGAAGGGGTTGATAATTGGCTAAGTGTTGGTCAATTTTTCCTGAGAATCGCTAGTTATTTTTTAGCAGGATCGGGGTGAGACGATCGGTAGGGTGCAGGATTTTCTTAGTGTGAGAAAGCATTGTATTGTTTCATGATTCTTTGACTATGTACAATATATGATAGATGGGTTTTGAGCAGGTGCTTTCCCTAGGAATATCGTGTGTTGTGTGATTGATAATTTCTTTCTCTTACTTGCATGTGATTGAACGATCATGTTTTTTATTCCGCAAATATAGTAGAAGGATCCAGTATCTTGTTTTAGTACATTACATGATCGGATTGAACCCATTGGTATAGAGTTTCTATATAATTTATACATGGTATCAGAGTGCCAGGAATCACAACAGAAGAGAAGAAGTTGAGTTTGCATGGAAGGATAGGATGGAGGCAGTGGTGGAGGACAACGGGTTGAAGGAATTCATAGATTTTGATATTCCCAAGCCCGCAGTAGCAGGTGCCCAACTTCTTGATGCATGGCAGAAAAAGATAGCAAAGGCGAGAAGGATCTTGTTATAAGGAGTTTGAGATCACATTGTCTCGAGTCTCCATGGGAAGGCAACTCCATATGGTATGTGGAAGGCCTTGACAGATCTGTGTTAGAACAACAGCAACCAAATGAAGTTGGAGCTGAAGGACAAGCTCAGAAAGATCAAGAAGGAGGGAGAGACAGTACCAACATACTTGGAAAAGTTCACTCGATGTCGAGATGAGCTTGGAAGTGTTCATGTGACTGCAACCGGTGATGACTTGGTGAGCTTAGCACTTTTAGGCCTTCCCAAGAGCTAGCATAGTTACCAAGACTCTGTGAATGGGAGGGAGAAGTTACAAAACTAGGATCGTTTGTGGTTTGACTTGGTAATATAAGAGATAAGGCAGAGCACCAAAGACGGGACCTCCAAAACCAACAAAGAAGAAGATTGCGCATTAGTTGAAAAAGGAAAGAAAGCCAAGGAAAATAATTCCCAAGGCAAAGAGGGTGAGAGAGACTTGTCCAATATCAGATGTTTTCACTATCATGAGCATGGGCACTATGCTTCGAATTGTCCACAGAAGAAGGCAAGCAAGAAGGAGCCTACAGTTGCAGTAGGTGAAGCATTGGCTTCACAGTTCGAGCTTTATTTTACTCTCATTGCATGCATGGCCAGCACTATAATGGGATGCATGTGGTATCTAGACAGTGGTGCCTTGTTCCATATGACGGGGAATAGAGATCTCTTCAGTGACTTAGAGGAGAAGGACCTCCAGTAGAACATATATTTTGGAGATGACGGGAGGTATAGTGCAACTAGCATAGGTACAGTTACCTTTCAGAGGGATTATAGCTCCCCTCTCAGACTAGCATATGTTTTGTATGTTCCGGGCCTAAGGAAGAATCTTGTCTCCGTAGCGATATTGGAAGACTGTGGTTATGATGTGATGTTTAGAAAACATAAAGTTTTCCTTAAACACATAGCCACGGGACAGGTGAAACAGATCGGTGTAAGAGTCAAGAACTTGTATCCTCTCGAGGTTCAAGATGCATGCAAAGCTTTGAGGATCAAAGCAGTGGTTAATGACTTGGTGGTTGAGAGAGAGAGATTATCCCTCAAAATGTAGCCTCAGAAGCAGTCTCAGAAGGTTTTGAAGTAGCCACAATTGGAGAATTAGAGAGGAGACTGAGTGGAAGAGTCCACTCAAGCAGAGACCTCCAGGAGGGGGAAATTTCGAGCCAAAAGGGCATAGGGATTACATGAAATGATACCTCTAGGTGTGAGGTGGGGCGATGTGTAGATATAATCCCAAGAAGAAATTTGGGCAGGTTTCATTGAGATGGTGTGCCTCATGGATCGAACCTGGATACGACGAGCCTATAGTACATTAGTGGCAGGAATGATTGGTTATATTGATGCAGTTAGATGTCAAGAAGATAGAAATCAGAGTGACAGATGTTGGATACTGGAGCACAGATCATAGTTGGGAGTAGTGCAAAGTGCATGGATGCAGATGTCAGCAGCAGCGCAAAGAGTTCAATAGACAGGTGCAGTAACTAGTAGTAGTTATAAGACTATGATGACAAATGAATCATATTGATTCAATTGTTTGAAGGCTATTCAGTTTCAAGAGTTGCATGTGCAAACAACTCTAGAGAAGTGTTGCATGTAGAACATTCCAAAGGTATCGGATCAAGATAGATTGAATTCCTTTCGTGTTGAGAGGGAGTGTTGAAATTTGCAACAAGAAACAGTGTAATTAGCATCCAGAAAGGACAAAAATTTACCACATAATTGGTGTGGGATTCCAGTCACACATGAGTGAGGAATTCAGTTACACATTAGTGCTAAATGTGGGCATCTAATTTATTTATCCCTTAAATAAATTGGAAAATAAATTATAATTTCATCTCATAACAACTTGTATCAGTTAACTAAGTCAAAAAGACTGAGTTAGCTCAAGAAATTCGAGTTGAGGGTCAACGGTGAGGCATATAGATTAATTCTATTATTTTGGGGGTCCAGTTGCAGTTAATGCACTAGTTTGGTGCATGTGTAATCAGTTAACTCAAATTAATTGAATTAAAATCAGTTTAACTAGTGAGAGGTCCAGTGAATTAAATTAGATTTAATTCACAAGTAGTGATCTATCATATAACTGATGATTCTATATTAATAGTTTCATGCATGTCAATTTTGATGAAGACCTGGTTGAGACATAGGTTAAAGGGAATTTAACTATCATTTGTATTATTAGAAAATTTCCCAAGCGCAATTATAAAGTCACAGTAAGGCTCATGATGGATTGCGCAGTCAAGGAAGGTTGATTATCCTATTTAATAGGGATTAATTTCCTAGGGATTGCGTGAGAAAGGTTGGGCTAAGCAAGGGCTGAGAATTGGCAAAGTTTTGGTCAACTTTTCCTGAGAATAGCTAGTCAATTTTGAGCAAGATCAGGGTGAGACGATCGGTAGAGTGCAAGATTTTCTTACTGTGAGAAAGCATTGTATTGTTTCATGATTCTTTGACTATGTACAATATATGATAGAGGGGTTTTGAGCAGGTGCTTTCCCCAGGAATATCTTGTGTTGTATGATTGATAATTTATTTCTCTTACTTGCATGTGATTGAGCAATCATGTTTTATATTCCGCAAATATAGTAGAAGGATTCGGTATCTTGTTTTAGTACATTACATGAATGGATTGAATCCATTGGTATATCTTTTCTATATAATTTGTACATTAATTTATGTTAATAATTAATTTTTAATTTATTTTTTAATTACAATTAATTAAGTAAAAAGTATAGTCTAATTTAGAATTAGATTTTAATTAAAATTCTAATTTTTTAGCCCATACAACATAATTTCGAGAGTTCTGGTAATTTTAATATACCAACTTTGGAAGCTCATTAATGGATTTTTACTTGGCCAAATGAGGCCCAGGATGACTCATTGGAAAGATAAAATTATGGAGAATATTTATGAAGTAGTTTCATTCCCATATTTTATGATTTATTGGGTCTAAGATATAGCAGAAGATCAGGCTCCTAATTTTTTAACAAAACTAATTTATGAGTTTAATTTTCTGCATTTTCATTTGTCCACAACTTCTTCTGAGTGAAAATCCATTCGTTTATGTTCTCCTTGGCCAATTAAATCATCACAGGCATTAATAGAACGTTCATATTTCCCTTTCAATTATTTATTTAATTAAATTTTATTGGATTTGTTTTAATTCCAGATTTGGCATTTTGGTTTTATTTTTGCATTTTATTTATGTTTTGATTAGTTTTTTTTGCAGGAAAACAGTTGAAGAGATGAGGAGAACAATATCTCAATCAATGAGAATGTTCCGGCAATAGAAGAATGGAATTTGGAACCAATGAAAATGGATGGAGCATATTTATTCTTCAACAAACTTTCTTGTTGAGAATTCCTTTGTAAATACTATAAATAGGAGATTGTAGAATGTACTAATTGGTTCCTCTTCTCTGAAATTCATGAATTCTTGAAGGCAATATTGTATAGAGGATTTAGAGTTGTAGGTTAGAGGAGAGAAAACTCAGATCTGGGGATTATTGAGGATTTTTCCTTTGCAAGTTGAATTGTGTATGGAGAACGGAGCTTGTACTATTGTAGCTCTAGTTTTAAAAGCAGAATTTCAAGCATTGTAAAGGACTATTAGAGACCAGAGCTAGAGAAATGTATTCAATAACTTGGTATTTCTAATACTATTTTTTTAAATACTAGTTTCATTTTATGATGGCAAGAATCTGTCATTTTATTCATATTTGTGCACTAATATCGATATGAGTAATGTATCTCAATTATATGTTATTATTTATCTCTACTCTTATGGGTTGAATTATGATTTATGAGTAACTATTTACTCAAAAATATGACTTTTAATATTAATAACAAACAATGATATGTTGTGAAATATTTCCTCATATTATTGTTTAATTATTTGAATTATTGATTTAATAATCATTATCAGTTTATGAACTACTTCTCAAATGTTGTTGGTAGATTATTTCAGTTAAGAGGTCTCTGAATAGAATGTGTTTTGGTATACATAATGTCAGTTAATTGAACTATTTCAGTAGCTTGATATTCATTATAAGCCATACATATTTAAATCCTAATCATTTAACTATCTTGCTCTCAATTGGGTTAGATTTATATCTTCCTAATTGAGATAGGATTAGGATATTTTTCCTTTTTCTTGCATTTTAGAATAATTTTTCATTTATATTTAATTATATATTTCTACAAGCCCTCTTCCCCAAGAGGCAAACTTTAGTTGTGGCTTGGCTAAGCCCTAGATCAACTTAAGGATCACTTTCTTTCATGATCAACAGAAGGGTCGATATGATGTCTCTTCTCCATTGGTAGATGAAAGTTATATTTTAATCCATTGGAGGTGGAGAGAAGGTAATTGGGCCCAGTTTAACCTGTTGGAACCAAAATTTCAACGAAAAAGGAGTTGCTTCAAGGTTCGGACCAGGTGGTCTCCCATATAGTATGGTAGGTGGACATTTTTTACCCTCAATAGGTACCAAGCCCACAAGTGACTCTTATGGCACTTTCTTCTCCAATCCCTGATCCCTAGGGATTAGAGTACCTCCCAAGCTACTCAAAAATTAACACTCCCTCTTAGCGAGGGAGGTACTTCCAAGGCTATGAAGTAACTCATCATCATCATCAATACTCGCAACGCTCACCCAACTCTTGGCTCTCACCACTACAGCAATCCCTGAAGCATGAATTGCGCCTCTCGTGGAAATGTCGCTATCACTAGAAGCATCTTACTTATTCTTCTTCTCCTGTATCATTTCCAATCTCTCCATGGTTCCTTCTTGGCAGTTGTAGGAGCATGCTTCCTCCCCACTAACCACATGCTCTTCTTGGGCTACGAATTCTCCTTATAAACCTGCAAGCTCTCGCTAGAACTTGATACCCTTTGAGCCTCTGGAAAATGGACCTTCTTTGTTGGAACCTGTACCTACCCCTCTGAAGCCTGCACCTGCACTTACTTCTCTAGAACCTACACCTACTCCACAAGATTCTTCTTATGTCCATGATCTGCAGGCTTTCTTGTCAACCTGTAGAGACCATGCTCTCTAACTCCAAGCACAATCTCATTGGAGCTAGAGCCTTTAGGTATGAGTCTTTCCTTCTCATCCTTGACAAGACCTCAAACCCCTTCTTCTCGATCATCGAACAGAAATTGCACTATATTTTATTCCTGGTACAAAAATTACATCTTGGACCAGCATCACTCGTCTTGTTTCCATCTTGAATGCCACAACACATGATCCTCGGATCTCCAATTGACTCTTGTCGCCCAACACCATGTACAAATTTGAGTCCCATTCAGCTAGAGTTTCAAAAACCTCTTGTGACCATGTCATATACTTTTTCGCACCACTATCCACGTACCATCCATCCTCATTGACAGTATGTTGCAAGAAATGAGAGATCATAGCAATTTCCTCCTCCTCCAATCACCTGGTGAGATCATATATCTCAGTTTAGGTGGCAACACTGGCTACCTACTTCCCTTTCCTCTTCTCATCATCTCCCTTCTTCTTCATCGTACATCTCAATGAAAAATGACCCATCTCACCACAGTTGAAACACTTGAATTTACTCAAGTCCTTCTTCTACTTACCCTTCATTCATGCTGCAAGTGCCACATCCTCATCTTCCCTTTTCGTTGGATGAATATCCTCGTCTCACAACTATTCCTAAATGAATTAGTCCCACAACCTATTCCAGTCTGGAAATTTCTCTCTGGCAATGATTTGTTTCATGAAGGGCTTCCATTCCTTGGTGAACCCTTTCAAGGCAATCCTTACCATATCATTATCTAAAATAGTCACACTAATGGTTGCAAGCTCATATCTGACCTGAGACAACCTAGTTAGATACAAAGTCACTCATTCACCATTTATCATCTTGGTGGATTTCAAATTATCCTCCAATACCAGTACCTGGTTCTCGTTCTTATTTTGGAACAAATTCTAAAGATCATACACATCTCATGTGTAGTGTTCTTCCCAAAAAAATGAGGTATTAGGGGATCCTTCACATCATCTAGGATGATCAATCTCACCCTCTTATCCAAATCTTCGTACACTTCTAGCTCCTTTGGGCCACTTGGCTTCTTGATGTTTTTCTCGATGAACTCCCAGATTCTATTTACCTACAAGACCAACTTTATCATTTCCTTCCATGGACTATAGTTGGACAACCCCTCCAACCTATCCTCATATCGGAGACATGCCTACAACTTTGGCATTGTCACCTACAATGTGACCAACTCACTCTTAAGTTGTCCTTTGTTGTGCAACCCTCTGATTCACTGACTTCAAAAGTAGCTCAGACACCCTTTGATACCATGTTTATTTTCCACGATCTTGGGTCTAGGTTAGAGTCTTAACATCAATGACGCTACCAAACCAAGAATCCTAACCAAAACTACTTTGCACAGTGGAAAATATAAAGTAATAAATCAAATATGGACAATTATAACAATTTTTAACAAAATTGTACAATGATGTACAACCCAATATTCATTATATTAAACAAACTGAAAAATACAACATTCTATGTTATATAAGATATAATGGCAATCATGTTGTGCAGACTCTATGTCGTATCTTGTCCTATCGGTCCTTTTCTTTCATATTTCTCTCTATTCACCCCGTATTCCTTCAAAATACAACACATCGAGACTCCAGGAGGGCTTCCACCTAACACTGTTGCAAGTCACTTTTGTTGCATGTACACAGGCTGATCCGTTATACTCTCTAGGTTGGCCAATATCCGAACTCCAATTCGCCTTCTAGTAACCTCTTTCATCCATCAAAGAGCTACTCATAAGGAACCAAATGTAGAAATTATACAACATGCATGTATATCTTGGATTCACTCGATCTAACAATGTACTAAAGTTAAATATTGAATCACTTCTACAAATATTTTGCGGAATTAAAAACACAATCGCTAATCACATGAACATGAAGAAAGATCAATCACACACAACATAGATAATTTACTGGGGAAATCTTTCAGCTAAAAACTGCACTATATTCTATTGTATATTAAGCATGGATAATGAAAAAATTACATACAAAACTCTTCTCATTAGAGCCCTCCAGTACTCAGCTAACTGTCTCACACTATCATATGCAAAACTGACAAACACATAGCCAATTCTTATCCTCCAGACAGCCTACCTTTCTTGCACAAACCCTGATGGTAAATATCCCTAAAATATAGGAATTCTTTTCTACCTTGACTGCACAAGTATCATGGGCACTCCAGTGGGTATTTTCATGCATGTGTGTAAGTAGATAATCCTACAACTGATAGTCAACTTCTGTTTCACCTAGAACTCAACTGGGTCTCCACTGGATTTGACATGCATGTAGCTAATAATAGTAAATCCTCAATTTCATGTGAGATCAATGATTGTGAATTAATTAATATTTAATTCACTGAATCTCTCACTAGTGTATATTTAGTTAAAACTAGCACAACTGAGTTAAACTATTTACAACTTGCACCAACTCATGCACCACTGCACTTCGAACTCTGTTACAACTAGAATTACTCTGCAAGTCTCACCAACCAACCTCTCACTCAAAATCCACTAGCTAATTGAATTTATCACTTTTAGTTAACTCATTCAAGTCCACATTGAGAATGGATTACAGTTTAATGTCGATGTTAATTAAGGGATAATCAAAATAGACATGCACCCAAAATAAGAATTATGGGCCCCACCCTAGTCTGGGTGCTTAATGCAACCAGGTGCTTAATGCACTAGGCATGGGTGTTGAATCTCAACACTCCATCTCAACAAGAAATGGATTATCCTTCACCCTGATCCTATCTCTATGGTATTCGGATTTGCTCTTGGTGAGCGCCTTCATCAGAATATCTGCATCCTAATATTCTGTGGAAATGTACTAAAGCAACATGATCCTTCTCTGCACACAATATCTGAGATGATAGTACCAGATATCTATATGCTTGGACCTATCATGAAACATAGGATTAATCGAGAGTTTAATGCAACTCTGATTATCACAATGAATCACTGTCGGATCCATCTGAGAACCAAACAAACCAACCAAGATATTTCTCA